>AP025072.1:13946983-13988161 GCA_036186865.1 Eustoma russellianum | reverse complement strand
CCACCCCTTACCCGGCCACCCAAGCGATGGTAAGACAACTTGTCTTACACAAACCTTCATATCCCATCACATCCTATTACATTATTCCCTTCAACCAAGAAAGCATGACAAAATTTCACCTTTTTTCCTTTCTCTTTGAGAATTCAGCTGACAAGGTAAGAGAAAAGGGAGAGACTACCTTTTATAAATCTCAATGCGTCTTTCACATCATACCTTCTTTTACCCAATGGATATTCATGCCCCTCCTCACTACAAGAAAACTTCCTCCTTTGCCTCCCATACACATTGTCAGAAAGGAAGGAGAGTGCATCAATTATCCATAACACCCCACTTCTTACACCACGTATACTTTTCTTACACCCCTCTTTCGTTCACTCTTTCCCAAACCCACTACAAGACAACCCATTCCGACGTTTTCCCTTTTTCAAATCTTGGTAGCCAAGGAGACAAGAAATGTCTCTATCACTTTTCTATTCCCACTCTTTTCCACCAACACAATGCCCCACTTAAACCCCCCAACCTCGGTTAAGGCATAGATACAAGGCATAAAGCCTTCCTTAAAACACTTACCCCTCATTTTCTACACTTCCCTCAAAAATTCCTAGCCTCTCTCAAGAAAATTCCTCTCATTTCCACTCCCTCTCTCTCTCCAAGCAAAAAATCTTCTTTACTTCTCAAGCCTTCCACTGTGCCCATCCAAGCGAAGTAGAAAGAAAATTCTCCCCATCTTCTTCTTCCCTCCACCCCACCCGTGGCCTCCCCAAGACATAAAGGAGAAGACTTCAAGACATTTTTTCCAACTCCTTCCCTCCATGTTCATCTCTAAACAACTCATTCCTACTCCTCCAAGCTCTCAAGAGTTCTCCATTTACTTTTTTCTCTCTCCATAATCGTGGGTTCAAGAGGATAGGGAGCCAATCTCACTCCTTCCATTCATCCTCTTCCATTATACGTTCCATCCAAGACAAAAAACATTATCTCTCTCCTTATCAAACCAAGAACAAAAATCACTCCACTCCTCCAATGTTATGCCCGCACCCTCCGTGAAAGAAATAAAGGATAAATAGGAATTAAATAGGATAAGGACAATTAATAACAATGAATAAAGAATTAAGTATTAGAATTAATTGGAAATTTATTGAGAGGATTAAATATAGAATTAAGTAGTATTTAATTTAGAATTAAATATTAGGATTTAATTATTTAAGATAAATGAGATAATAGGGTATGATTTAGAAACTCCAAATTTCACCCGTTCCATATTAAAACTGACAGAACGTCAGTTTCTTCCCTTCTCAGAAAAGAATCGACTTCCTCCTTCTCCTCTCCATAGCCGGCGGTTACAACCCTAGCTGAGGGAGACAAGCCTCCAGGAACCAATCCAATCTCTGTCTATTGTTCAATCCGATTGCTAGTAATCAAATGCAAGTAATCTACTTATGAGTTCCTACGTTTTGCGAAAGCAAAAAAGGCCTATTTTTGATATCAAAATTGGACCACCATGCAGTAGTTTCTTTCCGTGATTTTATATGTGCCCTATGTGTTTTGGTTTCGAGATTTGGCCACTATATGTTGAAAATCATTTGTTGTTTGTTGTTGATTTTGTGAAATTCTGCAAATCCCAATCCCTTGAACCCTACTTTGTTGATGTTTGCGGTTGAAGGGAAGGGAGAGTGAAAAGATGATATTTTTTGGGTTTGTTGGATGAATGATTTGAGTTTTAGGCTTGAATCTTTGATGTGTATGTGAAGGATCTTGTTTTGGTGAATTAAGGGTGGATTGATAGTGTTCAATAGGCTTGGGAATGGTTGGAAGGAAGTTGGGGTTGAATTGAGGATTTAGATCTGCATTGTTTGCACAAAACGCAGTGAAAAATTCTAGAAACGATGACATCGATCGATCGACGTAGGCTGAGTGAGAGATTGATGTGTCTCAGATGGACTTTGATTGATCGATGTAGGCTGAGTGAGAGATCGATGTGCCTTAGATGGACGTCGATCGATCGACGTCAAGGTATGACATCCATCTATTTTATGGGAAAATAAGGGAAGAAAGAGGGAAGCTAGGGGATCCTTTGGGTGACCTTAGGGACTTCTTAGGACCTGATTGAGGTTAGTCTAAGTCTTGGGAACACAACTTAAGATGGTGAATCAACGGTGGAGACTTCGTAGGGTATTAGAATCGGACTTCAAAGTGAATGACCTAAGGGGTTATGAATGAACGTAGGAGGCTCTATAGAGTTCAAAAAGGGGAATGTGAGGGTTCCTACATTATCCTTTGGGTTTTAGAATGAATGTTTAGGTGATGTTGACTTTTCGGAAAGGATACGCTCGAGTGTGTGAATGAGGCGAGTCTCGAATGATTGATTGACATTTGAATATGATTGAATGATGAGAAGTCATGCATTTTGCATCATGGCACTTGCATTTGCATTATGTTTTGATAAGAGGTGTGCCTTGGCACAGGGTATAAAGTTTGCGAAATGAGCTGTGATGCGTTACAGGGTATAAAGACAAGCTGTAACCATCATAGGGTATAAAGTGAGCTGTAATGTGTCATGGGGTATAAAGACAAGCTATGGCACATTACAGGGTATAAGTTAAGTTGTGGTGCGTCACAGGGTATAAAGACAAGCTGTGGCCCACCACAGGGTATAAAGTTATGTGACCGTACATTATGACATGCATATCATCGTTTTTGAAAAGTGAAGCATAAGCATTTGGGGTCTGTGTAGCTTAGTGCATGCTTTGAACTGCCATGCATCACGTGAGTCGTTACCGTGCGATTGAATTGAGATTGGATTGTTATTGAATTGTTGAATGCTTATTAATTATTGTTCTTATTCTATTATGCTATAAATCTATATTCTTGAAGTTATACAGGATATGTGTCCCGCCAACCCCTTGATTTAAATATTACTCATGTCTTGCCATGCGTTGATCTCGTATGTCTTATAAGCAGGTTACTTGCTAGCGTTTTTGCTAAGGGTACTACTATTGTTTTGCAGATGAGCCCAGTTATGACATGATATTCATAGAGGACGACGGTGACTGGGCGGAATGGGATGTTTAGTGTTCATATTGGGAATTGTTCTAAACTGTTTCATATTATTTCAGTTTCTCTCATTCATTTGAAGACTTAGATGGCTGCGTCCATAAACTACTTTATTTACTTATATTTTGGGAACACGGATTTGGATGATTTAGATTTTTTTTTGCTTGTGTCGCCATGCTTATTCTCTTACGTCATTGATGATGTGTATTCGAGAGATGAGACGTCTTGTAGTCTTCTCAGTAAGTTACGACGGGTGCACCGGTTCGGATCCGCTGTCCGGGTCGGGGCGCTACAGGTGGTATCAGAGCCTAAGCTTCAGATCTACCTCGGAGACCTAGGTTATGTCATATAGAGTCTTAAGCTGTGATCTTGACCTTAAGTTGATTCATAGTTCTGATTATATGTTACATATAAGTTTGATTGGGTTGGGTGTGTGCGAGCGCGATAAATTTAATTAATCAGCGTTATTATTCTTTTGGTTTACGAGTTCCATTCTGTGCAACACATATGGGCTTTCAGGATTATCTTTGGAAATTACTGAATGCTAATAAGCGTTGATTTTGCAGACAATGCCTCCCAGAAGAGAAAACCAGGGAAATGGTGGTAACGGAAATGACAATCCTCCGCCACCACAAATGGTAATGCCTCAAGCTCTAATGGACGCCATAACGGTGATTGCGCAAAGCGTGGCACAGAAGCAGCAACAACCTCCTCCTCCACCACCGCCTCAACATGGCATAAGTTACTACATTGGAGAGATGCGAAAGATGCATGCCCCAACCTTTGAGGGGACCACCGATCCAGAGATGGCATAATTTGGCTGGATGAGGTAGAGAAATGCTTCAGGCTGGTACAAGTGCCTGAAGAACTTAAGGTGGATGGGGCCACGCCCTTGCTGAGTGGCCGGGCTAACGCTTGGTGGAATGGTATGCTTCCTAAGATGACTCCCCCATCTTGTGGAGCCAGTTTTCGAGGCTTACAAAGACTACTATGTGCCTGAGACTGCCATATTGAAGAAGATGAGGCAGTTTGATAAGTTGGAGCAAGACCATTTGTCAATCTCCGATTATGCTGACCGATTCGACGCTCTGGGGAAATTCACGCCCATGGTGTTGGAAAACAACAGAATGAAGATGCTCAAGTTTGAGCAAGGTTTGAACCCCCGCATTCGGACGGCTATAGCGGGGTCTAGTCTGAAAACCTTCGAGGAGATGTTAGATGCATGTTATCGCGTGGAAAGTGACATGCGCAGGTCACAACCTAGAGAGGCTCGTGACGATACTAGCAAGAGGTCCAGAGATGATAGAAATGGAGGTAGACCCGGACATTAGGTCAAAATTCCCCAAAAAGGGCAGGTTGTACCATTTCAGAAGGCACCACAGCAGAATCAGCCTGATCGTCAGGCGCCTGGTGTGTGCCCCCACTGCCAGAAGAATCATGTAGGAGAGTGTTGGAAGCAAATGGGAGGTGTTTTAAGTATTGGAAGACAGGCCATAGGATAAAGGATTGTCCCGAGTGGAAACAAAAGCCACAGGGAGAAGCAGGGCCGTCGCAGCAGCAAAGGGGCAGGCCCAAACCCAACGCGAGAGTACATGTCATGACTGACGCCGAAGTGCAAGAGAGCACTGACGTTGTGACAGGTACGATTTAAGTTAAATCTTAGTTGTTTAAGTTGTATTTTAGTCGTTTAAGTTGAAATTGAATGTGCTATACATGAAAATTTTATGTGTTACACTCCTTGTGTTTAGGTGCTATTCTAGTAAATAAGGGTGCCTGCAAATGTGTTGTTTGATAGTGGTGCAAGTCACTTGTTCATCTCTAAGCGTTTCGTCAATGGACTTGATTGTCTACCCGAGTGGCTTGAAACCCCCTTCAGGGTGCAGGCAGCTGGTGAACAAGTACTGGTTTCACACCACCAGTACAAAGACTGTGAATTGGAGTTGGATGGGAAGGTGTTCCCGTGACATGGTCCCAATTGCGATAAGGGATTTCGATGTGATATTGGGCATGGATTGGCTGACCAAGTATCATGCCAATATCGACTGCAGACTGAAGCTAGTAACTGCCAAAGATCACGAAATGAATGAAGTGACAGTTCAAGGGTACGTCAAGTTAACCAAAGCCCCGAAGAGGATATACTTGATGGTGATTAAAGCTTTCAAGGCTTTGCAAAAGGGAGCAGAGGGATTTATGGTTTATACTATGGATGCTAAGCAAGAAACTCCGTCTATTGACCAGATTCCGGTAATCAACGAATTCAAAGACGTATTTCCAATTGATTTGCCTGGAGTACCCCCATCAAGAGAAGTGGAGTTTGAGATCAACTTGATCCCCGGAGCCGAGCCTATATCTAAGGCACCCTACAGAATGGCTCCAGCTGAACTTAAGGAACTAAAGGGACAACTTCAGGAGTTGTTAGATAAGAAGTTGATTCATCCCAGTGTGTTACCTTGGAGAGCTCCAGTATTGTTTGTAAAGAAGAAAGATGGCAGCATGCGATTATATATTGATTACCGAGAGTTGAACAAAATCACCATTAAGAACAAATATCCTCTGCCAAGGATTGAGGACTTATTTGATCAATTGAAAGGTGCCCGATTGTTCTCAAAGATTGACCTTCGCCAGGGGTATCATTAGTTACTCGCGAAAGCAGGTGACGTCCCTAAAACAGCTTTCCGGACTCGATATGGGCATTATGAGTTTTTGCTGATGCTTTTCGGATTGACTAATGCCCCAGGAGCTTTTATGGACTTGATGAACACCGTGTTCCGAGAACAGCTGGATCAATTCGTGGTGGTTTCATCGATGATATCTTGGTCTACTCTCCTGATGAACAATCCCATGCAGAACACCTAAGAGTGATGTTGGGAATTTTGAGGCAACAGAAGCTATATGCCAAATTCAGCAAATGTGAATGTTGGCTAAGAAGTGTAGCTTTTTTCAGTCATGTGATTTCGGAGGACGGGATCTCTGTGGATCCTAAGAAGATAGAAGCCATTACTGAATGGCCAAGACCTACAAATGTGACCGAAGTCAGGAGCTTCCTAGGCTTGGCAGGCTACTATAGGAAGTTTGTTGAGGGATTCTCAACAATAGCGGTTCCATTGAGTCGACTTACTCAGAAGAAGACTAAGTTTGAATGGACTGCTGAATGCGAGCAGAGCTTTTCTGAGCTCAAGAAGAGATTGACCATAGCCCCGATGTTGGCACAACCCTCCGGCACCGACGGTTTTGTGATCTATAGTGATGCGTCCAAGAAAGGACTAGATATGTACATCATTACAATTAGTGCATTGTATATACATATGCTAGTCTTGAACTAACTTCCTGTTTATAGGTTGTGTTTTGATGCAAATGGACAAGTTATTTCGTATTCATCGAGACAGTTGAAACCATATGAGCAGAATTACCCAACGCATGACTTAGAACTCGCAGCTGTAGTATTTGCTCTTAAGATCTGGAGGCACTATTTGTATGGAGAAAAGTGTGCCGTGTTCACCGACTATAAGAGTCTGAAATACTTATTCTCGCAGAAAGAGCTGAATATGAGACAAGGGAGATGGTTGGAACTACTTAAAGACTATGACTTAACCATCAACTATCATCTGGGTAAAGCGAATAGAGTGGCAGACGCGTTGAGCAGGAAGTCTAGCCACGCTAGACAGTCTCCCTTGGAACGAGAGATTGAGGAGTTCGGTCTCAATGTGGTAGATTCAACGGCAAATGTTCTTACGGCCTTATCTATAACCCCAGACTTGGTAGACAGAATAAAAGAAGCACAGTATGAGGATGAAGCACTGAGAGAAATCCGCGATAAATTGTCTACGGGGTCAGTAAAAGATTTCCAGTTGTGAGGGAATGGAAGTCTATGGTTTCAGAATCGGTTATGCGTACCAGATAATGATGAACTTCGAAAGGAATTGCTTCGAGAAACGCATAACTCGAGAATGTCTATCTACCCCGGGAAAACTAAAATGTACAAGGACCTTAAGGGGAATTATTGGTGGATTGGGATGAAGAGAAATATCGTGGAGTATGTTGAGAGGTGTCTGGTGTGCCAACAAATTAAAGCAGAACATCAGCGACCTGGTGGTTTGATGAGGCCACTCGAAATTCCTGAATGGAAATGGGAACACGTGACAATGGACTTCGTGATGGGGTTACCCAAAACCAAAAGTGGGAGTGAGATGATTTGGGTAATTGTCAATCTCTTGACAAAGACAGCTCATTTCATAGCTATGCCACATGGTGCTTCTTATGAGAAATTGTCCAACATATATGTGGATAACATTGTGAGCTTGCATGGAGTTCCCGTCAGTATTGTATCAGACCGTGACCCCAGGTTCACTTCTAAGTTTTGGATGGCTTTCCAAAAAGCCATGGGCACTGAGTTAAGGATGAGCACAGCTTATCACCCACAGACGGATGGACAGTCTAAGAGGACCATCCAAACTTTGGAGGACATGCTGAGAGCATGCGCGTTGGATTTTAAAGGGAACTGGGATAACATGTTGAAACTGATGGAATTCTCTTACAACAATAGCCACCACCGTGCCATTGGTATGGCTCCATTTGAGGCTCTATACGGACGGAGGTGCCGATCTCCGGTTTGTTGGGACGAAGTTGGGACAAGGACGATCACTGCGCTAGAGTTGGTCGAACAGACAATTGGAAAGGTGAAAATCATAAGAGAGAGGCTAAGGGTGGCACAGGATCACAGTAAGAGTTGGGCCGATATGAAAAGACGACCTTTGGAGTTTGAGGAAGGTGAAAAGGTTTATCTGCGAGTTTCACCCACAAAGGGAGTTGCGAGGTTCGGAATGAAGGGCAAGTTAAGCCCTAGATATATTGGTCCATACGAGGTGCTTGGCAAGGTGGGAGAAAGAACCTACCGACTAGCGTTGCCTCCAATCTTATCACAAGTACACAATGTATTTCATGTGTCTCAACTGAGGAAATACATATCGGACCCGAGCCATGTCTTTGAGGCTCAACCATTGGATGTTAATGAAGATGTCACCTATAAAGAACATCCAGTGAAGATTGTGGACAAGAAAGATCAAGTTCTACGCAAGCGCGTGATTCTGTATGTCAAAGTTCAATGGAGTAATCATACGGAGCGTGAAGCCACGTGGGAGCTTGAGGAGCAAATGAAGGAGTTATATCCACACCTTTTCCAATAAGGTACGTCAGTTTCGAGGACGAAACTTTCTGTAAGGGGGGCGGAATGTTATGCCCGCACCCTCCGTGAAAGAAATAAAGGATAAATAGGAATTAAATAGGATAAGGACAATCAATAACAATGAATAAAGAATTAAGTATTAGAATTAATTGGAAATTTATTGAGAGGATTAAATATAGATTAAGTAGTATTTAATTTAGAATTAAATATTAGGATTTAATTATTTAAGATAAATGAGATAATAGGATATGATTTAGAAACTCCAAATTTCACCCGTTCCATATTAAAACTGACAGAACGTCAGTTTCTTCCCTTCTTAGAAAAGAATCGACTTCCTCCTCCTCCTCTCCATAGCCAGCGGTTACAACCCTAGCTGAGGGAGACAAGCCTCCAGGAACCAATCCAATCTCTGTCTATTGTTCAATCCGATTGCTAGTAATCAAATGCAAGTAATCTCCTTATGAGTTCCTACGTTTTGCGAAAGAAAAAAAGGCCTATTTTTGATATCAAAATTGGATCACCATGCAGTAGTTTCTTTCCGTGATTTTATATGTGCCCTATGTGTTTTGGTTTCGAGATTTGGCCACTATATGTTGAAAATCATTTGTTGTTGTTGTTGATTTTGTGAAATTCTGCAAATCTCAATCCCTTGAACCCGACTTTGTTGATGTTTGCTGTTGTACCCCGCCCAAAATTAGTATGGCATTTAGGGATGGGATGAAGCAAGGCAAGTGAATGATACCTCGAAAGGGAGATATCTTCGGCTTACCTACGATTATTTAAGGATAAAGGGAATTAGCATTACCCCCAAAGCGTAAAACATGAAGCAAGCGAGCCGTGGAGGGAAGAATACTAAATTGATTGACCCGAGAATTGAGAACAAATTAGAAGAAGTATTTTAGGCAACTTTAAATGAGAAGTCGGACTATGTGACACGCCCATATACATATGGTATGGGCATGCATCTGGATATACATATATACCACAGGATGGACTATCATATGATAAGGGGTTTAATGGATTATGGCCCATAGGAAATATGCGTAAGGGAAAGCCCATATTAATACACAAACACGTGCATCTATATAGTATATAAAGAAAAGGAAATGAGAGCATGGGTAGGATTCAATTGAATTACATATACCCACAAACAATTTTCGGCTAAGGGATTCTAAGGATAGGGTTCCTTATACAAGCTCCGAAAGATGGGCCTAATTAAGCCCTTAATAAAGTAAGAACTCTCTTCATCCATCCCCAACATGGCCGTTGGGTACCATTTTGAGGTAAGACCAAAGGAATTTTAGCCAATAATTATAGAAACTCTTAAGGTCCAGTAGAGTTAATTTGGCAGAGAATAGGTTACACGACGTGCTTCTGTAAACACTGGATATATATATATAGATAGGTACGAATATGTGTATGTGTATACTATAAAGTGAAAGCTACCATGTAATAAATGACTCAATGGATTACAAAGCGATGAAAAGTCTACTTAAAGAATCGTATAGAGGGAATACACGGCCCTATGTAACTTCTTGATACTTCATGAATTTCAGAGGCCTAAGCATACTTTATATCAAAGTGGATCATCCATGTTTATGTGCTAAGGTGTAATAACAAGATCTAGAAATGGACAGATTATGGATAATATATGTGGGTATACATATCGGTACACATACATATACGGATCTAGGAATATATATATATGGCAATAAAATAATTTTCGGAGAAGTATGTTATATATATACATATACCCTTATACGGTTAAATATATATATGAATGTACACACATCCACTTAGTATTTTCGGCTATAATGTGTACTTCTTTAAGGGTTTATGACTTATTTTAAAAGAAATATAGATATATATATATATAGCTATACACATGTGGGGAAAACTAAATGTGGGATATATATATGTATATATATATATATATGTATATATATATATATATATTTTTGAAAGAGAAATTTTATTATGAAAAGGCCTCACTTATGGCGGAGAAAAACCTTATTACATCAAAAGGAAATATAACGAATAAAAAGTTAGGAATCAACATCCAAACCATATATGATATGCCATATTAAAACCTTGCCAAGTAAAACCACCCTTGTGGATAAAACCTTGGCGAAGGAAAAAGCGTACATATTTATATGCTTGGAATGTTGTGAAACGTTACAGTGTAAAATGATAATTATAGCAATCCACATATAATACATGGGGAACAAAAGATGTAAAAACGGCGTGATGTCCCGATCGTGATGGCGTGGTCCAGGTCCATAGCCAAATAAAATCTCGTCGGCGAGTGAAATCCGCCAATGTTGCGATGTCGTCCATGCACAAAGGAAACAAGTGTGCACGTCAATGGGGAAAGGAGCCATAAGAAAAAGCAGCAGGACAAATGAATGTAAATCATACCGAGCCTGCCTGTACCCAATAAAGTACAGGCAGAGAAATCACAAAAATGCCAATCCATATGGAAGACTCGAGGAAGGCGAACTTGGTGGCATCGGGCCAGTTTGTAGGAAGACTCCAATATAAATGACGAGTGGCAGGCAAAAGTTTGTCGTCGGTCATACACAATGGAAGTAAAGAAAACGTTATTTACGCAGAGGATATTTAAGATACAGCAGTGGACCAAGGGAATGCAAAGCATACCGTGTCTGCCCGTACCCACAGTGATACGGGCAGAGTAATCAGAAGTGTGCCAATCCATATGGAAGACCAGAATGTCAACGTGTGCGCAAGCTAGCTGAAGTGAGGTCCAAAGTGATTGAAGCATGTACCATAGATGGCAGATTATGGCTATTGAAATAGCGTGTCGCTGGAAACATCATTGCATGTTTGGCAAGGTAGTAAGCTGCCATGTTGGCCTCTCTATACGTATGAGTTATTTCCAGTAGGTGTTGATGAAGTAATGTATGTAATAGTCGGAAGAGATAGTTGCCATAGATATTTTGTGGCTGATGTAGTCGTGAAAACATTTGGGCACAATCAGATTCTATCGTGAGTGAACGATATAAGGGGAGAAAGTACAACAAACCAAGAAGAGTAGCCTGAATCTCCGCCATCAAAGGTGTACATGGAGGTAGACTAAAAGAGAGCGCACACACATAGTTGCCGGTGTGATCGCGCATGATAGCTCTGCCCGCGGTATAGTTGCAGCCAACTGCTGCATCAATATTTAATTTGAGTCTACCTGAAGGTAGAGTTTGCCATCGAACAACTCGGAGACGCGGGGGACGAATTCGTGGGATCCACGAGAGGGAAAAATATGGTTCTGCTGCAAGTTTGGATCCCTGTACTGAATCCACATGTGAATATCATAATGTATGGAAGTCCAAAGCACAGATATAGAAAATGATGTAGAGTCCCCGTATACTAATTGAGCGTAGTATCGCCAGATGTTGTAAAATGTAATCACTAGAATGAGAATTTTTAAAACCCCAAATAGTGATGAAGATGTGGAGCGATACCACCAAGATAATAGATATTGTCGCAGATTTAGAGATGTCGGGATTATTCCATGCAACTCAGAGGCAAAAAAGGTCCATAAATGGTGAATGCAACTGCAGTGAAGGAAGACATGATCCACTGTGGCCGAGTGTTGCCTGCAAAAAGGACATTGTGTGGGACGTGCCACTGAGTCTCGTCCAATGTAGTCCTCAAATGGCATAGCAGAGTGAAAAAGGCGCCACAGTAATATTTTCGTGGGTGGGGAATGTTGCTTGAACCAAATAAATTTTGCAGAAATTTGCGTTGGTCTTGAGATCCTACAGATATCATAGGCCGACTTGAGGGTGAATTCACCTGTGGGTGTCGGCGTCCATGTGAGAAAGGATCCCGTGCCAGTCGTTTGAGAGATGCAGGTATCATGAATACGACATATTAGCTTCCAAACTGGGGAATCAGGTAGTCATGGGCGATAATCTCCTCTCCTGTCATATTTTATATGCATATATTGACTCCATAAAGTGACCTGCTGTTAATATGACCACCAAATTCGACAATGATATGCCTGCTGCAACATGGTAAGATCCCTAAGTCCAAATCCGCCTTCCTCAATAAGCAAGGTAATTTTTGACCATACTATCCAATGATATCGATTTCCCCAATAAAAATATGCCATCTTTCTATTGATCATTTTGATGACTGACTTTGGTAAACCGCCTGCTGCCAGAATATGAAGCGCAGAAATCACTGAACACAACAGCACTAAACGACCCGCTGATGAGAGAAGACGGGAGTGCCAACCTTGTAGTCGATCCTCAATATGTTGTAGCAGGGAAGAGCAATATGAGGATCGATTAATGCCTTTGTGAAGATATGAACCAAGGTACCAAAAAGGTAAAGAAGTAACTCGCATGCCTAATATATCTTGGAATGTCCGACGTTGATGTGATGTGATGTTGGCCGAAGGAATGAAACTGCTTTTGTGAAAGTTAACCTTTTGTCCCGAAGCAATTTCATACGTAGTTAAGAAAGAGTGAAATTGTCTGAGATTGCGCTGTGTACCATGCAAAAAAATAAGTAAACCATCCGCATATGCCAAGTGAGAAATGGCAAAAGGAATGCGCCCTAGTCGAAATGACTGGATATGGCCAGAGGCAACTAGTGACTTTAATCCTCTGCTGAAACCCTCTGATGATAAAATAAATAGCAATGGGGACAATGGATCACCCTGCTTGACACCTCTAAATGGACGGAAAGATGCCGATGGTTGTCCATTTATCAAAACTGAGAGCTTTGTGGCACGTAAATGGTTGATGATAATCCGAATGAAAAAAATCAGAGAATCCGAATTCGCGCAATAACAGCTCAAGGTACTCCCAACTTACCCGATCAAATGCCTTCATCATGTCTAACTTCAGGCATAATTGAGATCCCCCTTTATCCATCATATGAACCATTTCCCAGGCCAATAAAACTTGCGTAGAAATATCATGTCCAGGAAGGAATCCTGTTTGCTCCGGCGAGATTAACTTTGGCAATAGTGTCCCCAAACGCGTGGCAATAATACGGGTACATACTTTGCTCAAAAAGTTCGTAAGACAGATAGGCCGAAAATCACTAAATGTTTGAGGTGATTGCATTTTAGGAATCAATGTAAGTAAAGCACTAGCCATGACAGCAGGCTGTGGGACTCCAAGGAAAAACTCTTGTACCGCTTTAATTACATCAGAATGTATTACAGGCCAGCATGAACGATAGAAATTACCATGAAAACCATCAGGTCCAGCTGCACTCTGAGGATCTAAACACCACACTGCCGCTTTTACCTCTGTCTCCATTGGGAGATGTGTAAGCATAAGGTTGTCGGCTTCGATTATCAGACTAGGGATATGTGATAGAATAGATGAATGATTTTGTGTTACCTCCCGAGCAAATAATTCTGTATAAAACGTGACAGTTGAGGTCATAATGTCAACTGGATGCGTTAGCAGTGTTCCAGCCGAGTTTCGAATCTGTTGAATACGTAGGTGTGATCGCTTACCTTTGACAAGTGAGTGAAAGTACTTTGTGTTAGCATCACCCTCTTTTAGCCATTTTACCCTCGCCTTTTGTTTCCAGAATTGCAGTTCATAATTAGAAGCGAGTAAATAGTCTGCTTTTGCCTTATAATATGCCTCTCGCGCTTCTGCTGTGGGATTCTCATCCCAAACAATTTCTGCGCTATTAAGTTGTTCCTCTGCATGCTTCAGATTGCTGAAAATGTTCCCAAAGATTTCTTTATTTCATCGTTGTATATCTTTCTTTAGTGAAAATAATTTTGTGTAGAAACCATGAATGCCTCCCGTTGTTGGATATGATATCCATGCATTCTGCACATATGAATGAAAATCTGAATGATGGAGCCAGGCATCTAGAAAACGAAACGAACGACGGCCAGATGGTACACTTAGCCGACACAATAAGAGAAGCGGAGTGTGATCAGATGAGACCCGCGATAAATGAGTTAGCTGCAAATTCTCAAACACATCTTGAAAAACAGAGTTGACAAAAATCCAGTCCAATCTACGTCGAACTCAACCAAGACCTCTGTCGTCAGCCCAAGTAAATCTAGATCCTTGATATTGTGGTGACATAAGAGAGCATTTTCAATACACTCATTAAAGTCTTGCAATGCTGTTAAAGAGGGAGTGGAACGGTCATTATGGTCTTCAATGGTTCGAAAAGTATTGAAGTCTCCTCCCACAAGCCAGGGTAATTGTGATATCGCAGCAAAGTCACACAAGGAGCGCGATAGAGTTTGGCGCTGTAAGGCAGTATGTTTCGCATAGACTAATGAGAGAACAAAGGTATGCTGTAGTGAAATAGACAGTAAAGTCAAATGGACCACTTGATCTTGATCCTGCGTTGCAAGCAAACGAAATTCAGTATCACGCCAGAAAAACCAAATATGTTCCGACTGAGAGGCATGAAACCGCGAAAAACCAAGACGTAAACCAAACCCATTTATTTGTGAAGGAGCATGCTTAGGTTCAATCAAAGCAAGTAAATTCAAGCGAAGTTCTCTAATCAACTGTTGTAAACGAGGCAATGAGGCACGCATGCCTCGAATGTTCCATATTAATATATTCATTGAGTAAGAGTGGAGGTACTTCCCTGTATTATGTGCGACGCACTGCGCGTCAAAATGGTTGATGGCGGCAGGGGGTAGGTCCTTGCGGGATCGACGTTTACGACGCGGAACAACCGGTATGAATGCAGCCTCCTCAGCATGGTCATGCAATCGCGATATTAATATCTCTTCATCCGGCGATGGTGGTATTAACTGCATACGACGAGCAACTTCATCAGGCACATTAGGGATGTCATCAACATGAACATCAACTGGCAAGTCATTATCCGATGAATGCCCTATATCGATTTGCATGAAATCATTTGGCATTTGATGGTCCGCAACGTCACATAACTCATCCTGGAGATGATCTTCGAAAACATTACCAGGTTGTAGTGTAACATTATCGGATTGTTGTGGAACGTTATCAGTGTCACAGAAATCATCTTGAATACTAGTTGGCTCAGAAGGTTGCAGTGGAGCACGATCAGGTCGGTCAACATTAGCATCGTCTGCAGTGAATGGCTCCTGTACTGCCACAGGTGGTGCGGCTGTTTTCCTTTTGACTAGAGTCCAGCGTGTTTTTGCCTGATGAGCCGAAGGAGGGAGAGGCGGCGGAGGAGGCACGTTAGGTGTTTCCTTAGGAGGGCATGCAGTGGTTGCATGACCCAGTCTACGGCACGAGGTGCAGAATAGAGGCAAGGCTTCATAGACTACAGTTTGCAGTATTAGTCTTCCTTTCGCTTGCAAATATATCTTTTGTGGCAATTCCTGAGAAACATCGATCTCAACACATACTCGAGCCACGGACGGCCTCAGTCCTTCCAAGGTTGCAACATCGAGTTTAATAGGCATTCCAATAGGGCGAACGATTTCAAATATGGCTTCCCGGCAATGGAGGTGAATCGGTAAGGCAGGGAGGGCAATCCAAACCGGGACAATAGGAACGTCTGAGGAAGGATCAAAATCAACAGTCCACTTCGTAATCCTCATGTGACAACCAGAAATATGCCAAGATCGTCGATAAAAGCATCTCAAATAATCCGCTTCATTGCGTAAATTAAGCAATATATGTGTTTGATCAATCAGAGTAATGCGTAAATCCTGATGAAATCTAATTTTCTCAAAAAACTCACGTATAACTTTCAAAGGTGGTCGGCCATACCAAAAAGTACCAACCAAGGAATATCTGAATGGCGTAGCAAGAGCATCAATATCTGAATCAAGAAATGAAATCATAGGGATACCTTTGTAGCACGAAACCGTTTTCGGAGAAATTGAAATATTGTTGGAGGCATCGGTGCCGGCGACAACCGCAGCGAATGTTGGTGCAGTCGTCATAGCGACCGCGAGAATGTCAAGTGAAAGAAATCAGCTTCTGATAAATAGCAGCAGCGGCGGGGGTTGGGAATGATGTGCCGCGGTTGGCGGCATAAAACAACAGCGATGGATGGCAGACAGGAGTGGCGGCGGCTACTGCCGCCGGAGATCATGATCGCCAGAGCACATTCCGCGTCTTAAATTGTAGTATTATATATATGTATATATATACATACACACACACACATATATATATATATATATATGTGTGTGTGTGTGTGTGTGTGTGTGTGTATACACATATATATATATATATCGGCATGTATAAGACGATGCAGCGACTCTCTGGCGATAGCGCACCCCGGCGGCGCTAGCCGCCGCCGCCGTTGCCAGATCATCCTCCTCCTTCTGTTGGTCCTCCCCGATTATCCCCTATTCATCGACATTATCTCAGATAGCTACCGTTGCATTCGCAGTTTGGTTTTCATCAGTCCGTCTCCGTTTACATCGCTAGTATCATGACAGCCGCACCGAGTTTTGCTGCGGTTGTCGCCGGCGCTGGCAATTCCAGCAATATCGACATTGCGCCAAAAACGGTTTCCCGATACAAAGGACTCCCGTTGATCTCGTTTCTTGACGCTGAAATTGATGCATTGGCTGAACCCTACAGGTATTCTTTGGTTGGCACTTTTTGGTATGGCAGACCACCTCTAAAAATTATACGTGAGGTTTTTGAGAAAATTGGCTTTCATCAAGATTTACGCATCACATTGATTGATCAATCTCATATCCATTTGAATTTTCGCAATGAAGCGGATTATTTGCGCGGCTTTTATCGTCGTTCATGGCATATCTCTGGATGTCATATGAGGATTACAAAGTGGACAGTGGATTTCGATCCAAGCACTGACGTTCCTATTGTTCCAGTCTGGGTTGCACTGCCGTCATTACCGATTCACCTACACCATCGTGCAGCCTTATTTGAAGTCGTTCGACCAATTGGGACACCATTGAAGCTGGATGTTGCGACTACTGATGGCCTGTGCCCATCAGTGGCTCGGGTCTGTGTTGAGGTTGACGTCTCAAAGGATTTGCCCCAGAAAATATATTTGCAGGCAAAGGGTAGACTGATCTTACAATCTATAGTCTATGAGGATCTACCTTTATTCTGCACATCCTGCCGCAGATTGGGTCATGCAGCAGCTGCATGTCCGCCTAAGGAAAAGGGCACGGCTCCCCCACCGCCGCCTCCTCCCCCGCCCCCGCCTCCACCTAAGCCGGCTCGTCCACCACAGCAACGTTGGACCCCAATCAAAAAGAGAATGCCGGAACCGCCTCCGTCGCAACCTGATGTAACTGCTGAACCTTCTGCCCATGACGACCAATACCCGCCTATGACGGAACCCCAACAGGATATGGCTCAACCTTTGTCTGATACGATACCTGCCCAGGGGGTCGACGAGTTTTGTGATGCTGCAGACCATCATCTTCCATCCGATATCAATCCCATTGACACGGGTCATTCTTCAGATACAGATTTGCCGCAGGAGGATCACGTTGATGATATTCCATCCGTCCCGATGGATGTGGCACGACGAATGCATCTACTAACCCCATCGCCAGATGAAGGAATATTACTATCACGCTTAGAAGAGCAGGATGCTGACATTGAATTCATCCCGGTTGTCCCACGTCGTAAACGCAGATCGCGTAAGGATTTACCTCCTCTTCCGCCATCCACAATCTTGACGCACAGTGCATCGCACATCATACAGGGAAGTACCTCCTCTCCTCCTCAATGAATATATTAATATGGAACGTCCGAGGCATGCGTGCCTCGTTACCTAGATTAAAACAAATGATTCAAGAACACCGTTTACATTTACTTGCTTTAATTGAACCCAAGCATGCTCCTTCACAAATTGATGGGTTTGCCTTACGGCTAGGTTTTTCACAATTTTATGCTTCAAATTCTGAACGTATGTGGTTTTTTTGTCGTGACACTGAATTTCGTATGGTGGCTACTCAGGATCAAGATCAAGTGGTCCATTTTACTATGCAGTCATTCTCTCTGCAATGGACGTTTGTTTTCTCTATTGTATATGCGAAGCATACCTCTCTTCAGCGTCGTCCACTATGGCACTAATTATGTGACTTCGCTGAATCATCTCAATTGCCCTGGGTGATGGGGGGTGATTTTAATACTTTCAGAACCATCGAGGATCATAGAGGACATTCCACCCCATCGCTCGCAGCATTACAAGACTTTAATGAGTGTATTGAAGCATGCTCCTTAATGACACCTCCACATCAAGGTTCTAGGTTTACTTGGGCAGATGGTAGAGGGCTTGGACGGGTATGTCGTCGTTTGGACTAGGTTTTCATAAATTCAGCTTTCCAGGATGGCTTTCATGATATACAGTTATCGTATTTGCCGAGGGTTACATCGGACCACATGCCTTTATTATTACAGTGTAGACACGGTGACTCAACTAGCAGACGATCCTTTCGGTTCTTGGACGCCTGGCTTCATCACTCCGACTTTCATTCTTATATGCAGCAGGCATGGTTGTCATATCCTACTACTGGTGGAATGCATGGCTTCTATAAAAAGTTGCATGCCTTCAAAAGAGATATACAGCGGTGGAATAAGGATATCTTTGGCAATATTTTCAACAATCTGAAGCATGCAGAGGCTCAGCTTAATCACGCCGAGGCAGCCTGGGAGGCACATCCGACAGCGGAGAAATGCGAGGAGTATCATCGGTCTAAGGCAGTATATTTGCAAGCCTCGAATTATGAATTGCAATTCTGGAAACAAAAAGCCCGAATAAAATGGCTCAAAGAAAGTGATGCCAACACACAATACTTTCATTCCATTGTCAAGGGGAAGAGAACGCATGTACGCATTCAGAAAATTCGAAATACAGCGGGGGAGACTTTGACGGACAAAACGGAGATTATGGCTGCTGCGGTCTCTTTTTATAGGGATTTATTTGCTCAGCGCCAACGGAAAATCACTCTGTTATACTTTCTCACATTCCTCGACTGGTAACCGAATCTGAAAATGCCATGCTGACGCAGCTTCCTATGGAGACGGAAGTGAAGGAGGCTGTGTGGCACTTGGACCCTCAGAGCGCCGCAGGACCAGATGGATTTCACGGTAGTTTTTATCGTTCATGTTGGTCTGTCATACATTCTGATGTTGTTAAAGCCGTGCAGGAATTTTTTCTTGGCATCCCGCAGCCGACTGTTATGGCTAGTGCCTTAATTACTTTGATACCCAAGACTCAATCGCCTACGACGTTCAGTGATTTTCGGCAGGGAACACATCGTAATTTACGGAGATTTTACACGTTTTTAACTGCATATGAAGCTGCCTCGGGTCAAAAGGTCAACTTTCAGAAAAGCAGTCTAATCCTTTCGACACAGATTTCCCCTCGCCGTTGTCGTTCATTCCAAGATATATTGGGCATGCGGCTCTCTTCTCTCCCATTTCGATATCTTGGTTCCTATCTCCACAAAGGGATTAATCGCTCACGATACTGTTCTACTCTATTGCGTCATATAGATGAGCGCTTACAGGGTTGGCATTCACGTCTCCTTTCCGCTGCAGGACGTTTGGTTTTGTTACGATCAGTAATTTCGGTACTCCCTCTTCATATTCTTGCAGCAGGAGGCTTACCAAAGTCTGTCATTAAAATGATTCATAGGAAAATGTCATCTTTTTATTGGGGAAAACGTCATCATTGGGTGGCGTGGTCGAAGATAGCTTTGCCTGTTGAGGAAGGCGGCTTAGGACTTCGTGATCTTAATATACTTCAACAACCATATCACTGCAGGATTTGGTGGATATATCAAAAGCGTGATACACTATGGAGTTAGTATATGCATGCCAAATATGGCCAGAGAGGTGATTATTGGCCAAGACTGCCAGATTCGCCGGTTTGGAAACTCATTTGTCGTATTCATGACACTTGTATTTCGCAGACGACTGGCATTGATTCTCATCTTACATGGAAGCCCACACCCTTGGGCGAATTTACACTCAGATCGGCCTATGACATTTGTCGGACCTCCACGCCTACATTACTTTCGGCTAAGTTTATTTGGTTTAAACATCACTCCCCAGCCACGAGAATACTACTTTGGCGTATCTTTCACTCGGCTCTCCCATTTGAAGACTATATTGGCTATTATTCTACCGCACGTCCTACGCAATGCCCATTTTGTAAACAGCATTCGGAAATGATTGATCATGTATTCCTACACTGCCAACCAATTTGGCAACTGTGGACTTTCTTTGCGACAGAGTTGCATGGACTTTCCCCCACAACTATGAATCTGCCCCAGTATCTTTTATCATGGTGGTACCGCTCATCCTATTCTTCACTATGTGGAGTATTGAAAATTGTGGTTCCGGGTATTTTGGTGCACAATATCTGGCGCAATTATGCTAATTTAGTGTATGGGGACACGACATCCTTTTCTACATCGACATTTCGAGCCACAATCCACTTTGACATTACCATGTGGCTTCACACATTACATGGATCAAAACTAGCAGCAGGGCCATCTCTCAATCTTTCATGGATTCCATATATTCGACCTCCACGTATCAAGGTGATAAGATGGCTCACTCCGCCAATAGGAAGATTTAAACTTAATGTGGATGCAGCAGTGGGAGGTCACTATGCTGCAGGCGGAGTTATCATGCGCGATCACGCTGGCATGTGTGTTCGCGCATTGTCCTTTCGATTGCCTCCATGCACACCGTTGATGGCAGAAATTCAGACTACTTTATTTGCCTTACTCTATTTTCTTCCATTATATCGAACACTTGTCATCGAGACTGACTGTGCGCAAATGTCATTGCGACTACGTCAACCGCAGACTGTCTATGGAAACTTTCATCTCCGGCTACTACAAACATTGGTTAATCTTTATCGGTTGGAAATCACACATATATATCGAGAGGCTAACATGGCGGCTCACTATCTGGCCCAATACGCAATGACATCTCCGGGAACATGCTATTTTGATAACGATAGTCTGCCGCCCATGGTACGTGCTTCAGTCAATTTGGATCTCACGTCAGCAAGCATACGCACTCATTGAGATTCAGGTCTTCCATATGGATTGGCATGTTACAATATCATCTTCCTGTATTCTCTTGAGTACAGGCAGACTCGGTATGTTTCTCTTCTTCCTTTCTCACATGGTATGTCATCTGACCAAACCTAACATAATGGTTCTTTTCTATGATGCATGGCACACATCGAGTTCTGGTTTGATGTTTCGGTCATTGGAGGAATCTCAATCCTATCAAGTCTTCCAAACAGATTGGCATTTTGACAATCTCGCTGCCTGTACTCTGAAGGGTACAGGCAGACTCGGTGAGATCCACATTTCTGCAGTTCATGATCTCTGCTTATTTTCTTATTTCTGCTACCCGCACTTACCTGTCTTTTCGATATTTGGGCGCTCTCATATATTTTATAATTACGCTGCTGCATCGCTGGCATTACATATGGATTGGATTTTATCTCTTTTCTCTGCCTGTACCTGGATTAGTACAGGCAGATTTGGTATGCGTTACATTCATTTGTCTGAGTGCCTTCTATCAGATCATTTTAATATGTTTAACACACTCTTATGTTTTCATGACACATGGACGGCATCAATGCTGCTACTGCCTTTTCCTGGGCTTCTACATGGAGTTATGGAGTTCTTTTACCTTCCACCTCTACTGCATCAAATGAGTCATCGGCGGACTGCGGTTTTGCTATCTCTGCATTGGATCTGGATCAAACATATGTTCCTGGCCTTTAACGTGATTTCCACCGGGCGAAGGGCCTTTCATCAGGATCACATGTTCACACGTATATTTATTTGGTTACGCCTATGTAATTTTGGATTTCTATATCATTTTTTACACTGTAGCGTCTATCAACAGTCCATTTATATAAATATGTACGCTTTTTCCTTCGTCAAGGTTTTATCCACAAGGGTGGTTTTACTTGGCAAGGTTTTAATGTGGCATATCATATATAATATAGATGTTGATAATCATCTACTGCTACTATCATCAGCTTTACTTTTGATGTAATAAGGTTTTCCTCCGCCATAAGTGAGGGTTTACATTAATAAAATCTCCTTTCAAAAATATATATATATATATATATATATATATATATATATATATATATATATATATATATATATATCGGCCATAGGTACAAAAGGGCAGCCTAATGAATTTATGATTAACAAAAGTACACCCAACTGATCATGATATGAGATAAATACATATACATACATACATATACATATATGCATTATTAAGAGAAAATGTATATATGGAATACATATGCGTGTTTCGGCCATAAGGCTTTAGGGGGGATAAGTCATTACATTCAAAATTATTAGGGAACCTTAAATGAACAATGTAGTTGGGATGTATGAGGGTTGTCATTTAAAGAGTGTCTTTCCCCCTCCCCATGAAGGAGCCACCGGTTACCTCCTCAAAGAGAGTTAATCTCTCCTCTTTCGACACAAAAAGCCTCCCTAAATTAAAAAAAATCTTGAGTGGTCTTGATCCAAAGAATAAACTTCAAAAATATTCCCTCCTTCCTATCAAAAGCAACTGGGCAGAGCATTGAACAAGGAGAAGTCCAAAAACCACTACAACCTCAAGGCTTATCTAGGTAAGATCACCATCCACAATCCTTAGGAAGTTACACTTGAAGGAATGAAGCTTACATAGCATCACTCTTTTTGACAAACCGTGAACTACATGGTTTAGGCGAAGGTTTTCAGGACACCAAACCAAGGTAGTGCCTTAGCAAGAGTGGATTGTTCTCAACCCATTCAAGATGCAAATGGTAAGATCATCTAACCCTCTACCTAGTTAAATTATGAAAATAAAGAAGTGGTTAACAAATACTATACACCGAATGTAATAGGAGAAGATGGGAGGAAATGCTTCTCATACCAACAAGTACAAGCAAAATCCAAGGACTTCAAAGGCAAGTACACTATACTTTTTGAGGCTTGAATGTGAGAGTGCTTGCATGAATGGCTAGATAATCCTTAAGATTTAATCTTAGTTGTGATATGCTAAGCCTTGATGCATAACCTTTCGGCCTAGGGGCTAAGTGGTGTATTTGTGTGAGTTCTTGCTTAAAGGTGGATTCTTTAGTGGTTTTTATGCATTATTATGTTGTAATCTAGGATGAACATGCTAAAGATCTCTTCTTTTCCCATGGTTAGGGCACACAGTAAAGAGGGTTAAAGGAATAGGGGTGGTTTTGCATGAAATAGTAAATTATGGGGTAAAGTGGAGACAAGATTATGCTTTTGTGTGGTAAGCTTGACATGTTCCTTGTGGATATATTATTTTGCCTTGCATGTACCAAAAAAAGGGCTGTTGGTGACTAGGGTGCGTATGCAACAATATTGTTGTTAATGTTGCTTTGGTGGGAATGTGGTAAGCTTAGCCAAAGGATGATGTATTTGGTGAACAAACTGTTTCGTAGGAAATTGCATATGAGGTTTGTAGCATGTTGAATCTGTAAAATTCCCCATGAAAAAGGGTAAGTTTGAAGTTTAATAAAGTGTTTATGACAAACAATGCAATTTAGGGCCATTTAGCAAGGAGAAGTGTCAAACTATGGAATTCACTGGAGCAGGGCAGATTTTAGGCTGTTTTGTGAGACCTGAAAAGAGACCTTAGGGACCTTCAATTTAATTGATTTTTGGGTATGACACTATCCTTATGTGTATGTTAGATATAAGAGTTGGAATTTCATTAAAAAGAGTTACGGATTATTTTTAGTGAAATTGTCACAAAAACTGGTCATGATGGAATTTCACTGGGCTGGACAGATTTTATACGACATAATGAGACACCGGAAAATGGACCTTAGGAATATGCAATTGGGCTAATTTTTGGTATGATACTAGCCCTAGGTGTTTAATAAGCTTGAGAGCTGAAATTTCGGAAAAAGGGTTTACGGTGTGGTCACACTTGAATTTGTAGTAAAATCGGTCAATCCAGAAATCTGCATAAAGCGGTTTTAGGAAAAAAGAATAAATGACACTTTTAACGATATTATAAATCTGCGAAATTTATTTACCAACTACTTAAGACATAGGGGAACCCATCTATGTAAACCAGTTATTTTTAGAATGACTAATTGAAGGGTAAACACCATAAATAATTGGGCATCACTAATCTGAGATTTTGGGCAGAATTGAGGAACTTATTATATGGCCTTAACCGAATGGACTTAGGCTAGTTATTCGACTTAGGCTTACAATCACCAATTAATGGAATGTTAATAATAATTTTTCAAAGCAGGCCCAAATTAAAAGAGGTTAATGAGCTTACATGAAAGACAAAAGAAAGGGGCGCTGAATTACCGAAATTCAGCTGCCTTGTTTCGTGATTAATTGAACTAAGTGTCTTACGCATTTTGTATCGTCACGAGAATTTTATTATGAACAAATAAGGCATTTTTATGCATACGCATGATGAGCATTATTGTTAGTGGGCCTAACCACAAGGGTTAGGGCCGAATATAAGGAGTGTTTATGCTGGAAATTTTTCCAGCATAACGACGAGTTGTACATATGTGTATACGTAACGCATTATGTCATGGTTTGCATAAAACATGTCATGCATTGCATCATCGTCACTTACATGATTTATGGCATTTGTTTTATGTGAAAGAAAGATGAAAAGCGTTTTTAAAGAAATGATCCTGTTTTATAAGAACGCTTCCCACCGGTACCGTGTGTGTATGTGCCTGGCCAGTAAGGACCCGCCCAGATCCAAGGTTAATTGATCTGATGATATGACCGTTCAGGCCCGGAGAGAATAGACCTGATATGACCGTTCAGGCCCGGAGAGAATAGACCTGATATGACCGTTCCGGAGAGAATAGACCTGATATGGACCGTTCGGGCCCAGAGAGAATAGACCCAAAAAGTGATGACGTTACCGTTCCGAATGCGGGAATAATAGATTCAAAGGGGAGACGTTACCGCCTCAGATCCGGGAAGATAGATCTGAACACTCTATGGTTTTCTTGACGATGATGTTTTGAGAGAAAAGCATGAAAGATCATATTCTCATTTTTATCATGATGCATCACACGTACATATGTATGCATGTCATGTTTATTGAGTCATCGTGTAGTGACACATGATACTTAGACTAAGTTGTTATAACTTTGTAGTTCCTAAGTATGACCTCATTAGTAGTGATCCTTGATATGTTACGAATTGATGCAAGTCACAGTATTTTGTCGTTATGTTCTTTATTAAGTAACGATTTTGCTTAAGTTATGATCTTGATGCATTAAGTGTTGATCATCATCGGGTATTGAATGGAGAACAGGTATGTTTCTAAACCGAAACTTTGGGGTTCGGTTCTTGCATGTACTTTCCATTTAATCCTCATTTATTATAGTATACTTGCTGGTGACTTTGTCACTCACCCCCTATTTTTCCTCCCAGAGGCTGCAGGGAACAAAGTAGATTGGATTAAAGATGAACCTAGGGTTCCCTACCCGTGAGTGCAGCGAGAGATGGACGGATTAGGTGACTTGGCATGCTGGTGGAGATTGATGACTGATTTTATGATTGTGATGGAAAACAATTACCTTTGAGCATTTGGATACTTTTGATTTGGGATGTAAAACTAAGAATTATCTCGTGGATGTCTATAATTTAAAGTTTTCATTTTGCCACAGTTTCGCTTACTTGATGACGTATAAGCACAAAAATCCATGCATTTTATCATGGATTACAATACGTTATGGATCGACGCCTGGTACTCTCCTTAGTGAGGTATGGCGGGTGCACCGGTTCCAGCTAGGCCAGGATGCGGGGCGCCACATTTGCGGTTGAAGGGAAGGGAGTGTGAAAAGATGATATTTTTTTTGGGTTTGTTGGATGAATGATTTGAGATTTAGGCTTGAATCTTTGATGTGTATGTGAAGGATCTTGTTTTGGTGAATTAAGGGTGGATTGATAGTGTTGAATAGGCTTGGGAATGGTTGGAAGGAAGTTGGGGTTGAATTGAGGATTTAGATCTACAGTGTCTGAGAAAACGCAGTGAAAAATTCTGGAAACGATGACATCGATCGATCGATGTATAGAGAGGGAGAGATCGATGTGTCTCAGATGGATATCGATCGATCGACATAGGCTGAGTGAGAGATCGATGTGTCTCAGATGGACATCGATCGATCGATGTTGGCTAAGTGAGAGATCGATGTGTCTCAGATGGACGTCGATCGATCGACGTCAGGGTATGACGTCCATCTGTTTTGTGGGAAAATAAGGGAAGAAAGAGGGAAGCTAGGGGATCCTTTGGGTGACCTTAGGGACTTCTTAGGATCTGATTGAGGTTAGTCTAATTCTTGGGAACACGACTTAAGATGGTGAATCAACGGTGGAGACTTCGTAGGGTATTAGAATCGGACTTCAAAGTGAATGACCTAAGGGGTTAGGAATGAATGTAGGAGGCTCTACAGAGTTCAAAAAGGGGAATGTGAGGGTTCCTACAATATCCTTTGGGTTCTAGAATGAATGTTTAGGTGATGTTGACTTGTCGGAAAGGATACGCTCGAGTGTGTGAATGAGGCGAGTCTCGAATGATTGATTGACATTTGAATATGATTGAATGATGAGAAGTCGTGCATTTTGCATCATGGCACTTGCATTTGCATTATGTTTTGATAAGAGCTGTGCCTCGGCACAGGATATAAAGTTTGCGAAATGAGCTGTGATACGCTACAGGGTATAAAGACAAGTTGTAACCATCACAGGGTATAAAGTGAGCTGTAATGTGTCATAGAGTATAAAGACAAGCTGTGGCACATTACAGGGTATAAAGTTAAGCTGTGGTGCGTCACAGGGTATAAAGACAAGCTGTGGCCCACCACAGGGTATAATGTTATGTGACCGGACATTATGACATGCATAGCATCGTTTTTGAAAAGTGAAGCATAAGCATTTGGGGTCTGTGTAGCTTAGTGCATGCTTTGAACTGCCATGCATCACGTGAGTCGTTACGGTACGATTGAATTGAGATTCGATTGTTATTGAATTGTTGAATGCTTATTAATTATTGTTCTTATTCTATTATGCTATAAATCTATATTCTTGAAGTTATACAGGACATGTGCCTCCATCAACCCCTTGATTTAAATATTACTCATGTCTTGCCATGCGTTGATCTCGTATGTCTTATAAGCGGGTTACTTGCTAGCGTTTTCGCTGAGGGTACTATCATTGTTTTGCAGATGAGTCCAGTTATGACATGATATTCATAGAGGATGACGGCGAGTGGCGGAATGGGATGTTTAGTGTTCATATTGGGAATTGTTCTAAACTGTTTCATATTATTTCAGTTTCTCTCATTCATTTGAAGACTTAGATGGTTGCGTCCATAAACTACTTTATTTACTTATGTTTTGGGAACACGGATTTGGATGATTTAGATTTTTATTTTGCTCGTGTCCCCGTGCTTATTCTCTTACGTCATTGATGATGTGTATTCGAGAGATGAGACGTCTTGTAGTCTTCTCAGTAAGCTACGACGGATGCACCGGTTTGGATCCGCTGTCTGGGTCGGGGCGCTACATCCAAGGCCCTAAATCGTGGCCATCCTCAAAAGCAAGAAGAAGGATATTCTTCCCTACTAAGCAAAGATCCAAGCTTGCATGTTCAAGAATCAACAAGGTAAGGGTTGTATCACTATTTTTATTAAACCTCTTCCATCATTCCTCTTCCAAAGGACTCAACCTTATTCCCCCATCTTTTTCACCTAGACCATGAAACCTCAAATGAAGGAAAAGATCATTCCTAAGTTGAAAAGGTAGGAGGATCTCAAGGTTTTCAAGGTAAGCTTCACAAGAATGAATTTTAGACATATCTTAAGCATTATATCCCTTCAAAGTGACTCATTTCTTTCTCCGATCTTGGCCCATAGGCCGTGAGTATCACTAAAGAGGAAAAGGAGAAATCTTTCTCACTTTAGGCTAAGATTCAAGAACAAAGGAAGTATCTCTCCTAGTTTCTTCATGCATGTTAAAATGGAGTCTTTTATGCTAAAATCTAAGGATGGATCATGCATGCATAAGATTAAATGATGCAAATAATAAGAATATGAAGAAAGTGCACTTGCAGGTTCATCATCTTATGATCTTGATAAAATTCTTGCACATATGTATGTTTATAATTATGGTGAAAGGAAAAGAGTCTTGCATGTTACTTCCATGATACATGTAGGCATTTTATGTATGTATATTGTAGCCAACATTATCATCATCATAATCATAGCCTTCATCTTCATCTACATGTTAATCACCAATATGTATGACATTAAAAAGTGTTAGAATGGAAAATGCGTATATGAATATGAATGCATTCAACATGCATGCAACTAGAAGAGATTAAAAACTCATGTATGTATGTGTTAGAGAACTCGTCCATGCCTTGGTGGATAGTTCATAAATATTTAAATCATGTGCATGATGGTGTGGATAAAATGAGTATGAAAGAAAAGTTTATCATGCATGCAAGTAGGGATGATTAAGTTGAAATGTGTGAGTGTGTGGTGCATATACACTTTCGGCCAAGTGGCCTTAGTAAGTGCCATGAAGATGCTGTATGAATTACTACATATACATATATATGTAATTAGCATGTAATGAAGTAATTAGGAAGTTACAATGTGTAATTGTGAGTGTGTGTACATGGGTCTCGGCCGAGTGTCCTTAATATGTGGCATGTTGATATCTTAAGGAATTGTTGTGCATTGATACTTGTGACTTGTGATAATTATGTAACGAACAAGTGGTGATAGGAAGATGTGTATGTGTGCATGTGTGTTTGGCCAAGTGGCTAAAATAAATGCCATGGTGATGATTTAAATAATTATTTGAGTGTGCATATATGTGTGCTTTGCATGTATTAATGTAATGATTAAGTTGCAATATGTATTTGTGTGTGTATATAACTTTCGGCCAAATGGCCTTAAATGTGAAGATGACACATTTATGAGTTATTGTATATATATATAAAGACAACTTGTGTAGTCTTGTAATTAACAAGTTGTAGGTGCACAATATAGAGAAAAAGGGTTTGAGTGATTCACAAAATGCATGATTTAAAGAATGTGTGTTAAAGAAATGCATGACACATTTTATGACTTGACACGTGTTTGTGATAAACTCGCCTTATATACTTTATATATAATGTTGCCGTACTAACAAGCCATGAGGCTTTAAAGCTTACATCAAATAGCAAATGTTTGTTGTGTTTAAACTATTTTCAGGTGCCACCATTAATGAACTAAACTAGTTTATTAAGTGAAGTACTTAGTTAAATGAACTAAGTAGTTCATTAAATGGAGATATGTTTGAAGAAGGCATGATGGCAACAAACATGGAAATGGAAACTCTCCTCTTCTTATAGTCCACACGTTTTATATATATATTATATATATATTCGGATTTTTTATAAAAAGTCACATACACATATATTCCGACGTACTACCGACACGTTATATATATTACAAACGTGCGTCAACGTCACACCACTATACTTACCTTGTATTTATGAGTATATTCAGGTCTTATATCATATGATATAATTCATGGTGATGACAAAATTATTACGACACGTTACAAGGTTCTAAACCAAAAATTGTCGTATCGGGTGACTACCGAAACTTCGCTAACGTGTCACGTACTTGCTATATATAGATGACCAGCCCCTACACTTCAAAAATGGTCACAGATTTCGTGGCTTACATGGTATATTCATCCATAAAATCATTCCATGTTGGCACACATAAATCACCCCCAATAAGGCCAAATTATAGAGATTTCAAATTCAATATTTTTGTCACATGGGGCACCACTTTTAATCAGCCTTTAGAACTGAATATTCAAGTTATTCTATGTATATTATATGTGACATAATATATGTAACATGTGCAAAAAGTTTAAATTTAATCGGAGAAAAATCGCGTAATCGACAAAAGTCAAAAATTCTGTTTACTAAAAACACAACACATGGAACGTATTTGGCGTGACATGTAATATGTATCTAGACACTTTTTACAAATTCAAGACATATTAAAGTGTACTAGAATATTCAAATTAGGGCTGATTGGAATATACCATATTGGCATCTTGATTGGTGAAGAATGGACTACACAAGGTTAGTGACTTAATGGATGAAGCTACACAAGGTAACATTTCAAACTTTGTTACATTTGTAACACACGCTGAAAATTCAGCATGTGTAAATGGATATGGCCGATTTTTATGCTCTTAATGGTGATCAATTGGCTTCTCAATTTTCAAGGGATTGAGTGATAATAATATGGCAATATTTTGAACATCTTGAGATTATTGCGCATGTTGAAAATTTCAGCATGTGAGACAAAGGAGTGGCCGAATTTTTGGTGATAATGGAGACAATTTTCTTTGGAAATTATGTGGGATTAATTATGTGATATTTGGCAAGGTTTTTAGTGCTAATTTGGCACGTGTTTTAAGTGTAATTCTAAGATTTGTACAGTCATCAAGTGATGACAAATCTCATCCAATCAAGGAGTGCCAAGTAAGCAAGGCCAAGACAATCATCCAATCAATTGTTGCCAAGTAAGCAAGTTGATGTCACATCTATGCAAGGCATTCTTCCAAGGACTTAAAAGAGAATTTCTAAGGCGAAGAAATTCCCTAGAGTGGGCGGCCAAAGCTAAATAAAAAGAAGAGAAGATCAAACAAAAATAGAAGACAAGTCTCATAATTTCCAAGTGCAAAAAGAGTCTTCCACTTTCTTCTTCCACATTTCTTTCTTCTTCTTTCTCAAGCATATTGTTCTTATATTCAAATATATTGAATAGTCTCTATATAGACCACCATACACGCTCATCGTTGTAAAAGGTTGATCAAGGTGTGATCAATACTTCATTCGTTCGGTGGTGGTATTCGTGAAAGGTGTGATTACTTGTATTGTTTGTAAAGGGTTGGAGTTGGTATGTAACTCCAGCATACCTTTGTGGTAAGGTTTTTTTGTGATTAGTGATAACCGAGGAAGGTGTCCTAGAAGACTCGAGTAGGTTGAGAACTTGATCGTATTTGACATACTTCCCAAAGGAATTTTTCAAAACTGTTTCAACCCAATTAAATAAATATAGTAAGGGGTTTGTCATTAAATTTTCAGACCATTTGGAGCCACGGTTTAATCGGAATAAAATTTTCAAATCAGACTACCGTTTCCGACACATTTGCGCAATCTGACTAAAAATGATTTTTCAAAGGGTTAAAGATTGAATTTTGATCTGAAATTTTTAGGAGATACTTAGAACATCTGAGACTATAATCTCTTCAAATTTCAGAATTTTTGAAAGCCTGTAACCAAGTTTTTTAAACTTTGCAAAACAGGGCCTGAAAACATAAACTGTTTTCAAAAGTTGGGTTTTTGGATCAAAACATTTTAAAAACCAAATTTTCCGCACCCACTATTCAACCCCTCCCCCATTCTAGTGGTGCCTTACAGGTCCTACATACAAGTGTGTGTATATGTATAAGTTTTGGGCAAGTGGCTACATTGAAGTGCTATAATATATTAACTGGTTAATTGAGTACATGTACATACATATAAATAAAGACATGTATAAGGCATAATATATGGTAAACTAATAAACGTGCCAGATTATACAAATTAGAAACGAAATTATGTGACAAATCTAGAAATTGTGTAGAGTGGCCAAAAATACCAATAAGGACAAGATAGTAATTTCTTCTTTTGTAGAAGAAATGAGAGTTGGCTGTTTTAAGATGGACACAAAATAAAATAAGAAAATAGACTATTTGGAACAAGATTGTAGCAATTAAAGCCCAAAAGTGGGATGATTTTTTTAAGGTTTGGTTGTGGGCCTTAAAGAGGCAAAATGGTAATTTTACCAAGGAAAATGATATAACAAAAGAGCCAACCATTAGTATTAAGTCATGGAATTGTTGGACACATGGAACCAGCCCACACCGAGCATTCTTTCATGCATACACAAGGACGTTTTGAAAAGCGACATGTTTTATCATATGATACATACTCACGAAAATGGTTTTCACGCAAAAAATTCTAAAATAAGTTTTACATGACATGTTTTCAGAAATGATTTTATTGTGTGAAAAGTTTTTAAAGGATTTTAACGAATCGTACCTTGCATCGACTGACTCTGTACGACTTATGTATGTTTATGACGGCTGAGTGTAACACCTTGTCCGGGAGAAGGGATCTCCACCTTTATTACATGATTTACGATGTTATGTTATGGATCGTTGCCTGACATCTGGTCCTGGGGGAGGATGTCAGGGGCAAGTAACGTTATAACTGAGTGTAACACCGTGTCCGGAACCCTGGATCTCCGCAATAACGCGTGACCATTAGTCTACATACGTATGATGTAACACTGTGGTTGGACCATCGGGATTCATGTTGAGAAAAAAGGGTTTGAGTGATTTCAAAATGCATGATTTAAACGTGTTACAAAGCAATGCATGACATATTGCATATAACCTGCCTTATATAGTTCATATATAATGTTGCCATACTAACGAACCATGAAGCTTTAAAGCTTACATCAAATGGAAAACATTTTTTGTGTTTGAACTATTTTCAGGTGCCACCATTAATGAACTAAACTACTTCATTAAGTGAAGTACTTAGTTAATTAAACTAAGTAGTTCATTAAAGGAAGCAATATTTGGACAAGGCACAAAGGCAACAATGTGAAGAAAGGAAAGTCTTCCACTCTCCTGCCCACACTAATATACACGCCATTTACACACACACTTATATATATATATATATATATATATATATATATATATATATATATATATATATATTCAGATTTTTTGAAAAAGGCACATACACACTTATTCCAACGTACTACCGACACGTTATATATTTTACGTACGTACATTAACGTCACACCACCATACTTAACTCATATTTATGAGTATATTCAGGTCTTATATCATATGATATAAGTCATGGTGATGACAAATTAAATACGACACGTTAAAAGGTTCTAAACCGAAAATTGTTGTATCAGGCGAATACCGAAACTTCGCCAACGTGTCACGTACTTGCCATAAATAGATGGCCAGCCCCTGCACTTTAAAAATAGCCATAATTTTTGTGGCTTACATGGTATGTGTAGCCGTGAAATCATTCCATGTTGGCACACACAAATCACCCCACATTAAGGCCAAATTGTGGAGATTCCAATTTCAATTTTGTCACATGTCTAGGCGCCACTTTAATCAACCTTATGAGATAAATATTAAAGTTTAATTTATGTATATTATGTGTAACATAGTATATATAACATGTGCAAATAGTTGGAATTTAATTAGAGAAAAATCGGGTAATCGATAAACATCAAAAATTCGGTTTTCTACGTACCCGACACATGGAACGTTTTTGGCATATCATATAACATGTATCTAGACACTTTTTACATATTTCATACATCTCAAAGTGTTCTAGAAAATTCAATTAAGGGCTGATTGGAATATACCATGTGTGTATTATTAAATGTGCACTATTTTACAAAGTTTGCAAAAATAAAATTCAGCACATGCACAAATCTATTCCAACGCCTAGATCAGCTGAGTTGAAGCATATCTGGAGCCTTGTTGGCATATTTATTGGTCAATAATGAAGCATACAATGTTGATGACATAAAGAAAGAAGCTACACAAGGTAACAATTCAAATTTTGTCACAATTGTGACACATGCTGAAAATTCAGCATGTGTTCTAATGTATGGCCGATTTTATCATCATTATGGGGGATATTTTACTTCTTGATTAAGGTGGATTAATTGGAAGACAATTTGGAAGTATTTTGAATAATTTATGGAATTAAAATTGTGATATTTTGAATATCACACATGCTGAAAATTTCAGCATGTGTGAGAATGTATATGGCTGAAGTTTTGGCCTTGTTAATGTCTAATTTTTATTCTAAAATTTGATAAAGATGTCTTGCACTAAATGATGATTGAATTATTGGATTAAATCAATACAAAATAGGCAATATTTTGAATAAGAAGTGGATGTTACACATGCTGAAATTTCAGCATGTGCAAGACATGTAATGGCCGAATTTTACATGCCTTTTGGAAGAAAACTGTCTTGCTTAATTTATGTGATGATCTTGGAAGTTATGGTAACCATTTTATGATGATTTTGGCACATGTTTTAAGTGGTATTCTAAGATTTTCCTAGTCATCAAGTGATGACAACATCCAACCAATCAATGAGTGCCAAGTAAGCAAACGTTTAATGATCATCCAATGAGAAGATGCCAAGTAAGCAAAGACATGTCACAATGATGCCATATACTCTTCCAAGGACTTAAAAGATAATTTTCAAGAAGGGAAGAAGAGCAAGGGGGCGGCCATATTGTTAAAAAGGAAGGAAGAAGAGCAAAACAAGAACAAGAAGAAGTCTTACAAATTCAAAAGCATCAAAACGCCTAGCCTTCTTCTCTTTCTACACTCTCTTTCTTTTTTCTCTCTAAAAGCCTATTGTACTTACATTCATATACTTGAATAGGATTCATCTAGACCACCACATATTCTTTTCATTGTTGAAAAAGATTGATCAAGGTGTGATCAATCTTATACTTGCGAGGTGGTGGTGTTCGTGACAATTGTATATTCATACAAGGTTTGTAAAGGGTTGGAGTTGGTGTGTAACTCCATCAACCCTGTGGTAAGGTGTTATTTTGTGTTTGGTGATTAGTGTAAACCGAGAAAGGTGTCCTCGAAGACTGGAGTAGGTTGTTGATTACCAAACCAGTATAAAATTCTTGGTGTCATTTACTTTCAGCACTTACTTTCAGTTTCAGCACTGTTTATCATTTTTGATCACTCTCGTAAAAATAGTAAACAAATTTCAAAAATTACAAAACTTTCCAGAATCATATCCATGAGTCTTAATGTTCTTTTGGTGCAAGTTTCAACCCTTTTGGACAAGTATAAGTCATTCAAACGTCCAAAGTTCTGAGACTAGTGCAGTCTGATTTTCAGGCTTGCAAAGGTTGAGACTTTGATCGTAGTTGACTAACTTCCCAAAAGAATTTTTCAAAACTGTTTTAACCCATTCAAATACAACTTATAAGGAGTTAGTCTTTAAATTTTCAGTGTATTTGGAGTTACGTACAAATAGGAAATAATTTTTCAAATCAGTCTACCGTTTCTGGCAGATTTGTGCAATCTGACCACCAACGTTTTTGAAGGGGTTAGAGGTTGAATTTAAATCTGAAATTTTTAGGAGATACTCATAACATCTGAGGCTAAGTTATCTCCAAATTTCAGAATTTTTGAAGATCTGCAACATTGTTTTCAAAATGTTTTAAAACTGGTCCTGAAAACAGAAACTGTTTTCAGAAGTTGGGTTTTTGGTTTAAAACTATTCTAAAAACCACATTTTCCGCACCCACTATTCAACCCCCCACCCTTCTAGTGGTGCCTTGCAGATCCTACAAGTGGTATCAGAGCGCAGGAACACTCACAACAAAAGGATCCAACGATCTAGGTGAGATGGCATCCACTAGCTATAACACCATGCAAGAAGGAATGTCAACCATAAGGTCTCCTCTTTTCGACGGTGAGTCTTTTATTCAATGGAAATTAAGAATGGAACTTTTTCTTATGGCTATTGATATTGATCTATGGTCCATCATAGAAGACGGTCCATTTGTTCCTACTAAGTTGTCAATTATTGATGGTGTCACACTAGAGGTTATAAAAACGAAACAAGAATACACTAGTGATGACAAAAAGAAGTTGAGTATGAATGCTAAAGCCATGCAACTACTATTAAACGGCCTAAGTAAAAGTGAGGCTAGTTACGTGTCTAATTGTTCTAGTGCTCAAGAGATGTGGCAAATTCTTGAGATGAAACATGAAGGGACTAGCCAAGTAAAGGAGTCCGAAATTAATATGCTTATGTCCACACTTGAGTCCTTTAAATTATTGCCAAATGAGTCTATTGTTGAGATGGATTTACGCTTGACTAACATTTACAATTCTCTTGAGTCTCTTGGCAAAGCCTTCACTATGCATGAAAAGGTACAAAAGGTCTTGTGAAGCCTTCCATCCGAGTGGGACCCTAAAGTAACGGCCATAGAAGAAAGCAAAGAGACTAAATCGATTAAGATGGAAGAACTAATTGGATCACTTAAGGTATATGAAAACAAACTCACTTTAAGACATTCTGAGTCTATTTCCAATAATGATAAGGTTATAGCATTTAAATCAAATGAATACGTCGTAGATGATAGTGACATAGATTCCGATGATGAGGATTTAATCACAATGGCTAAAAGGTTAAGAAAAATCTTGAGAAAATCGATTAAACATAAGTCTACTTCATCTAAGGATCATAAAAATAAAAATAAAGAAATGAAGTGTTATGAATGTGGACAACCTGGACACGTGTCATATGATTGTCCAAACAAGGACAAACAAACGAACAAATACCTTGACAAGGATCGGACAAAAATTAGACTCGTCTCAGAACCTAAACAAAGGAGAAGATCCTTCAAAGCCTTCACTTGGAGTGACACATCCGACTCTGAGACTGACGATACGGAAGAACACGAGACACAAGTATGCTTTACATCTAAAGCATCAAATGAGGTATCTTCCGACTCTGATTCCAATTCTGAATGTTCTCATAATGATTTATTTAGTCAATATTTAGAATTGCACAAGTTTTCAAAGAATCTTGTAAAAGAAAAGAAGCGATTAATTGAAGACAAGAAATTGTTAGAATCTTCTAACAAAGATCTTGTGTCTCAATTAAACGATTCAAAAAAAGAGTCGTCATGCATTATAAATTCATTAAAGTCTGAAATTTTATCGTTGACATCTGAGAACACTGAATTGAAATCCGAGATTTCAAACTTGAATTCAAGGAATACGGATGTAGAGAAAATGGTGAAACAATTTGACACGGGAACAAACTGCTCGATCACATCATTTCTTCATAAAAGCATGATAGTGACAAAACCGGACTAGGATACGTTGAGAAAAGTAAGTCACTAAATAAAACCAAATTCATTTCATCTAATAAAATAGATGTATCAAAGATATATGTGGCATCTAACAAGACGCCTAGACCTTCTCCTATGACATCTCATCGTGCTTCTTCTTCACATCATGCAAAATATAATTATGTGCCATATAGATATGAGAAGAAACAAGTGATGCATACGCGACACTCATATCACAAAAATGCATCTAGATCACGTCCCGTGCATGCAAACCAAAATGGATATCAAAAACAAAAACTATACTATATGCATGATGGGATTCTTGGCCAAAGGCCAAAAGCATTTGCCCCTAACATATATTATGTTGCGTTCTCATCACCTTTCTCACCTTTTGGAAGACCTAGAAAGGTCACCCAAATTTGGGTACCAAAAGGGACATTTTCAAAGGGTTGAATAAATAACCCTTACGAACGCACGTTATATGAAATGCATGATTTTTTTTCCTTTACATGCGCTTTTGATTGTCTTTCCAAAATAAAGAGGGAGAGAATGCATGATTTAAGGGGGAGAGAGAAAGATAAATTGCACAAATCAAGGGGGAGAGAATTCAAAATTCAAATTTGAATTTGGGCACGATTGGAGGGGGAGCGATAAGATTTAAATCATGAATGTAGGTTATTTTGAAAATCATCAAAGGGGGAGATTGTTGAGAAAAAGGGGTTTGAGTGATTTCAAAATGCATGATTTAAACGTGTTACAAAGCAATGCATGACATATTGCATATAACCTGCCTTATATAGTTCATATATAATGTTGTCGTACTAACGAGCCATGAAGCTTTAAAGTTTACATCAAATGAAAAACATTTGTTGTGCTTGAACTATTTTCAGGTGCCACCATTAATGAACTAAACTACTTCATTAAGTGAAGTACTTAGTTTATTAAACTAAGTAGTTCATTAAAGGAAGCAATATTTGGACAAGGCACAAAGGCAACAAGGTGAAGAAAGGAAAGTCTTCCACTCTCCTGCCCACACTAATATACACGCCATTTACACACACACACATATATATATATATATATATTTTTTCAGATTTTTTGAAAAAGGTACATACACACTTATTCCAACGTACTATCGACACGTTATATATTTTACGTACGTACGTTAACGTCACACCACCATACTTAACTCATATTTATGAGTATATTCAGGTCTTATATCATATGATATAAGTCATGGTGATGACAAATTAAATACGACACGTCAAAAGGTTCTAAACCGAAAATTGTCGTATCATGCGAATACCGAAACTTCGCCAACGTGTCACGTACTTGCCATAAATAGATGGCCAGACCCTATACTTCAAAAATAGCCATAATTTTTGTGGCTTACATGGTATGTGTAGCCATGAAATCATTTCATGTTGGCACACACAAATCACCCCACATTAAGGCCAAATTGTGGAGATTCCAATTTCAATTTTGTCAAATGTCTAGGCGCCACTTTAATCAGCCTTATGATCTGAATATTAAAGTTTAATTTATGTATATTATGTGTAACATACTATATATAACATGTGCAAAAATTTGGAATTTAATTAGAGAAAAATCGGGTAATCGATAAACATCGAAAATTCGGTTTTCTACGTACCTGACACATGGAACATTTTTGGCATATCATATAACATGTATCTAGACACTTTTTACATAATTCATACATCTCAAAGTGTTATAGAAAATTCAATTAAGGGCTGATTGGAATATACCATGTGTGTATTATTAAATGTGCACTATTTTACAAAGTTTGCAAAAATAAAATTCAGCACATGCACAAATCTATTCCAACGCCTAGATCAGCTGAGTTGAAGCATATGTGGAGCCTTTTTGGCATATTGATTGGTCAAGAATGAAGCATACAATGTTGATTACATAAAGGAAGAAGCTACACAAGGTAACAATTCAAATTTTGTCACAATTGTGACACATGCCGAAAATTCAGCATGTGTGCTAATGTATGGCCGATTTTATCATCATTATGGGGGATGTTTTACTTCTTGATTAAGGTGGATTAATTGGAAGACAATTTGGAAGTATTTTGAATAATTTATGGAATTAAAATTATGATATTTTGAATATCACACATGTTGAAAATTTCAGCATGTGTGGGAATGTATATGGCCGAATTTTTGGCCTTGTTAATGTCTAATTTTTATTCCAAAATTTGATAAAGATGTCTTGCACTAAATGATGATTGAATTCTTGGATTAAATCAATACAAAAGAGGCAATATTTTGAATAAGAGGTGGATGTTGCACATGCTGAAATTTCAGCATGTACAAGACATGTAATGGCTGAATTTTACATGCCTTTTGGAAGAAAATTGTCTTGCTTAATTTATGTGATGATCTTGGAAGTTATGGTAATCATTTTATGATGATTTTGGCACATGTTTTAAGTGGTATTCTAAGATTTTCCTAGTCATCAAGTGATGACAACATCCAACCAATCAATGAGTGCCAAGTAAGCAAAAGTTTAATGATCATCCAATGAGAAGATGCCAAGTAAAGCAAAGACATGTCACAATGATGCCATATACTCTTCCAAGGACTTAAAAGATAATATTCAAGAAGGGAAGAAGAGCAAGGGGGCGGACATATTGTTAAAAAGGAAGGAAGAAGAGCAAAACAAGAACAAGAAGAAGTCTTGCAAATTCAAAAGCATCAAAACGCCTAGCCTTTTTCTCCTTCTACACTCTCTTTCTTTCTTCGCTCTAAAAGCCTATTGTACTTACATTCATATACTTGAATAGGCTTCATCTAGACCACCACATATTCTTTTCATTGTTGAAAAAGATTGATCAAGGTGTGATCAATCTTGTACTTGCGAGGTGGTGGTGTTAGTGACAATTGTATATTCAGACAAGGTTTGTAAAGGGTTGGAGTTGGTGTGTAACTCCATCAACCCTGTGGTAAGGTGTTATTTTGTGTTTGGTGATTAGTGTGAACCGAGGAAGGTTTCCTTGAAGATTGGAGTAGGTTGTTGATAACCGAACCAGTATAAAATTCTTGGTGTCATTTACTTTCAGCACTTACTTTCAGTTTTAGCACTGTTTATCATTTTTGATCACTCTCGTAAAAGTAGTAAACGAATTTTAAAAATTACAAAACTTTCCAGAATCATATCCATGAGTCTTAAGGTTCTTTTGGTGCAAGTTGCAACCCTTTTGGACAAGTATAAGTCATTCAAACGTCCAAAGTTCTGAGACTAGTGCAGTCTGATTTTCAGGCTTGCAAAGGTTGAGACTTTGATCGTAGTTGACTAACTTTCCAAAAAAAATTTCAAAAATATTTCAACCCATTCAAATAAAACTTATAAGGAGTTAGTATTTAAATTTTCAGAGCATTTGGAGTTACATACAAATAGGAAATAATTTTTCAAATCAGTCTACCGTTTCTGGCAGAATTGCGCAATCTGACTACCAACAATTTTTGAAGGGGTTAGAGGTTGAATTTAAATCTGAAATTTTTAGGAGATACTCATAACATCTGAGGCTAAGTTATCTCCAAATTTCAAAATTTTTGAAGACCTGCAACCTTATTTTCAAAACGTTTTAAAACTGGTCATGAAAACAGAAACTCTTTTCAGAAGTTGGGTTTTTTGTTTAAAACTATTTTAAAAACCACATTTTCCGCACCCACTATTCAACCTCCCCCTCCCCCTTCTAGTGGTGCCTTGTAGATCCTACAATTCATAGACTGTACTTGACTACTCGGAGAGTTCAGTCGGTGGGTCTTGTGCACTGTTCGTGAAAGTTACATGTTATGACACAGATGTGACAGTTTTGATACGATGATTTCTGACATGATTATGATTTGACATATTTTTTTCTAAAACCGATGCATGACTTTCATCATATGAGCATACGCATGTAAACCGGTATCACCCTACTAGATGT
>AP025072.1:13885590-13946883 GCA_036186865.1 Eustoma russellianum | reverse complement strand
CATGGCTAGAATCGTGCACATACCGTCGAAGTTGAGATACATGAAACACATCATGTATTTGAGATAATGTGGGCGGTAGAGCGAGTCGATAAGCAACTTCCCCAATCTTTTCAAGAACCTCATATGGCACAATAAATCTTGGGCTTAACTTCCCTTTTATACCAAATCTTTTAACTCCTTTCGTCGGCGATACCTTTAGAAACACTTTTTCCCTAACTTGAAATTCGATTGGTCGCCGCTTCTCATCTGCCCAAACCTTGCTTCTATCTTGGGCCGCTTGTAACTTTTGCTTTATGATTTTTACTTTCTCTCGAGTCTGCTCCACTAGATCGGGTCCAGTAAGAATCTTATCTCCTATTTCATCCCAGTAGAGCGGAGATCGGCATTTTCTTCCATAAAGTGCTTCATACGGAGCCATCCCTATGAATCGATGGTAACTATTGTTGTAAGAAAATTCTACCAGCTTGAGACTTCGATCCCAGTTTCCCCCAAAGTCAAGTACGCAAGATCGCAACATGTCTTCCAATGTCTGAATGGTTCTTTCCGATTGACCATCAGTTTGGGGATGAAATACCAAGCTCATGTGGATCTCCGTGCCCATCGCTTTCTGAAAAGCTGTCCAAAATCGTGATGTGAAGCGAGGGTCGCGGTCACACACGATACTTAAGGGTACTCCATGTAGACTTACAATTTGTTCAACATACATCGTAGCCAATTTTTCCATTGGAGCCTTGATTGTCATAGCCATGAAGTGAGCGGATTTTGTTAGGCGATCCACGACTACCCAAATGGTATCATATCCGCTTCTCGTTCTGGGTAGATCTGTAACAAAATCCATAGTAATGTGGTCCCACTTCCATTCGGGAACTTCAAGAGGCTGTAACAACCCAGCGGGTTTCTGATGTTCTGCTATCACCTTCTGGCAGGCATTTTTCCACGAATTCCGCAATCTGTCTTTTCATGCCACGCCACCAAAATCGTTGTTTCAAATCTTGGTACATTTTATTGGCTCCAGGGTGAATAGATAATCGAGAGTTGTGAGCTTCCTTAAGAACTTCATTCATTATGTCCTCGTCATTGGGTACACACAGTCTTTCTCGAAACCACAAACTATTGTCATTTTGGACTTTAAACTCTCCTGAAGGTTTTATCCTCACCTGGTCCTTTATCTTCTTTAAGGTTTCATCTTTTTCTTGTCCTTCTTTGATCTTGTCTATTAGCGAAGGAATTAACACCAACTTTGCAAGCATGCCTTCAATTGAATCAACCTCTTCTAGATCAAATTCTTCCATGTCACGCTGCAAAGGTGGTTGACGCGGATGGCTTGTTTTTTTACTTAATGCATCAGCTACCTTATTGGCTTTTCCCGGATGATACTGAATTGATAGGTCGTAGTCTTTCATTAATTCTAGCCATCTGCGCTGACGCATGTTTAGCTCTTTTTGGGTGAATAGATACTTGAGGCTTTTGTGGTCTGTGAAAATTTCGCACTTCTCACCATACAGATAGTGCCTCCATATTTTTAGTGCGAAGACCACGGCTGCTAACTCGAGGTCATGTACCGGGTAGTTCTGTACAAATGGCTTCAATTGTCAGGATGCGTACGCAATCACTCGATCTTTTTGCATCAATACACATCCCAGCCCGTTCTTCGAGGCATCACTATGTACAACAAAGTTTTCTCCAGGAATGGGTTGTGCTAAAACTGGGGCGGAGGTCAGCTTCTTCTTTAATTCAGTAAAGCTCTTTTCGCAATCTGAGGTCCATTGAAATTTGATTTTCTTCTGGGTCAAACAGGTCAGAGTCATAGAGATTCGAGAAAATCCTTCCACGAACTTACGATAGTAACCTGCGAGACCGAGAAAACTTCGTACCTCTGTAACGTTGGTCGGTCTGGGCCACTCCGTGATTGCCTCGATTTTCTTGGGGTCTACCGATATACCTTCTTCAGATATTACATGCCCCAGAAACGCTACACTTCGTAGCCAGAATTCGTATTTACTAAATTTCTTGTACAGTTGTTTCCTTCGTAGAATGTCCAGAACGACCCTTAAATGGTTTGCGTGGGTCTCTTCGTCAGGTGAGTAGATCAATATGTCATCGATGAAGACTACAACGAACTTGTCTAGTTGGTCTTGAAAGACTCGATTCATTAGATCCATAAACGCTGCGGGGGCATTGGTCGGTCCGAATGGCATTACTAGAAATTCGTAATGTCTATAATGGGTTCTGAATGCAGTTTTCTGGACGTCCTCATCCTTGATCTTTAATTGGAAATATCCTGAGCGAAGATCAATTTTACTGAAAATTCTTGCCCCCTGCATCATGATACCTTTAGGTAGGGTTTATAATAGACTCATTACTAAAATAAAATTTTTAGTTTGCTTACCGGAAGCTGATCGAACAGATCGTCGATCCTCGGCAAAGGGTACTTATTCTTTATAGTGATCTTGTTGAGCTCCCTATAGTCAATACATAGCCGTATACTTCCGTCTTTCTTCTTGACGAACAGTACGGGAGCTCCCCAAGGTGAAACACTTGGGCGAATCAGTTTCTTTTAAAGCAATTCGCACAGCTGTTCCTTCAGCTCTTTTAGTTCCGCAGGTGCCACTCGGTAGGGAGCCTTTGATATTGGTTCAGCTCCTGGAACCAGGTTGATTTCAAAAGATATCTCCCGGTCCGGAGGAAGACCTGGTGACTCTTCTGGAAAAACATCTGAGTATTCACGAACTACTGGAACTTGAGACAGATCTGAGGGTGCTGGATCAGCATTTATTGCATCGACAAGATATCCCTCATGTCCTTTCTTCAGTGCCTTATTAGCGCGAATCGCATTTACATAAATGTTCTTAGGACACTTCCGTAACTTCGATCCTCCTTGAAAGGTTATTTCTTTACTTGTGGGATCTTTAAAGGTAACTTGTTTTTCACTACAATCGATGTTGGCATAATTCTTGGAGAGCCAGTCCATCCCAAGAGTTACATCGAAGTTCGTCATGGGTATGGGAATCAAATCGGCCTCAAACCGATGGTTATCAAACTCAAGTTCGCAATTTCTGAAAACATGGTAAGATACAAGCACATGTTCCCCAGCTGCTTGGATTCTATACGGTGTATCACTATACGTGGGGTTATGCTCAATATTCTTTGCGAATTTCTTGGATATAAAGGAGTGGCTAGCGCCACTGTCAAATAACACGTTGGCAGGTACTGAACATACTAGAATAGCTCCTGAATCATGCAATACTTACTAAGCAACTATGGGACAACAGTACTTGTAAAAATTAACACAATTCTCAAAAAATACCTATCACCACGTCATTGGCCACTTCAGCAGCTGCGTCAGTCATAGCGTGAACTCGTGCGTTGGTACGCTGACGCTGAGGCTTTGGCGGCTGTTGTTGCTACTGGGCCCCTTTCTCCGGACATTCCCTGGCCATGTGTCCTGTTTTCCCGCATCCAAAGCAGGTGGTTCCTTTGTCTGGACAGTCCTTAAGGATGTGGCCTGTCTTTCCGCATCCAAAACATATCCCTGCCTGAATATAACATTCTCCCACATGGTGCCTACCGCAATGAGAGCAACTTGGAATAGCAGATTGTTGGCCTTGATTCTTTGATTGGTTCTTTTGGGAGCGGCGTTGAAACCGATTCTTCCCTTGACGCCCTGGGCCCCTTGTATTTTGCTTCGCAGACTTGCGGGGCCCTCTGCTTCCCGACACCTCTCTTCCTCTCTTTTGGCTAAATTCATCACGGCGAATGATATCTCTTTACATTCGATAGCATGCATCTAGAAGGGCACCAAAGTTTGCTGGATTTGCATTAACCAGCCATGTTCGGATTCTAGGGTTTAGTCCTCTTTCAAATTTCAACATTTTGGTTTCTTCATCGTTCATGGTCGATGGTTGAAATCTTCCCAGAGCTATAAATTTGTTAGCGTAGTCAGCAACCGTCATTCCTGGTTCTTGCATTAGGGATTCAAACTCATGTCTTTTCTGTAATTTGACGAAGGGTGGTATGTAGAACTTATTGAATTCCTGAAGAAACCTTTCCCAGGAAATTGGTCTTGGTAAATCTTGTAAATTGGCCTTCCACCATTGGTTGGCCTCTCCTAACAGAAATGGTCTAACCGCCTGAGTCTTTACTTCTTCCGGGGCTCTATTTAGTTCGAAGCAGTTTTCCACCTCATCTATCCACTTCTCAACGGCATCTGGATCTGAATTTCCTTCAAACGGCAGAACATTGGCTCTCTTCAACTTTTCAAAATAATATTGAGCATCTCTGACCGGCTCGTGAGGTTGAGGGTTATTCTGTTGCAGCATTACTTGCCCAATTTGGGTGACTGTTTGGCAAAAGTTCTGAAAAGCATTAATATCAGGCATCATTTGTGGAAAAGGTCCTTGGGGTGGAGGAATGTTCTGAACTGGCGGTGGATTTTGGCCTTGCGGTTGCGGGGGTGGAGGGACCTGAGTGGGTGGAGGAGGGATGGGCTCCTGCACCTCGGGTCTAGCTCTGGCTGGTCTGCCTCTTGGTCACACCATTTTTAATATGCAGTGTCGGCTTTATTCAATACGGAAATGTCATAATAAGTAGCAGAATTTAATTTATTCTGTTAGCATATCTGAGGAGCATATACGTACATACGTTATAAATTAAATTCTGTGTTTGGTCATTAATTAGGGCATTATCAATGGGTCGTACCCTAGTTTTCCAGTCTAAGTTATTCTAGTCTAAGGTCAACTCTCATCTAAGATCAGAACTTAGATCTAAGATCAAGCTTAGTTGACTACGATCATAACTTAGTTCTATATTCTGCCCGGATCTGGAGCCTTAGCTCTGATACCACCTGATGCGCCCCGCATCCCAGCCTAGCCAGAACCGGTGCACCCGCCGTACTTCACTAAGGAGAGTACCAGGCGTTGTCCCATACATGTCATGATCCATGAAATAATGCATGGATTTTCGCGCTTACACGTAAATAAGTAAGCAAAACCGTGGCAGAATTTAAAACTTCGAATTTAAAAACATCCACAAGACCATTCTTCGTTTTACAACCTATATCAAAAGTAGCGAAAGTCACAAAAGCAAATGCTTTCCCATCACAAATACATCATCAGTCATCGGTCATAGCTGTCTAGTCATGTCTCCTAAATCCATCCACTCTTCGCTGCGCTCACAGGTAGGGAACCCTAGGTTCATCCTCAATCCACTCTACTTTATTCCCTGCAGCCTTTGGGAGGAAAAATAGGGGGTGAGTAACAAAGTCACAAGCATGTATACTATAATAATTGACGATTAAATGGAAAGTGCATACAAGAACCGAACCCCAAAAATTTCGGTTTAGAAACATACCTGTCCTCCATTCAATACCCGATGGTGATCAACACTTAATGCGTCATGATCATAACTTAAACAAAATCATTACTTAATAAAGAACATAACCATAAAAGACTGTAACTCGCATCAATTCATAACATAACTAGAATCATCACTTAATGAGGTCATACTTAGGATCTACAAGGTCATAACGACTTAGTCTAAGTATCATGTGTCACTAATGACTCCATAAACGTGACATGCATGCATATGTACGTGTGATGCATCATGATAAAAATGAGAATATGATTTTTCATGCTTTTCTTTCAAATCATCATCGTCGTAAAACAACAGAGTGTTCAGATCTATCTTCCCGGATCTGAGGCGGTAACATCTCCCCTTCGAATCTATTATTCTCGGATTCGGAACGGTAGCGTCATCACTTATCAGGTCTTTTTTCTCCGGGCCCAAATGGTCATTATCAGGTCTAATCTCTCCGATCCTGAACGGTCATATCATCAGATCAATTAACCCCGGATCTGGGCGGGTTCTTACTGGCCAGGCTCATACACACACACGGTACCAGTGGGAAGCGTTCTTTCAAAACAGAATCTTTCTTTAAAAAAGCTTTTCATTTTTCTTTCGCATAAAACCAATGCCATAAATCATGTAAATGACGATGATGCAATGCATGACATGTATTATGAAAATCATGACATAATGCGTTACATATACACACGTGATCAACTCGTCGCTATGTTGGAAAAATTTCCAGCATGAGCACTCCTTATATTCGGTCCTAGACCCTTGTGGTTAGGCCCATTAACAATAATGCTTGTCATGTGTATGCATTAAAATGACTCATTTGTTCATAATAAAATTCTCGTGACGATACAAAATGCGTAAGGTGCTTAGTTTAGTAAATCACGAAACAAGGCCGCTGAATTTCGGTAATCCAGCGCCCCTTTTCTTTGGTCTTTCAAGTAAGCCCATTAAACCTTTCTTAATTTGGGCCAGCTGAGAAAACTTATTATAACATTCCATTAATTTGTGGTTGTAAGCCCAAGTCGTGTAACTAGCCTAAACCCATTCGATTAAGGCCCTATAATAAGTTCTTCAATTCTGCCCAAAAATCTCAGATTAATGACACCCACTTAATTGTGGTATATACCCTTCAATTAGTCGTTCTAAAAATACGTGGTGTACATAGATGGGTTTACCTATGTCTTGAGTGGTTGGTAAATAAATTTTGTGGATTTATAATATCGTTAAAGGTACTGTTTATTTATTTCCTTAAAACCGCTACATGCAAGTTTCTGGAGCGACCGATTTTACTATAAATTTTAGTGTGACCATACCGTAACTCCTTTTTCAGAAATTCCAACTCCCGAGCTTAGTAGACACCTTAAACTAGTTTCATACCGAAAATTAGCCCAATTGCGTATTCCTAAGGTCCATTTTCAAGTGACTCATCATGTCATATAAAATCAGTCCAATCCGGTAAAATTTCCAGCAGGACCAGTTTTGGTGAAAATTTAATTAAAAATAATCCGTAACTCTTTTTAACAAAATTCCAACTCTCACCTCTAATATATACATAAATCTAGTGTCATACCAAAAATCAGCTAAATTAAACGTCCCTAAGGTCTCTTTCAGGTCTCACAACACAGCCTAAAATCTGCCCTGCTCCAGTAATTTTCAGATTTGGTTATGTTACATTCCTAAATGGCCCTAACTTGCATTGTTTGTCATAAACTCTTTATTAACCCTCAAACTTACCCTCTTATGGGAAATATTACAGATTCAACACATTACAACATCATGTGCAACCCCTTACAAAACAGTTTACGCACCCCATGCATCATCCTTTAGTCAAGCATACCACATTTCTACTAGTTCAACATTCACAACAATTTTCGGTGTACACTCACCTTAGTCACCAACAGCCCCTTTTCGGTACATGCAAGGCAAGATAATACATCCACAAGGAACATGTTAGACTTAACACACTAAAGCACAACTTTGTCTCCAATTTACCATATAATTTATCGTTTCATGCCAAAACCACCCCTATTTAATTAACCCTCTCCACCGTACGCCCCTTCCATGGAAAAGAAAAGATCTTTAGCATGTTCAACTTGGATTAACACATAATGGTGCATAAAAACCACAAAGATTCCATCTTTAAACAAAAACTCATACCTACACACCATTTGGCCCCTAGGCCGAAAGTTTGGGCATCAAAACTTAGCACATCACAACTAAGATTAAATCTTAAGTTTATCTAGCCATTCATGCAAACACTCTCACATTCAAGCCACAAAGAGTATAGTGTACTTGCCTTTTTTGCTTACTCTTCTTGAAAAGTGTATGGAAAGTTGAAACCTTTCTTCTCTTCTATGCATGTATCCCACGGTGGTGGAAAGGAAAAAGATGCAAGGTTAGTTTACACCCTTAACTAAAATATTTACTTAGTAAAGGGCTAGATGGACTTACCAAAAAGGAGTTGGAGTAGTATTCAAGCTTCTCTAGTCTAGAGTCCTCAAAAGCATGAGACTTGTTGAACCTCGTGACCTTGAAGGTCACGGTCATGAGCAAGAAGTATAGCACTATAAGTTTCATTTCATGAAAATGTAAATATCTTCTCAAGAGGCTAAGATCACTTACCTAATGTCTATTGGTCTTGGAAGAACCTAAACCTTCTTGGTTGCACCCTTGGCCAAGTGGTTTGGAGAGAAAGGAAGAGAAGAAGCTCTTCTTGCACTTGAAGTTCTTGAGTGTTTAGTGAGGTTTGAAGAATTCTCAAGTATGATCTTTGGAGGGAATTCTTCTTGTTTTGGCTATGTTTAGCCGTTTGGGAGGGGTAAAGGGAGGGGTGAAAATCTCACCATAGTAAGGTTAATGAATTAAACTTAATTAAAATTTTAACCTTGGTTACTTTTTAGTTAACCTTGGTTACTTTTTCACTAACCTTGATTACTTTATCCTAATCATAGTTACTTTTTGAACTAACCTTAGTTACTTTTACTTAATCCTAGTCAGTTGAACCTTGGTTGGATACCAATTAATTATGGTGAAGTAAAATGCCTCCTTAATTGGTCTCCCTGGTCTTTAATGACCCCAACATGCCTTAATTAGGGTAGTTCCCCCTTTTTTTCTATTATTTATCTTATTTCCTTTTCCTTTGTTTCCCTACAAAATGGTTAATTAAAAATAATATGCTTGAGCCTTCTTTGGGCTTAGGGCCTAAAGAAAGAAAAAGGAAATGTTGGGTTACAACCAAATGCTCTTGCTATTACCCACTTGTTCTAAGGGCTTATTATCTTACTTAGAAGATGGCCCTAACAATCTTAAGAAATTCAATTGGGGCCTTCCCTAACCTTGGGGCCGAAACCTCCCAAGCACTTGGGGGTGAATTGGCCTCTCCTCATGGTCCAATATTCACGCTCGAAAATATATACGTATATTACTTTCCGTAACGTAATCTATAATAATAATCATCGACTCAATAAATTATAATTGTAATCATATCTTGTCACATATTCTCTCAAATAAATCATAGGTACAAAAGGATTCCCTAATGGGTTACAACATCAACGCTAGAAAATAATGAAATGAAATCCGAGACTTCAAATTTGAAATCAAGAAATGCGGATTTAGAAAGAATGGTAAAACTGTTTGATACGGGTATGAAAATGCTAGATCACATCATCCACACAAAAGCATGAAAGCGATAAAAGCGGATTAGGATACGTTGAGAAAAATGAAATACAAAATAAGTCAACCAAATTCATTTTATCTTCATCTAAGAAACCACATGCATTTAAGACAAATTTACCACCTAAAAAGGCGCCTAGATCACCCCTCACTTCATCACATCGTGCTTCTTCTTTTTCATCTCGTACAAAATATAACTGTGTCATATAAATATGAAAGGAAAACATTGATGCATACACGACAATCATATAACATAAATTCATCTAGATCATGCATCATGGACACTAACACAAAGGCATATCAAAAAAAATCATACAATGAGCATGACGGCATTCTCGGCCATAGGCCAAATGGATTTGCACCTTAAATTTATTATATTGCTTCTTCATCTCTATTCTCACCATTTGTAAGACCGAGGAAGGTCACCCAAGTTTGGGTACCAAAAGGTACTCTTATAAAGGAGTGAAGAACTAACTCGTAAGGACCCAAAATAAAGGGTACCTAATTCGTTGTTACACATTACAGGGAACACATACATCTAAAGATACATCAATCAAGTGGCTCCTTAACAATGGTTGCTCGAGGCACATGACGGGTGACCCGAGCTTGTTTTCAAAATTGAAAAAGGTTACAAAAGGTGGATCGGTGGCCTTTGGAGACAACAACAAAGGAAGAATCATCGGAAAAGGTACAATTGGAAACACAAGCACTCTTCAGATCTCTAACGTCAATTTGGTAAGTAATATATCCTGCAACTTGCTTAGCATCTTACAGTTTCTTGACAATGGCATTGATGTGTGTTTCACTCGCCCATATTGCAATATAGTAAATAAAAACGGAGAAACAGTATTAAAAGGAAAAAGAGAAGGAAATATTTTTACACTTTCTATGGATGACATGTTAGACGCTAAAGTAAAATATTTTATATCAAACGAACCTAACGTGAATTTGTGGCATAGGCGGTTAGGACACATTGGCATCTCAAACCTTGAGAAACTTCAAGGAAAGAATCTAGTACGAGGATTGCCTAAACTTGATTTAGACAACTTTAAGTTGTGTGAGTTTTGTATTAAAGGCGAACAAACACGCGAGTCACTTAAATCTAAAAATGAAATTAGCACGTCTAGAGTCTTAGAATTATTACACATTGACTTGTTCGGTCCTAATTGTACTAGGAGTCTTGGTGGGCGACATTATGCATGTGTTATCGTCAACGATTTTTCTCGCTATACATGGACTTTATTTCTTGCGAATAAAGATGATAGTGCCGTTGAGATTGCTAAATTAATAAAACAACTTGAAAATGACTATAGTTTAAATGTGAAAAAGATTAGGAGCGATAGAGGCGGAGAATTTAAAAATAATGACATGATTGCATTTTGCAAAGAAAAATGTATTAAACACGAGTTTTCGCCACCTAGAATACCATAGTTAAATGGAGTAGTAGATTTTTATGGGCGAAAACAGTAAATTGTGCATGCTATATAGTTAACCGCTTATCGATTAGAAAGAAAATAAACAAAACTCCTTATGAAATTTTGAATGATCGCATGCCTAAAACTGATTATTTTTCTGTGTTTGGTTGTAAATTTTTTGTTTTGAATACAAAAGATAATTTAGATAAATTTGAGTCTAAATCCATTGAATGCATTTTTGTTGGATATTCTGTCAATTCTAAGGCATACAGATGTTTTGATCCCTTCACTAGACAAATTTTAGAATTTATTCATGTGAAATTTAATGAATTCGGTGAATATGAAATAAATAAAAAGTATGACGATGATTTTGAACTAAAGCCCGTGTTAGATGTTATAGAAGAAAATATCGTACATGATGAACACGACATACTAGAAATGCATGATCATTTAGAAATACATGAAAACTAAGAAAATAATCAACCAAGATGGCATAGGGATCACCCACACGACCTTATCATAGGCGACATAACACAAGGTATACGACCACATAGAAGAATAAATCAGGATGAAATAAATCAATTACATGCTATGATATCTGAAATTAAACCCAGGAATGTATTTGATGCTTTTAATGATTCTTCTTGGATTGAAGCTATGCATGATGAATTAAATCAATTCACAAGAAATGATGTATGGGATTTAGTGCCACAACCACAAGATAAAAACGATAATAGGCACAAAGTGGGTCTTTATAAACAAAATGAATGAAGAGGATAAATTCGTTAGAAACAAAGCAAGGCTTGTAGCACAAGGCTATAATCAAGACAAAGGGAATAGACAATGAAGAAGCATTTGCACCCGTAGCACACTTAGAAGACATACGATTATTACTTGCTATTGCTTGCATGAACGATTTTAAACTTTATCGAATGGACGTAAAAAGTGCATTCTTGAACGGTTTTATACAAGAAGAAGTATATGTAAAACAACCACCCAGTTTTGAGGATTTAAAATATCCTAATAATGTGTATAAATTAAAAATGGCACTATATGGTTTAAAACAAGCACCTAGGGCTTGGTATGATAGTTTCGCTACCTTTCTTTTAGAAAATAGATTTAAAAGAGGAACCATAGATAGTACTTTATTCTTGAAACAAGAAAAATCGGATTTACTTATTATTCAAATTTATGCTGATGACGTTGTCTTTGGATCTACATCTCATAAGCTTGCTGAAGAATTTGAAACATGCATGAAATCCGAATTTGAAATGTCTATGGTTAGTGAGTTAAATTATTTTCTTGGCTTGCAATTTAAAGAAACTAGTAAAGGCATCCATATAAGTCAAGTCAAATATGTATATAACATGATCAAAAAGTTTAACTTTGAAACCTTGAAACCATCCCCCGCTCCTATGAGTGTAACCACTAAACTCGATAAAGATGAAAATGGAACAGACTTTGACAATGGCTTGTATAGGTCTATGATTGGTTCTTTGCTTTACCTTACCACAAGTAGACCCAATATCATGTTTAGTGTTTGTATGTGTGCTTGTTTTCAGAGAAACCCTAAAGTGTCACACTATAATGCTGTAAAAAGGATATTTCGATACATTAAGCATACTCCCACTTTAGGAATTTGGTAAGATAAAAATTGTGAATTTGACTTGCATGCTTATACTGATGCGGATTATGGAGGATGTAAAATAGATAGAAAAAGCACAAGTGGTACATGTCAATTTATTGGAAGGTCATTGATATCTTGGTTTTCGAAAAAGCAAGCAAGTATAGCATTATCTACAACTATCTGATTTTGGAATAACTGTAAATTGCATCCCTATTTATTGTGATAGTATGAGTGCCATCAATTTGTCTAAGAATCCCGTATTACACTCTAAGGCAAAGCATACAATGGTGATATCGTTATAGAACATGTCCGCACTGAAGCACAAGTAGCCGACTTAATCACCAAAGCACTTAATCAAGCCACGTATGAAAATTTACGTTCATAATTAGGCATGATTTCGGTTAATTTGCAATAAATTGCTATTTCTTTCTATTCTTACATGTACTTTTGATGCCATTTACAAAATAAAGGGGGAGAGAAAGCATGATTTAAGGGGGAGACAAGCATGATTTAAGGGGGAGCACATGACGATATGAAATTCAAATTCAAAATTCAAATTTGTGCATAATTGTAGGGGAGATCACATTTAAATCATGAACCAATGTTATTTTGCATGATTTAAATGCTACATGCTTATGAAATGCATGAATGAATTATTACCTGACATGCTTATGTGATAAACATGCTTTATATGCTTATATATATTGTTGTCGTACTAACAAGCCATAAAGCATTGAAGCTTACATCATATGGCAAACATTTGTTGTCTTTGTACTATTTTCAAGTGCCACAATTAATGAACTAAACTTGTTCATTAAGTGGAGTGGTTAAGTTAATGAACTAACTAGCTCATTAAATGAAGACATGTTTGGAGAAAGTTTTATGGCAACAAATTTGAGAATGGAAAGTCTTCTCCCCACATATTTATAAAAAAAGGCACAATACACATATGTTCCGACGTACCACCGACACGTCACATATATTATAAACGTACGTCGACGTCACACCATTATATATACCTCATATTTATGAGTATATTCTTATATCATATGATATAAGTCATGGGGACGTCAAAATTATAACATGTTACAAGGTCATAAACCAAAAATTGTCGTATCGGGTGACACCGAAACTTCATAGACATGTCATGTACTTGCCATATAAAGATGGCCAGCCCATGTACTTCTAAAATGCTTAAAAATTTTGTGGCTCACATGTTACAAACAGCCACTAATTCATACCATGTTGGCACACACAAATCACCCACAATTTAGGCTACATTTGTGGAGAATTCAAATTCAATCTTGTCTTCTACACATGTGACCTTTTTATTTGGCCATTAGATCTGAATATACACTTCATTTTATGCATATTATGCGTGACATAATATATATTATATGTGTAAGAAGTTTGAAATTAATCGAAGAAAAATCACGTAATTGACAAAAGTAAAAAATTCGGTTTTATACGAACATACACACATGGAATGTTTTTGGCATAGGTGTAACATGTATCTAGACACTTTTTACACATTCAAGAAATGTTACAGTGTTCTAGAAAATTCAAAATAGGGCTGATTAATATTTACCATATATGTGTAAATATTGTGCATTATTTGACAAAGCTTGCCAAAATAAAATTTCGTCACATGTGCAGCTCTCATACACGCCTACTACATCCATGTTGGAGCCAAGGTGGAGCTTATTTGGCTCTTCAATTGGTGGATAATATGCCACACAAGATTGGTGACATTGAAAAGAGAACCACACAAGGAAAGAATTCAAAAGAGATGCATGTTGAAAATTTAAGCACATGTCTACTATAGTTGGCAATTTTTCCACCCTTAATGGTCTTCAATTGTCTTCCAAAATTGAAGGGGCATTAATGTGTGATTATATGTAATGATTTGACTAGAATTTGAGCACGTATTTTCAGTTTTTTTAGAATTTACAGCTCACTACAAGGGTGACAAGGTGGACCAATGAACAAGTAACAACTAAGCAAGGTCAAGTCATCCTTCCAATCATGTTGCACCAAGTTAACAAGATTGTATCATCCTCTACACAAGGAAATCCTCTACGCGTCTATGGGTAAGGAACCCTAGGTTCATCCTTGATCCATTCCACTTTATTACCTGCGGCCTCTGGGAGGGAAAAAATAAGGGGTGAGTGACAAAGTCACCAGCAAGTGTACCATAAACAATCATACATTAAATGGAAAGTGCATACAAGAACCGAACTCCCAAAAATTCGGTTTAGAAACATACCTGACCTTCCATTCAACACCCGTAAGAAATCAGCTCATAACTTATCAAAGATTGAAACTTAACAGAGATCATAACATATAAAAAGGTCATCACTCAATGAAGATCATAACTTAGGACCTACCAAGTCATAACAACTTAACCTAAGTATCATAAATAAGATCATAGCTTACGTAACAATAGTAATGAGATAGTAACTTAGGTAACGAAAGATAAGAGGATCATAACCTAAGTAACATTACATCTAGCATTTGACTAGCATCTCATCCCTTCAGTCAATAGCAACTATGGCAATAAAATCATAACTTAGCCATGACGCGAGTAATAACACAGCTTAGTGCAAATAGACTCAACATCATGCCCACGACCATATGCAATGCGTATGAATATGCAAATGTAGTGCATAATGAAAACATGAAAATCTTTTCCTTTCGTTCTGTCATTCAAAACATCATCGTCAAGAAAACAATAGAGTATTCAGATCTATTCACCCGGATCTGAGGGGGTAACTTCTTCCCTTCGAATCTATTATTCCCGGATTATTCCTGGATTCGGAGCGGTAACGTCATCACTTATCAGATCTATTCACCCGGATCTGAGGCGGTAACTTCTTCCCTTCGAATCTATTATTCCCAGATTCGGAGCGGTAACGTCATTACTTATCAGATCTATTCACCCGGATTTGAGGCGGTAACTTCTTCCCTTCGAATCTATTATTCCTGGATTCAGAGCGGTAACGTCATCACTTATCAGGTACCCGCCGTACTTCACTACGGAGAGTACCAGGCGTCGATCCATAATATGTCAAAGTCCATGATAAAATGCATGGGCTTTCATGCTTACGCGTCAACAAGTAAGCGAAACCGTGGCAGAATAAAAACTTTAAATTAAAACATCTATGGAATCATCATCAGTTTACAACCCCAAATCATAAAGTACAGAAAACTCCAACAGTAAATTGTTCCATCACAATTTCATAAAGAGATCATCGGTCGAAACCATTTCGTCATGTCTCCTAGGTCATCCATCTCTCGCACGTCTGTGGGTAGGGAACCCTAGGTTCATCCTCAATCCATTCCACTTTATTACCTGTGGCCTGTGGGAGGAAAAATAGGAGGGTGAGTGACAAAGTCACCAGCAAGTAAACTATAGACAATCATGCATTAAATGGAAAGTACAGACAGGAACCAGATGCCCCAAAATTTGGTTTAAAAACATACCTGACTTTCCATCCAACATCCATAAGAAATCAGCTCATAACTTATCAAAGATTAAAACTCATCAAAGTTCATTACTTATTAAAGAACGTAACTGATAATAATCCATAAGTCATTAAAAGATCATTACTCAATAAAGATCATAGCTTAGGAGCTACCAAGTCATAACAACCTGGCCTAAGTATCATGAATAAGATCATATCTTACGTAACAACAGTAGTGAGATCGTAACTTAGGTAACGAGAGATAAGAGTGTCATAACCTATGTAACATTACCTCTAGCATTTGGCTAGCATCTCATCCCTTCAGTCAAAAGCAACTAAGGCAATAAAACCATAACTTATCCATGAAGCGAGTAATAACACAGCTTAGTGCAAATAGACTTAACATCATGCCCACGACCATATGCAATGCGTATGAATATGCAAATGTAGTGCATAATGAAAACATGAAAATATTTTCCTTTCGTTCTTTCAATCAAAACATCATCGTCAAGAAAACAATAGAGTATTCAGATCTATTCACCCGGATCTGAGGCGGTAACTTCTTCCCTTCGAATCTATTATTCTTTGATTCGGAGCGGTAACGTCATAACTTATCAGATCTATTCACCCGGATCTGAGGCAGTAACTTCTTCACTTTGAATCTATTATTCCTGGATTCGGAGCGGTAACGTCATCACTTATCAGATCTATTCACCCGGATCTGAGGCGGTAACTTCTTCCTTTGAATCTATTATTCCCGGATTCAGAGCGGTAACGTCATCACTTATCAGGTCTATTCTCTCCCGACCTGAATAGCCGATATCATAAGATCAATTAACCCCGGATCTAGAACGGGTCCTTTACTGGCCAGGAAAAACACACGGTACCGATGGAAAGCGTTTTTTTAAAAACAAAATCTTTTCTTTAAAAACGCTTTTTCATATTTCTTTGTCATAAAATCAGTTCATAAATCATGTAAATGACGATGATGCAATGTATGACATGCACTATGCGACTCGTGAACAAATACATCATAACATGCATGCATGGACTTGTCTTTTAAGGTGGGAAAACTGTCCAGCAATCAAAATCTGTTCATACAGCCTCGTGCTGATCAATTCGTGCTCATTTTCATAAGCTCACGCCGTACACATGCATAATGAAGTCTTAGACTCATATCATAAAAATTTCGTAACAATCCGAAAAGTCTAACGACCTCAAAACATCATACTATCATCAAAGGTACTGCTGAAATCAGCAGGGCAGTACCCCATTACCTCAGTTTCATGGGTCATAAAAACTTATTCATTTTAATACATCACCTGGAAAACATAGCTAACTCACCAAGGAACAATATTCATAAGGCCAAACATCACATTCAAGCTTAGATGAGCAAGATCAAAGCCTTACAACTTAAGACATTAAACTGTCCTGTTTTCAAGTTTTGTACAACTAACTTCAACTCAGTTGTTAACCATCAAAATGGTTGTTTTATGCTGTTTTCTTTACATGAACATGTACATATATGCCTTAGGTAATTACCATAAAAATTCCAAGGCATTCCAATAAGTTTAAGGGGGTCAACTAATTACTTTCTCCCAGCTAGGTACATGCTGAATCTGGAATGACCAGTTTTACCACGAATTTCATTGTGACCAAACCACAACTCTTTTTACTAAAATTCCAGCTCGCAGATGTCATATACACGTCAAACTATCATCACACCAAAAATCAGCTCATTTCACATTCCTAAGGTGCACTTTCGATCCACACAACTTACCACTCAAAACTGTCCTGTTCCAGCAACTCTGTTTGACCAGTTTTACCAAAAACTTCATTAAGGATAATCCACAACTTCTTTTACCAAAATTCAAACTCACACATTTCATAAACACGTAGGGCTATTAGCATACCAAAGATTAGCCAATTTGAATATTCCTAAGATCCATTTTCAGGGCATACAACATGCCACATAAAACTGTTCAGCTCCAGTACTTCTATCTGAGCAGTTCCTACTAAAAATTATACTCTGGTCAATCCCCATATTGTTTTACCAAAATTCCAACTCACACATTTATTACGCATATGAGGATATCTTCATACCAAAAATTAGTCAATTTGGACCTTCGTAAGGTCCATTTCCAGGTTTAAACATGTCACATAAAACTGTCCTGCTCCAGTACTTCTGTTTTACCAACTCTTACTAAAAATTTCATTAAGGACAAACCACAACTCCTTTTATTGAAATTCCAGCTCACACATTTCATAAACATATAAGGCTAACATCATACCAAAAACTAGCCAATTTTAACACTCCTCAGATTCGTTTTCAGGTCACACAATTAGCTACACAAATCTGTCCAGCTCCAGTAGTTCCAGCACTTCTTCACTTTTATGGTTCAAGCATTTCCAATCAACTTCACTCCTTAAAATTGACTTAATATCCATTAAACACACGCTTCAACATAATGTTTACAAGCCTCCTAACATGCTTTAAACCATAAATAAACTGTTTATGAATCATATCAAAACAGTCACACACATTCATACAACAAATCATTTGCTCAGACCATCACTTTTTCTTATAACAACTAGTTTCCATGTCTTGTACTTAGCATCTTTAACTAAGGTTCATAGCCTAAAAATGACTAGCCGTTCAAGCATGCACTTCACAAATAAGGCAAGATTGGCTAGAGTATACTTGCCTTATTGAACCTTAGAGCTTTTCCTTAGCATGAGCCTTGGTTGAAACGGAATGAAGTCTTCCTCATACTTCACATATAGTACACGGTTTTGAGAGGAGGAAGAAGTAGAAGGATCATTAGCTATTATCTTAAGTGAAAACACAACTAAAGTGAGGCTATGATTCTCTTACCAAAATGAAACTTGAATGGAGCTAGAAATGAATCCACCCTCCAAGAAATTAGCTTCTCTTAGTATCTTGCAAAATCTTCATCTAGTGACCATCCTTGAGTGTCACGTTTTTGGCAAGAAAAGAAGGGTACTTGTGTGAGCTTCATTCTTTGAAATATAGGATTCACTTGGAAGTTTTAGCATACACTTACCTAGAGAATTCTTGAGGCTTGAAGATCTTGAGCTCCTTCTCTCAAGCTAGCCGTGTACACCAAAGGATCAAATAGGGAAGTCTCTTGCTCCATTGTGACTTTTTGAGGGAGAGTGTTCTAAAATTTTCTTTGGAGAAAGTTTTCTTCCCTTGGCTAAGAGGTAGCTGTTGGTTATGTTAGAGGGGGAAAGGGTTTTCCTTAGCTTAGTTAGGCTAATAAGAATTAATTAACCTTGGTTACTTTTACCCAAACAAGGTTACTTTATGTCAACTATAGTTACTTTAATTCAACTATAGTTACTTTATGTCAACTATAGTTACTTTATGTCAACTATAGTTACTTTAATTCAACTAGAGTTACTTTATGGTTAACCTAGGTTACTTTATCCAACTAAAGTAACTTGTTTAACTTTGTAGTTAATATAAAATAACCATGGCAATCTTCTTGGTCAACCATGAGGGGCCGGCGGTTTTGGCTTGGTGACCCCTTACCATGCTTAATTTTTCTTAAATGGAAAGTTATGTGGGTAATTGTCCCCTAATTAATTGATAATTTCCCTTTTTTTCTCTTTCTAGAATTTAACTAAAAGGAATTATGATCCTCCTCATACACATAGGGCCGAATTTTTGCAAGAGTTGGGGAAAATTAGCCCACTACTTACAACTCCTTTATTTCCATTTGGGCTTATTTTTAAGGAGGCCTTTAAGATTATCCTCTCTTATAATTTTGGGAAAAACCCTTTAAGGCCCTTTTCAACATTATGGCCGAAACCTCTTAAGCCCTTAGGGTGAATTGGACATGGTCCATAACTCATGCTTGAATGATTATATTGTTTTCTTATCAACAAAAAACAAAAAGAAGCACTAAGGAAACATAGTGAAATGCACTTGAAGGATGCTTACTTTATTAATTTACTTATATGAGTCTTCAAGTACAATATGACTTTTCGTCGGGGTACAACATCTGGGAGGAAAAAAATAGGGGGTGAGTGACCACGTCACCAGCAAGTAAACTATAAATAATCGTGAAATAAATGGAAAGTACATACAAGAACCGAACCCCAAAAAATTCAGTTTAGAAACATACCTGACCTTCCATCCAACACCCGTAAGAAATCAGCTCATAACTTATCAAAGATTAAAACTTACCAAAGTCCATAACTTATAAGAGATCATAACTGATAACAGCCCATAACTTATTAAAAGATCATCTCCCAATAAAGATTATAACTTATGAGCTAACAAGTCATAACACATTAGTCTAAGTATCACGTACCCATATTCTATGACTCATTAAATGCAACATGCATGAGTATGTACGTGTGATGCATCATGACAAAAATGAAGATAAGTTCTTCCGTTCTTTCATTCAAAACATCATCGTCAAGAAAACAAGAGAGTATTCAGATCTATTCTCCCGGATCTGAGGCGGTCACTTATTTCTCTTCGAATCTATTATTCCCAGATTTGGAGCAGTCACGTCATCACTTATCAGGTCTATTCTCTCCGGGCTTGAACGGTCGATATCAGGTCTATTCTCTCCGGGCCTGAACGGTCCATATCATCAGATCAGTTAACCCCAGATCTGGAACGGGTCCTTACTGGCCAGAAAACACACGGTACCGGTGGAAAGCGTTCTTTTAAAAAAAAGAATCTTTTATTTAAAAACGCTTTTTCATCTTTCTTTCTCATAAAATCAATTCCATAAATCATGTAAATGACGATGATGCAATGTATGACATGTACTACGTAATCCATGGCATGATCTGTTACATGTACACATACGTACAACTTATTCTTTAGGTTGGAAAAATTTTCAGAATTTTCGTTCCATATGCACAGCCTCAAAACCTCGTGTTTTAGGCTCATTATCATGAGTTCTGGTCATACATATGCATAAGAGTGTCTTTTCTATTTGTAATAAAATTTTTGTGACGATACGAGACGTGTAAGACACTTATTTTCTTTAATTACGAGACAGGGTGCTGCTGAATTCCAGCAGTGCAGTGTTCTTTCTTTTACCTTTCCTTTAAGCCCATTACGATTCATTTAATTTGGGCCAACCCTAGAAAGTGCTGTAGACATGCCAATAATCAATGATAATTAGCCCAAACTATATAATTAAGTCTAATCCCACCAAAACAAAGCCCCACAACCAGTTCCTCAATTCTACCCAAAATTCCAGATTAGCACACCAACTTAGTTTGGTAATTACCCCTTAAAATAATAATTTTGAGCTAAGTGGTTTTCATGAAAACACTCACCCGTGTCTTAAGTAATTGTCATAAAAGTTACGTGGAATTATAATATCTTTAAAAGGATCATTTATTCTCTTTCCTAAAACGGGTACATGCGGAATTCTGGAATGGCCAATTTTACTACGAACCTTATTGTGACCAAACCGTAAGTCCTTTTTCAAAAATTACAACTCTCAAACCTAGCAAACACATAGGGCTAACATCCTGCCAAAAATCAGCCCAATTGCACATTTCTAAAGTCCATTTCTGGGTCAAACATTATGTCACATAAAATCTGTTCATTCCAGCAATTTCCAGCTTGACCAGTTTTACTAGAAATTTCATTAAAATAAACCGTATCTCCTTTTAACGAAATTCTAACCCTCATATTTCTATACACAGAAGACTAGTGTTATGCCAAAAATTAGCAAAATTGAATACCTCTAAAGTCTCTTTTCAGGTCCTACAAAACGTCAAACTAATCTGCCCTATTCCAGTAAATTCCACCTTTGTCACATTTCCTTACTAGAATGTCCCAACATGAGTTGTTTGGCTTAAACATCTTATAAAACATCAAGTACACCTTTAGCATGTGGATTTGCAGGTTCTAACACATTCTCAAAGTCATCTACACATTATTTCAAAACAGTTTGAATGATACATATATCATTCCTTTGGCCATGCACATCATGTTCATACTAAAATCCATTCTTGGTGTAATTGGTGCATACATACCCTAACCCCAAAACAGCCTGTTTATACGCATGCAAGGGCAAGAATTATATCACCATAATGAACATATTAAGCTTAAATCATAAAGCACACATCTTGTCCACACCTTTACCCCACAAGTTACAATTTCTTACAAGAGCTACATTTATGTTCCCCTATTTCATCCAACCGTCCCCCATGCATGCCAAAGAAGGGATCTTTGCCACATTCACCTTAGATTTACCTCATATTCATACTTAAAAACCACAAAGATTCCACCTTTGGAACAAATCTCACACATGCAAGCCGCTTACTCAAGGATCCGAAAGTTTCATGCATTAAACTCAACATTTCACATCTAAGATTCAAACTTATTAGCATCTAGACATTCAAGCATGCACTTTCACATCCAAGTCATGAGTATGTATAGTGTACTTGCCTTTTTCAACTTACTCCTTTTCTTGGCTTTGAAGGTGAGTGAAATCCTTCTCCTCTTCACTATATACCCCCACGGTTTGTGAGGGAGAAAAGGAATAACATTAGCTTTGATTCTAGACAAGGATAAAACCAAATGGAGGTTTAGATGGTCTTACCCGAAGTGATTATTGGGGTTGAGATGATCTTATCCCACCAAAAGCTAACCTTCCTTAGCTCTTCAAGTTTCCTCTCCTAGTGCCTTCTTGAAGGTCACGGTTCCCACAAGAAACAAGGTTATCTTGTGAGTTTTACCATGAAACACACAACCTTCCAGAGGAGTTTAGAATGCACTTTCCTAGACCAAGCTTGAATGGGAAGGAGTCTTGAGTCCTCTTGATCCCTCAAGACCGTATGTGTTGTAACCCAATAAGGGAATCCTTTTGTACCTATGATTTATTTGAGTGAATATGTCACAAGATATGATTGTAATTATAATTGATTAAGTCGATGACCATTATTAAAGATTATATTATGAAAAGTATTATGTTAGGATATCAAGCGCATATACTGAATTGTGGGAAAGGACCCAATTTCCTCCCAAGGCCTTGTAAGATTCGGCCAATAGCCCAAGAAAGGCTCAAAGATTTTTTTAAATCACTATTGAATAAGTAAACCAATGGAATAAATAAGTATTTTAAAGAAAAAGGGTAGCTAAAATTGAATAAGGCTTAGTTGGGGCCCAACCACCAGATGGTTGGGGGGAGACCAATTAAGGAGGTGACTACTCTACTAGAGTTAATTGGTATCCAACCAAGGTTCAACTAACTAGGATTAAACAAAAGTAACTAATGTTAGTCAAAAGTAACTATGATTAGAATAAAGTAACCAAGGTTAGTGATGAAGTAACCTTGGTTAACTAAAAAGTAACCAAGGTTAAAAATTAAATTAAGTAACTAAGGTCAATTCTTTAACCTTACTATGGTAAAACCTTCACCCCACCCTCTACCCCCAACGGCTACAACATAGTAGCCAAAAGAAAGGTTCCCTCCAAAAACCTAATCTCCTATCTTCCAACACTCAAACAAGAAACATTCTGCAGAGAAAAAGGGGTTTGAGTGATTTCAAAATATATGATTTAAATGAGCATGACATAAAACGTGTGCATGATATAAACATGTACAAACGTGTGCATGATATATTGCTTACTACTTGCCTTATTTAGTTCATATATAATGTTGCCGTACTAACGAGCCATGAAGCTTTAAAGCTTACATCAAATGGCAAACATTTGTTGTGTTTGAACTATTTTCAGGTGCCACCATTAATGAACTAAACTAGTTCATTAAGTGAAGTACTTAGTTAATTAAACTAAGTAGTTCATTAAAGGAAGCAATATTTGGAAAAGACACAAAGGCAACAAGGCTAAGAAAGGAAAGTCTCCTCCTCCTCCTCTCACCTTTTGGCACGCCTATATACATATATAAATACATATTTTCTGATTTTTTGAAAAAGGCACATACACATGTATTCCAACGTACTTCCGACACGTTATATATTTTACGTACGTACATTAACGTCACACCATCATACTTAACTCATATTTATGAGTATATTCATGACTTATATCATATGATATAAGTCATGGTGATGACAAATTAAGTACAACACGTTAAAAGGTTCTAAACCAAAAATTGTCGTATCGGGCGAATACCGAAACTTCGCCAACGTGTCACGTACTTGCCGTAAATAGATGGCCAGCCCCTACATCTCAAAAATCATTATTAATTTCGTGGCTATGATGATAGTTTCAGCCATAAAATCATTCCATGTTGCCACACACAAATCACCCCACATTAAGGCCAAATTGTGGAGATTCCAATTTTAATTTTGTCACATGTTAATGGCGCCACTTTAGACCAGCCAAGAGCTGAAAATTAAAGTTTATATTATATATATTATGTGTAACATAATATATATAACATGTGCAAAAAGTTGGAATTTAATTAGAGAAAAATCGGGTAATCGATAAATATCGAAAATTCGGTTTTCTACGTACATAACACATGGAACATTTTTGGCACGTCATACGACACGTATCTAGACACTTTTTACATATGTCATACATCTTAAAGTGTTCTAGAAAATTAAATTAAGGGCTGATTGGAATATAACATGTGTGTATTATTAAATGTGCACTATTTTACAAAGTTAGCAAAAATAAAATTCAGCACATGCATATACATGTATACACGCCCCTACAGCTGAAATGGAGCATATGTGGAGCCTTGTTGGCATATTGAATGGTCAAGAATCAATCATACAATGTTGGTGATTTAAAGAAAGAAGCTACAAAAGGTAAGGTTTCAAACTTTGTCTCATTTGAAACACATGCTGAAAATTTCAGCATGTAGAATTATAGCTGGCCGATTTTTGGAGATTAATAAGCATATAATTGGTGTCTTGAAACATGTGGTAAATTGGAGGAAGAAATGAAAGTAATTTGAATAAAACACCAAGCCATAAAGTGTGATACCTTGAATATCACATATGCTGAAATTTTTCAGCATGTGTGGAATGAACCTTGGCCGAAATTTAGGCCATGTTGGTGTCCAAATGTTATTTCCAATTTGATAATAATATTTGCTACTAATTGTTGATTTATTTTAAAAGAAAAATAAATGAAAATTTGGAAGTGTTTTGAATTTTATCACCATGTATCATATGCTGAAATTTCAGCATGCTAACTCCTCATTATGGCCGAAATTTTCACCTTATTTGGAGAAATTTTGTCTTGCTTAATTTATGTGATAATCTTGGATGTTATGTCAATTATTCTATGTTGATTTTGGCACATGCTTTTAGTGAAATATTCAGATTTTCCAAGTCATCAAATGATGACAACATTCAACCAATCATGAAGTGCCTAGTAAGCAAAGGTTAAATGATCATCTAATGAGAAGGTGCCAAGTAAGCAAGATCATGTCATATTGATGCCATACATTCTCCCAAGGACTTAGAAGATAATTTTCAAGAGGGGAAGGCACCTATAGGGGACGGCATTCAAGCATAAATGGAGAGGAGAAGAGCAAAACAAAAGACAAGAACAAGCATTGCATTTTCAAGTGACAAAAACGCCTAGCCCTCTCTTCTTCTACACTCTCTTTCTTTCTTCTTCTTGAAAGCCTATTGTACTTATATTCTTATCCTTGAATAGGCTTGTAATATACCACCACATACTCTTTATCTTTGTAAAAGATTGATCAAGGTGTGATCAATCTTCAATCTTGCTAGATGGTGTTGTTCGTGCGAATTGTATTCATCGTACAAGGTTTGTAAAGGATTGGAGTTGGTGTGTAACTCCATCAACCCTGTGGTAAGGTGTATTGCGTGTGTGTGACTAGTGTGAACCGAGGAAGGTGTTCCTCGAAGACTGGAGTAGGTTGTTTATAACTGAACCAGTATAAAATTCTCAGTGTCATTTACTTTCAGCACTTATATTCTGTTTCTGTACTGTTTACTCTTTTTGTTTACGTTCGTAAAAATAGTAAAAGATTTTCAAAAATTATGAAAATTTCCAAAAACATAGACACATGTCTTAGGGTTAATTTGGGACAAGTTTAAACCCTTTTGGATAAGTATAAGTCACTCAAACATCCAAATTTCTGAGACTAGTGCAGTCTGATTTTCAGGCTTGCAAAGGTTGAGAATTTGAGTGCATTTGACTAACTTCCCAAAAGATTTTTGCAAAACTGTTTCAACCCATTTCAATAAAACATATAAGGGGTTAGTGGTTAAAATTTCAGAGCAATTAGAGTTAAGTACAAATAGGAATAAATTTTTCAAAACAGTCTACCTTTTCTGGCAGATTCGCGCAATCTGACCACCAACGATTTTTGAAGGGGTTAAAGGTTGAATTTAAATATGAAATTCTTAGGAGACACTCATAACATCTGAGGCTAAGTTCTCTTAAAATTTCAGAATTTTTGAAGACCTACAACCTAGTTTTAAAAACGTTTTAAAACTAGTCCTGAAAACAGAATCTGTTTTCAGAAGTTGAGTTTTTTGGTTTTAAACAAATTTTAAAAACCACACTTTCCGCACCAACTATTCAACCCCCCTTCTAGTGGTGCCTTGCAGATCCTACAAGTGGTATCAGAGCGCAGGAACACTCACTACAAAGGATCCAACGATTCAGTGAGATGGCAACCACAAATCTCAAAACCGAGCAAGAAGGTATGTCGAGCCAAAGGCCTCCTCTTTTTGACGGTGAGTCGTTTATTCAATGGAAACTAAGAATGAAGCTTTTTCTTATGGCTATAGATATTGATCTTTGGTGGATTATAGAAGATGGTCCTTTTGTCCCTTCTAAGTTATCTACCGTAGACGGAGTCACACTAGAAGTTGTCAAACCTAGACAAGAATATACTAGTGATGATAAAAAGAAACTTAGCATGAATGCTAGGGCTATGCTATTGCTCTTGAATGGATTAAGTAAAAGTGAGTCTAGTTATGTTTCAAACTGTTTGAGTGCACAAGAAATGTAGAGGATACTAGAAATGAAACACGAAGGCACGAGTTAAGTAAAAGAGTCAAAGATAAACATGCTTATGTCCACACTTGAGTCGTTTAAACTATTGCCTAATGAATCTATTGTTAATATGGATCTTCGTTTGACTAACATCTATAATTCTGTTGAGTCTCTTGGTAAAGCTTTTACCATGCAGGAAAAAGTACAGAAAGTCTTACGAAGCCTTCCATCAGAGTGGGACCCTAAAGTAACCGCAATAGAAGAAAGCAAAGAAACGAACTCAACAAAGATGGAAGAGTTAATTGGATCACTTAAAGTGTACGAAAATAAACTCACCATACGGAAATCGGAATCATCTAAACAAGGTAAAGCTATTGCTTTTAAATCAAATGAATACGTCTCTAACTTCTTCCGATCACGTAGATGATAGTGATTCTGAATCAGATTACGATGACCTAATTCTATTGGCTGAAGGCTTAAGAAAATTTATGAAAAGGTCATTTAGAAACAAAAATGAGGGTACTACAACTAAGAGAAATAAGAACAAGTCAAATGATAAAGATGTTAAATGTTATGAATGCGGCAAACTTGGACATTTATCATATGACTGCCCCAATAAAGAAAAGCAAACAAATAAATACCCTGACAAGGAGCGGAACAAGAATAGACTCATCTCAGAACCCAAGCAAAGGAAACGTGCTCTAAAGGCCTCCACTTGGAGTGATACATCGGATTCCGAGACTGAAACCGAAGAAGAGACTGCACAAGTATGCTTTGTGTCCAAAGCATCAAATGAGGTATCATCTGATTCTGATTCTGACTCTGAGCCCTCTTATGATGATCTTTTTAGTCAGTATTTAGAATTGCATAAATTTACTAAGACTCTCGCTAAGGAAAAGAAGCGATTAATTGAAGATAAGAAACTGTTAGAATCTTCTAACGAGAATCTTGTCGCTCAATTAAACGATTCAAAGAAAGAGTCATCATGCATCATCACTGCATTAAAGACAGATATTTCATCATTAACCACTCAAAATAACGAAATGAAATCCGAGATTTCAAATTTGAAGTCAAGGAATATAGATCTAGAGAAAATGATGAAACAGTTTGATACGGGATCTAACATGCTGCATTGTATTATCTTGTCTCAAAAGCATGACAGTGACAAAACGGATTTGGGATACGTTGATACTAATGAAGTACCCACCAAACCAACTAAGTTTGTTGTGTCTAAGAAAGTAGACACCCCAAAGCCTCAAGTGGCGTCTAAGATGACGCAAAAACCGCCTCTTCCCTCATCATGCCCCACTTCCTCTTCATATCATGTGAAATACAATTTTGTACCATATAGATATGAAAAGAAAAGAGTGATGCATACACGACATTCATATCATCCACGCACTACGCACACACACACAAGGACATATCAAAAACGTCCTTCATTCAATGAGTATAAAGGAGTTTTTGGGCAAAGGCCCAAAGTGCATTCACCACATGTCTACTATATCGCACCTTCATCTACATTCTTGCCATTTGCTAGACCGAGAAGGATCACCCAAGTATGGGTACCGAAAGGTACTTTTACCAGTATAAAATTCCCGGTGTCATTTACTTTCAGCACTTATATTCTGTTTCTGTACTGTTTACTCTTTTTGTTTACGTTCGTAAAAATAGTAAACGATTTTCAAAAATTACGAAAATTTTCAGAAACATAGCCACACGTATTGGGGTTAATTTGGGACAAGTTTCAACTCTTTTGGATAAGTCACTCAAACATCCAAAGTTCTTAGACTAGTGCAGTCTGATTTTCAGGCTTGCAAAGGTTGAGACTTTGAGTGTATTTGAGTAACTTCCTGAAAGAATTTTGCAAAAATGTTTCAACCCATTTTAATAAAACATATAAGGGGTTAGTGGTTAAAATTTCAGAGCAATTGGAGTTAAGTACAAATAGGAATAAATTTTTCAAAACAGTCTACCGTTTCTGGCAGATTCGCACAATCTGACCACCAACGATTTTTGAAGGGGTTAAAGGTTGAATTTAAATCTGAAATTTTTAGGAGACACTCATAACATATGAGGCTATGGTCTCTCAAAATGTCAGAATTTTTGAAGACCTACAACCTAGTTTTAAAAACGTTTTAAAACTGGTCCTGAAAACAGAATCTGTTTTCAGAAGTTGAGTTGTTTGGTTTTAAACAAATTTTAAAAACCACACTTTCCGCACCAACTATTCAAACCCACCTTCTAGTGGTTCCTTGCAGATCCTACACATTCTTCTTTTCCTCCATCCATAAACCACACGGCCAAAGGGTATACGAAGGAGGCTTAAGATTCATACAAGCTCAAGAGGAATTTAGGTAAGTGTATACTCAACTATTCAAGGAAAACCCTTACATTTTATTTAGCTTAAAAACTCACTCATCTCTTTTGCCCTAAACCGTGACCTTCAATGGTCACTAGACTCAAGAATCTCAAGCTTTTGAGGACTCTAGTCTAGAGAAGCTTGAATACTACTCAAGATCTTTTTGGTAAGTCTATCTAGCCCTCACTAAGTGCATCCTTTAGTTAAGAATGTAAACTAACCCTTCTATCTCTTTTCTTTCCACCACCGTGGGATGCAAGCGTAGAAGAGGAGAAAGGTTTCCACTTTACATACACCTTTTAAGAAGAGTAAGCAAAAAGGCAAGTACACTATACTCTTTGTGGCTTAAATATGAGAGTGTTTGCATGAATGGCTAGATAAACTTAAGATTTAATTTTAGTTGTGATGTGCTAAGTTTTGATGCCTAAACTTTTGGCCTAGGGGCCAAATGGTGTGTAGGTATGAGTTTTGTTTAAAGATGGAATCCTTGTGGTTTTTATGCACCATTATGTGTTAATCCAAGTTGAACATGCTAAAGATCTTTTCTTTTCCATGAAAAGGGCATACGGTGGAGAGGATTAAGAAAATAGGGGTGGTTTTGGCATGAAATGATAAATTATGTGGTAAAGTGGAGACAAAGTTATGCTTTAATGTGTTAAGTCTGACATGTTCCTTGTGGATACACTATTTTTCCATGCATGTACCGAAAAAGGGCTGTGGTGACTGGGGTGCGTATGCACCATAATTGTTGTTAATGTCGAACTGTGGAAATGTGGTGTGCTTGACAATGGAATGATGCATGTACAAACTGTTTTTGTAAGGGGTTTGCGTATGATGTTGTAGCGTGTTGAATTTGTAACATTTCCCATAAAAGAGTAAGTTTGAAGTTTAATAAAGGGTTCATGGCCAACAATGCAAGTTAGGGCCATTTAGTAATGAAACATGACCAAATCTGAAAATTACTGGAGCAGGGCAGAATTTGGGCTGTTTTGTGTGACCTGAAAAGAGACCTTTGAGACATTCAATTTAGTTGATTCTTGGTATGACATTAGCCTTATGTGTATACTAGACATAAAAGTTGGAATTTTGTTAAAAGGAGCTATGGTTTATTTTTAACAAATTTTCTAGTAAAGTTGGTCCTGCTGAGAATACTGCACTGGACAGGATTTAAGTAACTCGTTGAGTAGCCTAGAAATGGACCTTAGAAGTATACAAATTAGCAAATTTTTGGTATGACAGTAACCCTATGAATGAAGTAAAGGTGACAGTTGGAATTTTGACAAAATGGGTTACGGTGTATTTTTAATGAATTTTCTAGTAAAATGGGTCAGGCTGAAATTTGCTAGACTGACAGAATTAGTATGGCGTGTTACATGATCTGGAATTGGACCATAGAAAAATGAAATTGGGCTAAATTTTGGTAAGATGCTAGTCCAACGTGTTTATTAAGCTGGAGAGTTGGAATTTCTAAAAAAGGACTTACGGTTTGGTCACAATAAATTTTATAGTGAAATTGGTCATTCAAGAATACAGTTTGTACCCGCTTTATGAAAAAGAATAAATGATCCCCCTATCGATATCGTAATTCCGCAAAACTTTCATAGCAATCGCATAAGGAATATATGAAGGAGTACATGCGAACCACTTAGCTTAAAATAATTATTTTAAAGAGAAATCACTAAGGAGAAGTTGGCGCCACTAAGCTGGAAATTTTCCAGCATAGCGACAAGACGTACATATATGTATATGTAACGCGTTATGCCATGGTTTGCATACTACATGCATTGCATCATCGTCATTTACATTATGGCATTGGTTTTATGCGAAAGAAAGATGAAGAGCGTTTTTAAAAAGATGATCTTTTTTTTAAAAAAAAAAGAACGCTTCCCCACCGGTACCGTGTGTGTGTATGTGCATGGCCAGTAAGAACCCGCCCAGATTCGGGGTTAATAGACCTGATGATATGACCGTTCAGGCCCGGAGAGAATAGACCTGATAATGACCGTTTGGGCCCGGAGAGAATAGACCCGATAAGTGATGACGCTACCGTTCCGAATCCGGGAATAATAGATTCGAACGGGAGACTTACCGACTCAAATCCGGGAAGATAGATCTGAACACTCTGTTGTTTTCCGACGATGATGATTTGAAAGAAAAGCATGAAAAATCATATTCTCATTTTTGTCATAATGCATCACACGTACATATGCATGCATGTCACGTTTATGGAGTTATTGTGTAGTGATACATGATGCTTAGACTAAGATGTTATGACCTTGTAGATCCTAAGTATGACTTCATTAAGTGACGATTCTTGTTATGTTATGACTTGATACGAGTTACAGTCTTTTATGGTTATGGTCTGTATTAAGTAACAATTTTTTTTAAGTTATGATCTTGATGCATTAAGTGGTGATCCCTATCGAGTATTGGATGGAGGACATGTATGCTTTTAAACCAAAATTTTTTGGGGTTCCTCTTGTACGCACTTTCCATTTAATCCTCAATTATTATAGTATACTTGCTGGTGACTTTGTCACTCACCCACTATTTTTCCTCCCAGAGGCTGCAGGGAATAAAGTAGAGTGGATTGAGGATGAACCTAGGGTCCCCTACCCATGAGCGCAGCGAGGAGTGGACGGATTTAGGAGACATGACTGGCCAGCTATGAAAGATGACTGATGATGTACTTGTGATGGAAAACATTTGCTTTTGTGACTTTCGCTACATTTGATCTGGGTTGTAAAAACTAACAATGGCCTTGTGGATGTTTTTAATTTTAAGTTTTAAATTCTGCCACGGTTTCGCTTACTTATTTACGCGTAAGGGCAAAAATCCATGCATTTATATCAGGATCATGAGACATATGATACGACGCCTGGTACTCTCCTTAGTGAAGTACGGCGGATGCACCGACTTCGGCTAGGCCGGAGTGCAGGGCGCATCTGGTGGTATCAGAGCTAAGGCTCCAGATCCGGGCAGAATATAGAATTAAGTTATGATCGTAGTCAACTAAGCTTGATCTTAGATCTAAGTTCTGATCTTAGATGAGAGCTGACCTTAGATTAGGATAACTTAGACTGGAAAACTAGGGTACGACCCATTGATAATGCCCTAATTGATGATCAATCACAGAATTTAATTTATAATGTATGCACGTATATGCTCCTCAGATATGCTATTGGAATAAATTAAATTCTGCTACTTATTATGACATTTCCGTATTGAATAAAGCCGACACTGCATACTGCAGATGGTGCGACCAAGAGGCAGACCAGCCAAAGTTAGACCTGAGGTGCAGGAGCCCATCCCTCCTCCACCCGCTCAGGTCCCTCCACCTCCGCCACCGCAAGGCCAAAATCCACCGCCAGTTCAGAACATTCCTCCACCCCAAGGACCTTTTCCACAAATGATGCCTGATATTAACGCTTTTCAGAACTTTTGCCAAATAGTCACCCAAATTGGGCAAGTAATGCTGCAACAGAATAACCCTCAACCTCACGAGCCGGTCAGAGATGCTCAATATTATTTTGAAAAGTTGAAGAGAGCCAATGTTCCGCCATTTGAAGGAAAGTCAGATCCAGATGCCGCTGAGAAGTGGCTGGATGAGGTGGAAAACTGCTTCAACTAATTAGAGCCCCAGAAGAAGTGAAAACTCAGGCGGTTAGACCATTTCTGTTAGGAGAGGCCAACCAATGGTGGAAGGCCAATTTACAAGCTTTGTCAAGACCAATTTCCTGGGAAAGGTTTCTTCAGGAATTCAATAAGTTCTACATACCACCCTTCGTCAAACTACAGAAAAGACATGAGTTTGAATCCCTAATGCAAGAACCAGGAATGACGGTTGCTGACTACGCTAACAAATTCATAGCTCTGGGAAGATTCCAACCATCCACCATGAACGATGAAGAAACCAAAATGTTGAAATTCGAGAGAGGACTAAACCCTAGAATCCGAACGTGGCTGGTTAATGCAAATCCAACAAACTTTGGTGCCCTTCTAGATGCATGCTACCGAATTGAATGAGATATCATCTGCCGGGATGAGTTTAGCAAAAAGAGAGGAAGAGAGGTGTCTGGAAGCGGAGGGCCCCGTAAGTCTGCAAAGCAAAATTCAAAGGGCCCAGGACGTCAAGGAAAGAATCGATTTCAATGCCGCTCCCAAAAGAATCAATCAAAGAATCAAGGACAGCAATCTGCTATTCCAAGCTGCTCTCATTGCGGTAGGCGCCACATGGGAGAATGTCATATTCAAGCAGGGAAATGTTTTGGATGCGAAAAGATAGGACACATCCTTAAGGACTGTCCAGACAAAGGAGCCACCTGCTTTAGATGCGGGAAAACGGGACACATGGCCAGGGAGTGTGCGGAGAAGGGGGCCCAGCAGCAACAACAGCTGCCAAAGCCTCAACGTCACCGTACCAACGCACGAGTTCACGCTATGACTCACGCAGCTGCTGAAGAGGCCAATGATGTGGTGACAGGTATTTTAAGAGAATCATACTAATTTTTATAAATATTGTTGCCTTATGGTTGCTTAGTAAGTATTGCATGATTCAGGAGCTATACTAGTATGTTCCGTACCTGCCAACGTGTTATTTGATAGTGGCGCTAGCCACTCTTTCATATCCAAGAGATTTGCAAAGAATATTGAGAAAAACCCCACGTATAGTGATACACCGTATAGAATCCAAGAAGCTAAGGAACAGGTGCTTGTATCTTACCATGTTTTCAGAAATTGCGAACTTGAGTTCGATAATCATCGGTTTGACGGCGATTTGATTCCCATACCCATGACGGACTTCGACGTAATTCTTGGGATGGACTGGCTCTTCAAGAATTATGCCAACATCGATTGTAGTGAAAAACAAGTCACCTTTAGAGATCACACAAGTAAAGAAATAACCTTCAAGGACGATCGAAGTTACAGAAGTGTCCTAAGAACATTTATGTAAATGCGATTCGTGCTAATAAGGCACTAAATAAAGGACATGAAGCATATCTCGTCTATGCAATAAATGCCGATCAAGCGCCATCAGATCTGTCCCAAGTCCCAGTAGTTCGCGAATACCCATATGTTTTTCCAGAAGAATTACCAGGTATTCCCCTGGACCGGGAGATATCTTTCGAAATCAACTTGGTTCCGGGAGCTGAACCAATATCAAAGGCTCCCTAAAAGAGCTGAAGGAACAGCTGCGCGAATTTCTGGAAAAGAAACTGATTCGGCCAAGTGTTTCACCTTGGCGAGCTCCCGTACTATTCGTCAAGAAGAAGGACGGAAGTATGCGGTTATGTATTGATTATAGGGAGCTCAACAAGATCACTAAAAGAATAAGTACCCTTTGCCAAGGATCGACGATCTGTTCGATCAGCTTCGGGTAAGCAAATTAAAATTTTATTTTAAAAATGAGTCTATTATAAACCCTACCTAAAGGTATCATGATGCAGGGGGCAAGGATTTTCAGTAAAATTGATCTTCGCTCAGGATATTTCCAATTGAAGATCAAGGCTGAAGACGTCCAGAAAACTGCATTCAGAACCCGTTATGGACATTACGAATTTTTAGTAATACCATTCGGACTGACCAACGCCCCCGCAGCATTTATGGATCTAATGAATCGAGTCTTTCAAGACCAAATAGAGAAGTTCATCGCAGTCTTCATCGACGATATTTTGATATATTCACCGGATGAAGAGACCCATGCAGACCATTTAAGGGTTGCTCTGGACATTCTACGAAGGAAACAACTGTACGCGAAGTTTAGTAAATGCGAATTCTGGCTACGAAGTGTAGTATTTCTGGGGCATGTAATATCCAAAGAAGGTATATCGGTGGACCCCAAGAAAATCGAGGCAATTACGGAGTGACCCAGACCGACCAACGTTACAGAAGTACGAAGTTTTCTCGGTCTCGCTAGTTACTATCGTAAGTTCGTGGAAGGATTCTCTCGAATCGCTATGCCCCTGACCCGTTTAACCCAGAAGAAAACCAAATTTGAATGGACCTCAGATTGTGAAAAGAGCTTTACTGGATTAAAGGAGAAGCTGACCTCCGCCCCAGTTTTAGCACAACCCATTCCTGGAGAAAACTTTGTGGTATAAATTGATGCTTCTGAGAACGGGCTAGGATGTGTATTAATGCAAAGAGATCAAGTGATTGCGTACGCATCCCGACAATTGAAGCCATTTAAACAGAACTACCCTGTACATGACCTCGAATTAGCAGCCGTGGTCTTTGCACTTAAAATATGGAGGCACAATCTATACGGTGAAAAGTGCGAAATTTTCACAGACCACAAAAGCCTCAAGTATCTATTCACCCAAAAAGAGCTAAACATGCGTCAGCGCAGATGGCTGGAATTAATGAAAGACTATGACCTATCAATTCAATATCATCCAGGAAAAGCCAACAAGGTAGCTGATGCATTAAGTAGAAAAACAAGCCATCAGCGTCAACCACCTTTGCAGCGTGACATGGAAGAATTTGACTTGGAAGAGGTTGATTCAATTGAAGGCATGCTCGCAAGGTTAGTGTTAATTCCTTCGCTGATAGACAAAATTAAAGAAGGGCAAGGAATGGATGAAACCTTAAAGAAGATAAAGGACCGGGTGAGAATGAAACCCTCCGTAGAGTTTAAGGTCCGAGACGACAATAGTTTGTGGTTTCAAGAAAGATTGTGTGTACCCGATGACGAAGACATACTGAATGAAGTTCTTAAGGAAGCTCACAACTCTCGATTATCTATTCACCCTGGAGCCAATAAAATGTACCAAGATTTGAAGCAATGATTCTGGTGGCGTGGCACGAAAAGACAGATTGCGGAATTCGTAGAAAAATGCCTCGTTTGCCAGAAGGTGAAAACGGAACATCAGAAACCCGCTGGGTTGCTACAGCCTCTTGAGGTTCCCTAATGGAAGTGGGACCACATTACTATAGATTTTGTTACCAGATCTGCCTAGAACAAGAAGCGGACACGATACCATTTGGGTAGTTGTCGATCGCCTAACCAAGTTCGCCCATTTCATGGCCATGACGATCAAGGCTCCGATGGAGAAATTGGCGACAATGTATGTTGAACAAATTGTAAGTCTTCATGGAGTACCCCTAAGCATTGTTTGTGACCGCGACCCTCGCTTCACATCACGATTTTGGATAGCTTTTCAGAAAGCGATGGGCACGGAGATCCACATGAGCTCGGCATTTCATCCCTAAACTGATGGTCAATTGGAAAGAACCATTCAGACATTGGAAGACATGTTGCGATCTTGCGTACTTGACTTTGGGGGAAGCTGGGATCGAAGTCTCAAGCTGGTAGAATTTTCTTATAACAATAGTTACCATCGATCCATAGGGATGGCTCCGTATGAAGCACTTTATGGAAGAAAATGCCGATCTCCGCTCTACTGGGATGAAATAGGAGATAAGATTCTCACTGGACCCGATCTAGTAGAGCAGACTCGAGAGAAAATAAAAATCATAAAGCAAAAGTTACAAGCGGCCCAAGATAGAAGCAAGGTTTGGGCAGATGAGAAGCGGCGACCATTAGAATTTCAAGTTGGGGAAAAAGTGTTTCTAAAGGTATCGCCGACGAAAGGAGTTAAAAGATTTGGTATTAAGGGGAAGTTAAGCCCAAGATTTCTTGGGCCATACGAGGTTCTTGAAAAGATTGGGGAAGTTGCTTATCGACTCGCTCTACCGCCCACATTATCTCAAATACATGACGTATTTCATGTATCTCAACTTCGACGGTATGTGCACGATCCTAGCCATGTCATAAAGAAACAACCATTGAAGCTGGAAGCCGACACGACATATGAGGAAGAACCGGAAAGAATAATTGATCGTAAAGAAAAGGTGTTAAGGAAACGATCAATACCTATAGTTAAGGTGCAGTGGAAGAACCATTCCATGGATGAATCTACCTGGGAAGTAGAAGAGCACATGAATAACTTGTACCCTCACCTCTTTGACTAGCACTTTTAAGTTTCGAGGACGAAACTTATAATAAGGAGTGAGGATGTTGTAACCCAATAAGGGAATCCTTTTGTACCTATGATTTATTTGAGTGAATATGTGACAAGATATGATTGTAATTATAATTGATTAAGTCGATGACCATTATTATAGATTATATTACGAAAAGTATTATGTTAGGATATCAAGCGCATATACTGAATTGTGGGAAAGGACCCAATTGCCTCCCAAGGCCTTGTAAGATTCGGCCAATAGCCCAAGAAAGGCTCAAAGATTTTCTTAAATCACTATTGAATAAATAAACCAATGGAATAAATAAGTATTTTAACGAAAAAGTGTAGCTAAAATTGAATAAGGCTTAGTTGGGGTCATTAAAGACTTCAGATGGTTATGGGGGGGAGACCAATTAAGGAGGTGACTACTCTACTAGAGTTAATTGGTATCCAACCAAGGTTCAACTAACTTGGATTAAACAAAAGTAACTAAGGTTAGTCAAAAGTAACTATGATTAGAATAAAGTAACCAAGGTTAGTGATAAAGTAACCTTGGTTAACTAAAAAGTAACCTAGGTTAAAAATTAAATTAAGTAACTAAGGTCAATTCTTTAACCTTACTATGGTAAAACCTTCACCCCACCCTCTACCCCCAACGGCTACAACATACTAGCCAAAAGAAAGGTCCCCTCCAAAAACCTAATCTCCTATCTTCCAACACTCAAACAAGAAACATTCTTCTCTTCCTCCATCCATAAACCACACGGCCAAAGGGTATACCAAGGAGGCTTAAGATTCATACAAGCTCAAGAGGAATTTAGGTAAGTGTATACTCAACTATTCAAGGAAAACCCTTACATTTTATTTAGCTTAAAAACTCACTCATCTCTTTTGCCCTAAACCGTGACCTTCAATGGTCACTAGGCTCAAGAATCTCAAGCTTTTGAGGACTCTAGCCTAGAGAAGCTTGGATACTACTCAAGCTCTTTTTGGTAATTCCATCTAGCCCTCACTAAGTGTATCCTTTAGTTAAGAACATAAACTAACCCTTCTATCTCTTTTCTTTCCACCACCGTCGGATGCAAGCGTGGAAGAGGAGAAAGGTTTCCACTTTCCATACACCTTTCAAGAAGAGTAAGAAAAAAGGCAAGTACACTATACTCTTTGTGGCTTAAATGTGAGAGTGTTTGCATGAATGGCTAGATAAACTTAAGATTTAATTTTAGTTGTGATGTGCTAAGTTTTGATGCCTAAACTTTCGGCCTAGGGGCCAAATGGTGTGTAGGTATGAGTTTTGTTTAAAGATGGAATCCTTGTGGTTTTTATGCACCATTATGTGTTAATCCAAGTTGAACATGCTAAAGATCTTTTCTTTTCCATGAAAAGGGCATACGGTGGAGAGAATTAAGAAAATAGGGGTGGTTTTGGCATAAAATGATAAATTATGTGGTAAAGTGGAGACAAAGTTATGCTTTAATGTGTTAAGTCTAACATGTTCCTTTTGGATACACTATTTTGCCATGCATGTACCGAAAAAGGGCTGTGGTGACTGGGGTGCGTACGCACCAATTGTTGTTAAGGTCGAACTATTGGAAATGTGGTGTGCTTGACCAAGGAATGATGCATGTACAAACTGTTTTTGTAAGGGGTTTGCGTATGATGTTGTAGCGTGTTGAATTTGTAACATTTCCCATAAAAGAGTAAGTTTGAAGTTTAATAAAGGGTTCATGGCCAACAATGCAAGTTAGGGCCATTTAGTAATGAAACATGACCGAATCTGAAAATTACTGGAGCAGGGCAGAATTTGGTCTGTTTTGTGTGACCTCAAAAGAGACCTTAGGGACATTCAATTTAGTTGATTCTTGGTATGACATTAGCCTTATGTGTATACTAGTTGTGAAAGTTAGAATTTTGTTAAAAGGAGCTATGGTTTATTTTTAACAAATTTTCTAGTAAAGATGGTCCTGCTGAGAATACTGCACTGGACAGGATTTAAGTAACTCGTTGAGTAGCCTAGAAATGGACCTTAGAAGTATACAAATTAGCAAATTTTCGGTATGACACTAACACTATGAATGAATCAAAGGTGAGAGTTGGAATATCGACAAAATAGGTTACGGTGTATTTTTAATAAATTTTCTAGTAAAATTGGTCAGGCTGAAATTCGCTGGACTGACAGAATTAGTGTGGCGTGTTGCATGATCTGGAATTGGACCTTAGAAAAATGCAATTGGGCTAAATTTTGGTAAGATGCTACTCCAACGTGTTTATTAAGCTGGAGAGTTAGAATTTTTAAAAAAGGACTTACGGTTTGGTCACAATAAATTTTATAATGAAATTGGTCATTCAAGAATTCAGTTTGTACCCGCTTTATGAAAAAGAATAAATGATCCCCCTCCGCAAAACTTTCATAGCAATCACATAAGGCATATATGAAGGAGTACATGCGAACTACTGAGCTTAAAATAATTATTTTAAAGAGAAATCACTAAGGAGAAGTTGACGCCACTAAGCTGGAAATTTTCCAGCATAGCGACGAGACGTACATATATGTATATGTAACGCGTTATGCCATGGTTTGCATACTACATGCATTGCATCATCGTCATTTACATGATTTTTGGCATTGGTTTTATGCGAAAGAAAGATGAAGAGCGTTTTTAAATAGATGATCCTGTTTTTTTTTTAAAAAAAAAAGAACGCTTCCCCACCGGTACCGTGTGTGTGTATGTGCCTGACCAGTAAGAACCCGCCCAGATCCGGGGTTAATAGACCTGATGATATGACCGTTCAGGCGCGGAGAGAATAGACCTGATAATGAACGTTTGGGCCCAGAGAGAATAGACCCGATAAGTGATGACGCTGCCGTTCCGAATCCGGGAATAATAGATTCGAACGGGAGACGTTACCGCCTCAGATCCGGGAAGATAGATCTGAACACTCTGTTGTTTTCCGACGATGATGATTTGAAAGAAAAGCATGAAAAATCATATTCTCATTTTTATCATTATGCATCACACGTACATATGCATGCATGTCACGTTTATGGAGTTATTGTGTAGTGACACATGATGCTTAGACTAAGATGTTATGACCTTGTAGATCCTAAGTATGACTTCATTAAGTGATGATTCTTGTTATGTTATGAATTGATGCGAGTTACAGTCTTTTATGGTTATGTTCTGTATTAAGTAACGATTTTGTTTAAGTTATGATCTTGATGCATTAAGTGTTGATCCTTATCGAGTATTAGATGGAGGACAGGTATGCTTTTAAACCGAAATTTTTTGGGGTTCGGTTCTTGTACGCACTTTCCATTTAATCCTCAATTATTATAGCATACTTGCTGGTGACTTTGTCACTCACCCCCTATTTTTCCTCCCAGAGGCTGCAGGGAATAAAGTAGAGTGGATTGAGGATGAACCTAGGGTCCCCTACCCGTGAGCGCAGCGAGGAGTGGACGGATTTAGGAGACATGACTGGCCAGCTATGATCAATGACTGATGATGTACTTGTGATGGAAAACATTTGCTTTTGTGACTTTCGCTACATTTGATCTGGGTTGTAAAAACTAACAATGGCCCTGTGGATGTTTTTAATTTGAAGTTTTAAATTCTGCCACGGTTTCGCTTACTTATTTACGCGTAAACGGAAAAATCCATGCATTTATATCATAGATCATGAGACATATGGTACGACGCCTGGTACTCTCCTTAGTGAAGTATGGCAGATGCACCGACTTCGGCTAGGCCGGAGTGCGGGGCGCATCAGTATGCTTTGGAGAGAAGAGGGGGAGGGAAAGTTTCTTTACTACCTTCACCAACTTGAGTTACTTTTTAGTTGTGTGTTTGGGGTAAAGTAATCATAGTAAGGCTAGGGTGACTCTTGGCTTCCCCATGATCAACCGGAAATTGAAGCCCTTTTTGGATTGTTTCATCTCACTTAAGTAGTCTTTTGAGGGTGTTTAAGTGAGAAGTGGTTAAGTAGTTGAGCAAAAAGGTTAATGGTAAAGTTGATCCCATACTCCCCCCTTTTCTTGTAACTCACGTCCTAGTGAGTTACCAAGCTTAAGTAATATCATATTATGACTACTATAGGCCTACCCATTTCATAACATTACTTTTGTAAGCATTTAAGATGAGTAGTTAAGACCCCCTTTTTAGTAAAAATAATCTTAAATCCCTCATGAGGCCTCTTGGCTAGTGTTTAGCCGTTCTTATTGAGGGAAAAAGGAAAAAAAACCCTTGTTCCTTTGTGACTTTGAGGATGTTAATAAATTAAGAATGTAGTGTAAGATTCCTTGTTAAATGAAGAGAGAGAGAGGGAAGTCTCCTTGGCTAGAGCATATCCGGCGGCCCCCTTATGAGAGGAGGGAGAAATCCCTCATGTGCATGGACACAATCATAGCACTTATTTAAAGCTTAATCATAGTTAACTTTTTGGATTGCATGGAGAGTCTTAAACCATTAGTTGCTTCTTAAAGCCTAATGGCTGAAAATATATTAGTGCACACTTACCCATTCATATCTTCAAGTCCATTGCATCTTATCTATGACCATAGCTTGCCAATTTTTCCATCTTAATTTTTGTACACTAAACACACGTGTGTGTTCAAGTGTATCTTCAGCTATTATCATTTAACTACACCCTTCAAGTAACTAAAATCTCTTAGGCCAATATCAAGGCATATGCCGAAATGTATGCATGTAAGTATGACCCGTACGTATATATTTATACGTATATATATATATATCCGTCATTATGTATGCAATTATGCACACATGGATATATCATGTGAACCTACTTTTTATGAGATGAATGTGATTAATCCAAAAGTGACCATGGTTAGGGGTGAAGTCCTCTTAAATGCCTAACCACATTTGGCTTTTAGGGTTCCTTAATAGTCTTGAAGTCACTTTCTTGCTTAATAAGGCCTTATGGCCAAAATATGGGTGGGCACACTTATACATGTATGAGTTTTTAGTTCAATTTCATCTTATTCTTGATCATAGCTTACCCATTTTCTTATCTTAATATATGTATATTTTTTTAATCAAAGGAAAATTTTATTAGCATAAGCCCTCACTTATGGCGGAGGAAAACCTTATTACAGAGCATGAAAGTATGGCGATAGTAGCAGTATATGATTACCAACATCCAAAATATATATGATATGCCGCATTAAAACCTTGCCAAGTAAAACCACCCTTGTGGATAAAACCTTGGCTAAGCGTACATATTTATATAAATGGAGTGTTGATATGCACTACTTTGTAAAATAAAAGAATGTACAATCCGAAAATAATACAAAGTAACAAAATAAAAGTAATCCATGAAGATGTCCACGCTTGATGCTTGGCCCTCGTCCCGTCGGAAAGAGTAGCGTCGTTGGCGAGGCAAACAATTGTGAGCCGTGATCCCGTCCATGCACAAGATAAATGAAACGCTGAGTGAAGTAGATATACGAGACATAGAGAAATGTGTAAGGCGAATCGAATGAAGATCATACCAGGTCTGCCTGCACCAACTAAGGTACCGACAGATATAACAAAGAATTTCCAATCCATTTGGAAGACCTGCAACATAAGGGACCCGCGTATTTGTATCGAAGAGGCCCTCGTCCTGGTGGAAAGAACAACGTCGTCGTCGATGCAAACGAATATGAGTCATGAGCCCGTCCATGCAGAAGAGATATAAAACGCTGAGTGAAGCAGATATATGAAACATAGATAAAGGTTTATGGCGAATCGAATGAAGATCATACTAGGTCTGCCTGTCCCAACTAAGGTACAGGCAGAGATAGCGAAAAGTTGCCAATCCATTTGGAAGACCTTAAACTTAAGGGACCCGCAAATTTGCGGAGGAGAGGTCCAAAGCGATGGCACCACGAGCGAGTGATGGTAGACTGTGACGCGAATATGATCGTGTCTGAGGAAACATCATCGCATACTGAGCAAGGTAGTGTGCCGCCATGTTGGCCTCTCTATATACATGAACATAATCCAGGCCATGCTGATGCAGTAATGTCCGTAATAGCCGAAGATGATAGTTCCCAAAGATAGGCTGTGGCTGTCTTAGGCGTGTAATCAGTTGTGCGCAGTCAGATTCTAAAACAATAGAACGATAAATTGGAAGAAAATATAACAGACCAAACACTGCTGCCTGAATCTCTACTGCAAGTGGTGTGCAGTGGGGAAGCCGGAATGAAATCGCTCCCACACAAACACTGGAATGATCACGCAAAATCGCCCCACCTGAGGCGTTGTGCCTGCCAACTGATGCATCAATATTCAACTTTAGCCTACCAGAGGGTGGTGCTTTCCAGTGAACTATCTGTAGACGTGGGGACTGAATTCTTGGAATCCATGAAAGACGAAAGTTGGGTCCTGCCGCAATCTTTGATCCTTGTATAGTTTTGACCCACATCTCAATATCATAATGTATCGATGCCCGAAGTGTAGCAGGAGCAAATTAAGCCGAATCTCCATATACTAATGCCGCATAGGTTCGCCATATATTGAAGACAACAATAGCCGGAACGACGATCTTTAAAATCCCAAATAGTGACGAGAACGAGGAGCGATACCACCAAGATAGCAAGTACTGACGAAGGTGTAGGGAGATGGGTGACGTACCATGTAATTCTATGGCAAAGAAATCCCAAATGGTGCGAATGTTGTTGCAGTAGAGAAAAACATAGTCTACCGTGGCCGAATGTTGTTTACAAAAAGGACACTGTGTGGGTCGAGAAGTAGAGTATCTGCCGATATAATCCTCAAATGGCAAAGCCGAGTGGAAAATGCGCCATAAGAATAATTTTATGGTGGGAGAATGATGCTTATACCAAATGAATTTAGCAGAGAGCAATGTGGCCTTACAACATGGCAAATGTCATAAGCAGATTTCAAAGAAAACTCACCAGACGCCGTGGGTTTCCATGTAAGATGAGGTCTAGAGCCTTCTGTCTGAGCAATGCAGTGATCATGGATTCTACAAATGAGCTTCCAAATCGGCGAATCCAGGAGGCGTGGGAGGTAATCTCCTCTGCTGCCATATTTAACATGCATGTACTTACTCCATAGTGTATTTTGCTGATGATATGACCACCATATTCGACAGTGATATGCCATTTGTAAGCTATTGAGATCCCGGAGTCCCAAGCCGCCTTCTTTAGTTGGCAAAGTTATTTTGGACCATGCAACCCAATGATGTCGATTACCCCAATAAAAGGATGCCATCTTCCTTTCAATGACTTTTATAACTAACTTGGGCAAACCTCCAGTTGCCAAAATATGAAGTGGAAGGGCTGAAATCACAGAGCGTAGTAGCACCAATCGTCCTGCTGCGGATAGAAGACGAGAATGCCATCCTTGAATTCGATCATCAATATGCTGCAGGAAGGATGTACAATATCTGGCGCGATTAATACCCTTATGCAAATATGAACCAAGATACTGAAATGGCAAAGCGGCACTCCGCATGCCTAAGATTGTCTCAAAAGAGCGACGTTGGTGAGCCGGAGTGTTGGCAGAGGGTATAAAACTACTCTTGTGAAAATTAATTTTTTTTCCTAATGCTGTTTCATATGAAGTTAAGAAAGAGTGAAATCGTCGTAAATTGCATTTTGTATCCAGTAGAAAAATAAGCAAATCATCCGCATATGCTAAATGGGTGATGGCAAATGGGATACGGCCTAGGCGAAAAGGCTGTAGGCCTCCAGAGTCAACTAAAGATTTGAAGCCACTGCTAAAACCCTCAGACAATAGAATGAAAAGTAGCGGAGACAGTGGGTCACCCTGCTTGACCCCTCTGTATGGCCTGAAAGACGCCAAAGGTTGGCCATTGATCAAAACCGATAGTGTAGTAGCGCGCAAGTGGTTGAGGATTATCCGAATAAAGAAGCTGGAGAAACCAAACTGTCGCAACAGCAATTCTAGATACTCCCAGCTAACGCGGTCAAAAGCTTTCATCATGTCCAATTTCAAGCATAATTGGGATCCACCTATATCAAGCATATGCACCATCTCACGTTCCATAAGAACTTGTGAAGAGATATCATGCCCAAGCAAAAAAACCTGTCTATTCTGGGGAAATCAATTTAGGGAGCAGTTTCCCCAAACGCGTGGCGATAATCCGCGTGCAAACTTTACTCGGAAAGTTTGTAAGATAGATCGGGCGAAAGTCACTGAAAGTTTGGGGAGACTGTGTCTTTGGTATCAAAGTAATCAATGCACAAGCCATTACAGTAGGTTGCGGCACACCTAGAAAAACTCCTGCACAGCTTTAACTACATCAGAATGTATAATTGGCCAACACGATTTGTAGAACGTACCATGAAATCCATCTGGCCCTGCTGCACTCTAAGGATCTAAATGCCAAACTGCCTCCTTTACCTCTACTGCTACGGGTAACTGAGTAAGCATAATATTATCCTCCGCCGATATCATACAAGGGATGTGGGAAAGAATTGACGAATGACTATGTGTTGGCTCCTGAGCAAATAGAGTGGTGTAGAACGAAATGGCTTCCTCCATAATGTCAGCCGATATCGTTAATCAGGTGCCAGTGGAGGTGCGAATCTGTTGTATACAGAGGTTGGTTCGCCGCCCTTTCACAATAGAATGAAAATAGCGAGTGTTTGCGTCGCCCTCTTTGAGCCATTTTACCCTGGCTTTTTGTTTCCAGAAATGTAATTCATAAGTAGATGCCCGAAGATATTCTGCCTTTGCTCGATGATATGCCTCACGAGTATCTTCGGTAGGGTTAGCATCCCAAGAAGCCTTAGCATTATTCAGATGAGATTCCGCATACATAAGGTTGTTAAATATATTACCAAATATTTCTTTGTTCCACCGTTGAATGTCTCGTTTCAGAGAAAATAACTTTGAATAAAAGCCATACATACCTCCAGTTGTTGGATATGACAACCATGCATTCTGCATATAAGAGTAAAAATCTGGATGAAGCAACCAGGAATCCAAGAAACGAAAAGAGCGTCGGCCACTTGCCGTATGTAGGCGACACGCAAACAATAATGGCGTGTGATCCGAAGCCACCCGCGGAAGATGTGTTAACTGCATGTCTTCAAACACATCTTGGAAAGAGGAATTAACGAATAACCAATCTAATCTGTGACGAACGTGGCCTAGTCCCCTGCCATCTGCCCAAGTAAATCTGGGTCCATGATACGGTGGTTCCATAAGAGAACAAGGCTATATGCAGTCATTAAAATCCTGTAAAATCGTCAGAAGGGGATGTGATCGGCCCCTATGATCCTCCAACGCACGAAAAGTGTTAAAATCCCCTCCAATTAACCAGGGTAATGAAGAAGACCGAGCAAAGTCACATAAAGAATGCCAAAGGACACGACGCTGCGATGCCGTGTGCTTTTCGTACACAACTGATAGAACAAATGTGAGTTGGAGCTGGTGAAATAGCAATGTGAAATGAACTACCTGACCTTGATCCTGCGTAGCAAGCAAACGAAACTCTGAATCACGCCAGAAAAACCAAATGCGTTCAGACTGAGAAGCATAACAACTGGAAAAACCAAGACGTAAACCAAACCCATCAATATGTGTAGGAGCATGCTTAGGTTCAATGAGAGCTAGTAAATGCAAACGATGTTCTGTAATCAAAAGTCGTAACCTAGGTAAGGAGGCAAGCATGCCTCAGATATTCCATATTAATGTATTCATTGAGAAAGAGTGGAATCACTTCCCTGCAAGATCTGTGATGCACTTCGCGTTAGTATGGTGGATGGTGGCAGTGGGGCAGATCCTTTCGTGCACGACATTTTCGACGAGGGACCACTGGTATGAAAACAGCATCCTTAGTTGGCTCCTCTAGACGTGAGATCAAGACCTCCTCATCTGGAGATGGAGGGATTAACTGCATGCGTCGAACAACATCATCAGGCACATTTGGTAAATCTGCATGTGGAACATCAGCGGCAATTCTGTATCCGATGCATGGCACAGGTCATATTGGATCGGATCAGTTGGAAGCGGAGATTCTGCTGCATCACAGAATACATCCGCATGTGTATCACTGTCATAATCCTGTACAATCACTGTCTCCATAGCTGGAACATCCGGGGTGGCCTATGTTGGCGCCACAGTTGCCGGACCAGCTATTGTTTGTTCAGCCACTGATTTCTTCTTGATGGGTGTCCAACGCTGAGGTTTTGGACGAGGTGGAGGAGGAGGCGGCGGCGGTGGCACCGATGAGGCTGACGTGGTAGGGCATGCACCGGATGCATGGCCCAATCGGCGTCACATGGTGCAAAACATTGGGAGATCCTCATAAATTACTGACTGTAGTATAAATCTATTCTTTGCCTGCAAATAAATTTTATGTGGCAGTTCTTGCGAAACATTGACCTCAACACAGACTCGAGCGACGGAAGGTCGGAGGCCATCCAAAGTAGCCACGTCCAATTTGATGGGCGTACCAATAGGGTGAACAATCTCAAAAAGAGCCTCACGACGATGTAAATGAATTGGAAGACCAGGAAATGCAATCCATATGGGGACAATAGGGACATCAGTAGTAGGATCGAAATCAACCGTCCATTTAGTTATGCGCATATGACAACCCGAAATATGCCATGAACGTCTATAGAAACATTGTAGATAATCCGCTTCATTGTGAAAGTTCAGCAAGATGTGTGTTTGATCTATGAGTGTGATTCGCAAGTCATGATGAAATCCTATCTTCTCAAAAACTTCACAAATAATTTTCAATGGAGGACGACCATACCAAAAAGTACCTACCAATGAATATTTGAAGGAAGCAGCAAGGGCATCAATCTCAGAATCTAGAAATGATATCAAGGGGATGCCTTTGTATCGTGAGATAGTCTTCGGATATCGATAGCAGATGATTTCGCTCCGGCGACCACCACGGCAAACGATGGCGCGGCAGTCATGATCGCAATTGAAAAAAAAAGAAAAAAACCTGATCTTTCAGCAGTTTAGCAGCAATGGGAATGAAGAATACCAGAGAATAATGACGGCGAGATAAATTGGCAGAGGATCAGCAGGTTCCAGCAGCGGCGGCAGCTATCGCTGCAATGGCGTCTGCGATCGCCTGAGGAGCGGCGTCATTTTTTTTTAATATATGTATATGTATATATATGTGTGTGTGTGTGTCTATATATATATATATATATATATATATATATATATATATATATATATATATATATATATATATATGCATACACGTGTTTGGGTATGCTCAATTATTGTCCTTTCCTAATTCTCAAGTCATTTACTATTGTGATTAAAGGAGTACCCTGGACTAACCATGGGTTCAAACCCGGTTGTTAGGGAGCCTTTAGTACTCTCATTAAGCTTGAGTCACTCATTAGAAGGTTTAATAAGGAAGCTACTAAGTGGTTGAAGGAGGCATTTCTTAGCATAATCTTAAACTCTAATTCATCCTCTCATGTATCCTACGGTTTCTAGGAAATTTTAGAGAATTACAAACCCTTATAACAAAATCATATTGTGAGTACATCATGCATACTTTCTTGTATAATTGCTTTAGTAAGCAATTAAGAGATACAATTACTCTTTTCTAATAATAAAAGACCTTTCAATGAGCCCCCCTGCCCAGCGGCTAAAAGGGAAAGAGGGGTATTTTCCCTCTTTTCATCCTTTTGAACCCTTAGTTAGTAGGACACTTAATGCTCAAAATAACTCTTTATGGTTTCTAACAAGAAGTAGTTATTTGTAGTAAGAAGGAGCTCTACCCAACGTTCCCTTTCATTACTTCTCTCTATCCCTAAATACCGTACTAATTTAGGCGGGGTACAACATTCTCCCCCCCCCCCCCCTTAATATAAGTTTCGTCCTCAAAACTAGAGCTAGTATGGTATAAGATTTCCTGTTTCCTTGTACTTCTTCCTGGCATTTCCGATATTCTTCTTTTCTATGAAAAAAAATTCGTGATTTCTCTTATAAGGCAGAGAATGAATAATGATATCAGTACCTACTGAATCATTTAAAATCTTATGCTACACCCGATCCCACTGGACGGTAGCGTCACTACTAGAGTGCGTTGGGCAATTCCCCATTTATAATCCTAACTTACGTCTAATCGTATCACAATTATCATACTCGATCTCTCCAATGGTCTTGTGACGCTTCCTTCCTACATATTTCCTCGTCTTACATTATTCTATGAACTTACTTCTAGGAAAATTCCTACATGCAAAATAGCTAGCAATTATATGCCTCCTGGTCCTTATACAACTCCTTAGTTGTTCATTCGAGGTGGACCAAATAAACCATCGATCTTAAGTAGCGGTTACCAATTCTTGACTATAGTCTTATGGGGTTATTTTTATCCAAGTATTTACCTGATTAATGCGAACCCCAAAACTTTGTAACGTAATCTAGTGTTCATGCTCTAGTTGTGTTACTCTAGTTGTCTGCTTGTCTACTCACCACTAGGTATGTCGAGGTCTTTTCTTAGGGTTCTTATCCCAGCGTTCTATAACTATTCATTCTTGGAAAAACAAGAAAGGTAAAATGTAAGTACTTTGCATTCAAGTTGGATGGTCAGACATACTTGGTTGTGGGTTAAACATTCCAGAGTTCCCTGGATAAATCATTCTTTGACCCGGACTAATCTTCTTGATAGGTTCGTTGTTAGTCCCATATAGGTATGGCTGCCACCTTCTACCCATTTTCTTATCATTTCCATTACGTCTCTTCTTTCGTCCTTCCGCTATCTTATTTTCTCACTCGGCTTTATAACAGTCCTTCACCAGCTCATCAAAGGTCCTTAAGTGTGCCTTGACTAAACGGGTCTTAATCTGGAAACTTATACCACGCATAAATCTGGTTATCTTCCACTTTTCGTCGTCCATAACCAGGGGAGCGTATCATCCTAACGTCATAAATTGACAGACATATTCTGAGACGGTGGTGTTCGGTTCTTGTTTTAGCGTATCAAAGTCTTCAATCCTCTCTATGACCAAGTCCAGAGAGAGGAAAACCCCATAGAACTCTTCTAGAAATCTTGCCCAGACTATTGGTCGTGGCAGTGGCTGGATACTTGTTCTCCGCCACCTGCCGGCCTTACCTATCAGGAATGGCCGGACTATTCGCGCCCTTATCTCATTCGGTACCTTCGCCCACCAAAGCTTATTCTCCACTTCATTCAACCATTGTTGTGTCTCTTCTGGACTAGCCTCCCTGTCAAACCTCGGTATTTGTGCTTTAACTAGCTATCGGTAATAAAATCCAATGCTTCCCGGGGGTGACAGTGATGATATCAGAGTACCAGTTTGTGATACCATCTGCACCACATAGCGTCGGTTTTACTCGAGGTCATACCGAGATAAGCGACAAGATTTAATTCATAACTCAATGAAAATTCTCAGTGGTATGCAAACAAATATGATATGGGTCGAATTCTATAAAATGTCGTAAGCAAAGATTAAATCAAACCCTAATTTCCAGTCTAAGTCATCCTAGTCTAAGGTCAACTCTCATCGAGGATCATGACTTAGATCTAAGGTCAAACTTAGTTGACTAAGATCATAACTTAATTCTATATTCTGCCCGGATCTGGAGCCTTAGCTCTGATACCACCTGTAGCGCCCCGCACCCCAGCCCAGCCGGATATGGTGCGTCTGCCATACTTCACTACGGAGAGTACCAGGTGTCATTCCATAACATAACAAAGTCCAAAATAAAATATGAGGACTTTCATGCTTACACGTCAACAAGTAAGCAAAACCGAGGCAGAATAAAAACTTTTAAAATAAAAACGTCTACGCAACCATCATTAGTTTTACAACCCAATCATAAAGTACGGAAATCCCAAAAAGTAATTGTTTCCATCACAATTTCATAACAAGGATCATCGATCATAACCATCTCGTCAAGTCTCTTAAGTCGTCCATCTCTCGCGCTTCTACGGGTAAGGAATCCTAGGTTCATCTTCAATCCATTCCACTCTATTTCCTGCGGCCTCTGGGAGGAAAAATAGGGGGTGAGTGACCACGTCACCAGCAAGTAAACTATAAATAATCGTGAATTAAATGGAAAGTACATACAAGAACCGAACCCCAAAAAATTCGGTTTAGAAACATACCTGACCTTCCATCCAACACCCGTAAGAAATCAGCTCATAACTTATCAAAGATTAAAACTTACTAAAGTCCATAACTTATAAGAGATCATAACTGATAACAGCCCATAACTTATTAAAAGATCATCTCCCAATAAAGATTATAACTTATGAGCTAACAAGTCATAACACATTAGTCCAAGTATCACGTACCCATATTCTATGACTCATTAAATGCAACATGCGTGAGTATGTACGTGTGATGCATCATGATAAAAATGAAGATAAGTTCTTCCATTATTTCATTCAAAACATCATCGTCAAGAAAACAAGAGAGTATTCAGATCTATTCTCCCAGATCTGAGGCGGTGACTTATTTCTCTTCGAATCTATTATTCCTAGATTCGGAGCGGTCACGTCATCACTTATCAGGTCTATTCTCTCTGGGCCTGAACGGTTGATATCATGTCTATTCTCTCCGGTCCTGAACGGTCCATATCATCAGATCAGTTAACCCCAGATCTGGAACGGGTCTTTACTGGCGAGAAAACACACGGTACCGGTGGAAGCGTTCTTTTAAAAACAGAATCTTTTATTTAAAAACGCTTTTTCATCTTTCTTTCTCATAAAATCAGTTCCATAAATCATGTAAATGACGATGATGCAATGTACGACATGTACTATGGAATCCATGGCATGATGCGTTACATATACACATACGTAAAACTTATTCTTTAGGCTGGAAAAATTTCCAGAATTTTTGTTCCATATGCACGGCCTCAAAACCTCCTGTTTTAGGCCCATTATCATGAGTTCTGGTCATACATATGCATAAGAGCATCTTTTCTATTCGTAATAAAATTTTCGTGACGATACGAGACGTGTAAGACACTTATTTTCTTTAATTACGAGACAGGGTGCTGCTGAATTTCAGCAGTGCAGTGTTCTTTCTTTTACCTTTCCTTTAAGACCATTACGCTTCATTTAATTTGGGCCAACCCTGGAAAATGCTGTAGACATGCCAATAATCAATGATCATAAGCCCAAACTATATAATTAAGTCTAATCCTACCAAAACAAAGCCCCACATCCAGTTGCTCAATTCTGCCCAAAATTCCAGATTAGCGCACCAACTTAGTTTTGGTAATTACCCCTTAAAATAATAATTTTGAGCTAAGTGGTTTTCATGAAAACACTCATCCATGTCTTAAGTAATTGTCATAAAAGTTACGCGGAATTATAATATCGTTAAAAGGGATCATTTATTCTCTTTCCCAAAACGGGTACATACGGAATTCTGGAATGACCAATTTTACTACGAATCTTATTGTGACCAAACCGTAAGTCCTTTTTCAAAAATTCCAACTCTCAAACCTAGAAAACACATAGGGCTAACATCGTACCAAAAATCAGCCCAATTGCACATTTCTAAGGTCCATTTCTGGGTCAAAAATTATGTCACATAAAATCTGTCCATTCCAGCAATTTCCAGCTTGACCAGTTTTACTAGAAATTTGTTAAAAATAAACCGTATCTCCTTTTAACGAAATTCTAACCCTCATATTTACTATACACAGAAGACTAGTGTTATGCCAAAAATTAGCTAAATTGAATACCTTTAAAGTCCCTTTTCAGGTCCTACAAAACGTCACACTAATCTGCCCTGTTCCAGTAAATTCCACCTTTGTCACATTTCCTTACTAGAATGTCCCAACTTGAGTTGTTTGGCTTAAACATCTTATAAAACATCAAGTACACCTTTAGCATGTGGATTTGAAGGTTCTAAAACATTCTCAAAGTCATCTACACATTATTTCAAAACAGTTTGAATGATACATATATCATTCCTTTGGCCATGCACATCATGTTCATACTAAAATCCATTCTTGGTGTAATTGGTACATACATACCCTAACCCCAAAACAGCCCATTTATACGCATGTAAGGGCAAGAATCATATCACCATAATGAACATATTAAGCTTAAATCATAAAGCACGCATCTTGTCCACACCTTTACCCCACAAGTTACAATTTCTTACAAGATCTACATTTATGTTCCCCTATTTCATCCAACCGTCCCCCATGCATGCCAAAAAAGGGATCTTTGCCACATTCACCTTATATTTACCTCATATTCATACTTAAAAACTACAAAGATTCCACCTTTGGAACAAATCTCACACATGCAAGCCACTTACTCAAGGATCCGAAAGTTTCATGCATTAAACTCAACATTTCACATCTAAGATTAAAACTTATTAGCATGTAGACATTCAAGCATGCACTTTCACATCCAAGTCATGAGTATGTATAGTGTACTTGCCTTTTTCAACTTACTCCTTTTCTTGGCTTGGAAGGTGAGCGAAATCCTTCTCCTCTTCACTATATACCCCCACGGTTTGTGAGGGAGAAAAAGAATAACATTAGCTTTGATTCTAGACAAGGATAAAACCAAATGGAGGTTTAGATGGTCTTACCCGAAGTGATTATTGGGGTTGAGATGACCTTATCCCACCAAAAGCTAACCTTCCTTAGCTCGTCAAGTTTCCTCTCCTAGTGCCTCCTTGAAGGTCACGGTTCCCACAAGAAACAAGGTTATCTTGTGAATTTTACCATGAAACACACGACCTTCTAGAGGAGTTTAGAATGCACTTACCTAGACCAAGCTTGAATGTGAAGGAGTCTTGAGTCCTCTTGATCCCTCAAGACTGTATGCTTTGGAGAGAAGAGGGAGAGGGAAAGTTTCTTTACTACCTTCACCAACTTGAGTTGCTTTTTAGTTGTGTGGTTGGGGTAAAGTAATCATAGTAAGGCTAGGGTGACTCTTGGCTTCCCCCATGATCAACCGGCGGTTGAAGCCCTTTTTGGGTTGTTCCATCTCACTTAAGCAGTCTTTTTGAGTGTGTTTAAGTGAGAAGTGGTTAAGTAGTTGAGCAAAAAGGTTAATGGTAAAGTTGATCCCATATTCCCCCCTTTTCTTGTAACTCACGTCCTAGTGAGTTATCCAAGCTTAAGTAATATCATATTATGACTACTATAGGCCTACCCATTTCATAACATTACTTTTGTAAGCATTTAAGATGAGTAGTTAAGACCCCCTTTTTAGTAAAAGTAATCTTAAATCCCTCATGAGGCCTCTTGGCCAGTGTTTAGCCGTTCTTATTGAGGGAAAAAGGAAAAAAAACCCCTTGTTCCTTTGTGACTTTGAGGATGTTAATAAATTAAGAATGTAGTGTAAGATTCCTTGTTAAATGAAGAGAGAGAGAGAGGGAAGTCTCCTCGGCTAGAGCATATCCGGCGGCCCCCTTATGAGAGGAGGAAGAAATCCCTCATGTGCATGGACACAATCATAGCACTTATTTAAAGCTTAATCATAGTTAACTTTTTGGATTGCATGGAGAGTCTTAAACTATTAGTTGCTTCTTAAAGCCTAATGGCCGAAAATATATTAGTGCACACTTACCCATTCATATCTTCAAGTCCATTGCATCTTATCTATGACCATAGCTTGCCCAGTTTTCCATCTTAATTTTTGTACACTAAACACACGTGTGTGTTCAAGTGTATCTTCAGCAATTATCCTTTAACTACACCCTTCAAGTAACTAAAATCCCTTAGGCCAATATCAAGGCATATGCCGAAATGTATGCATGTAAGTATGACCCGTACGTATATATTTATACGTATATACATATATCCGACATTATGTATGCAATTATGCACACATGGATATATCATGTGAACCTACTTTTTATGAGATGAAAGTGATTAATCCCAAAGTGACCATGGTTAGGGGTGAAGTCCTCTAAAATGTCTAACCACATTTGGCTTTTAGGGTTCCTTATTAGTCTTGAAGTCACTTTCTTGCTTAATAAGGCCTTATGGCCGAAATATGGGTGGGCACACTTATATATGTATGAGTTTTTAATTCAATTTCATTTTATTCTTGATCATAGCTTACCCGTTTTCCTATCTTAATATATGTGTATATATATATATATGCATACACGTGTTTGGGTATGCTCAATTATTGTCCTATCCTAATTCTCAAGTCATTTACTATTGTGATTAAAGGAGTACCCTGGACTAACCATGGGTTCAAACCCGGCTGTCAGAGAGCCTTTAGTAATCTCATTAAGCTTGAGTCACTCATTAGAAGGTTTAATAAGGAAGCTACTGAGTGGTTGAAGGAGGTATTTCTTAGCATAATCTTAATCTCTAATTCATCATCTCATGTATCCTACGGTTTCTAGGAAATTTTAGAGAATTACATACCCTTATAACAACATCACATTGTGAGTACATCATGCATACTTTCTTGTATAATTGCTTTAGTAAGAAATTAAGAGATACAATTACTCTTTTCTAATAATAAAAGACCTTTTAATGAGCCCCCCTGCCCAGCGGCTAAAAGGGGAAGAGGGGTATTTTCCCTCTTTTCATCCTTTTGAACCCTTAGTTAGTAGGACACTTAATGCTCAAAATAACTATTTATGGTTTCTAACAAGAATTAGTTACTTGTAGTAAGAAGGAGCTCTACCCAACGTTCCCTTTCATTACTTCTCTCTATCCCTAAATACCGTACTAATTTAGGCGGGGTACAACAAATATATACTTCGTAATGATTTGGGCGAATTTATTTCGGGGGTTGCTTTTCTTTTACCGTCTGCAACTGCATTACGCGCTGAGCTTATGGCTTTGATTTATAGCCTTTTATACTATGTGCGGTATTATGACAGGCTAATTATGGAGACTGATTGCCGCTCGCTTTTATCATTCCTGTCACATCCAGAACGTTACACTGGCACTTTATTGGTGGATCTTCGTCGAGCTATCGAATTCCTTTGTCTTAATGCTTCATCTTTGCAACATTGTCCGCGTGAAGCAAATGCAGCAGTGCATTCGCACTCTCGTCATGGGCTGCAGGCATCAGGCGCAATCGTATTTTCCTCATTTTCAGGTTTACCATGCGAGGTTCGAGGAGCTATATTATTGGATACTTCAGTCCCACACTTGCGTCTTTGATAATAGTCTCCCATTGGGTTGGCATTCTACGCTTTTGTTGCCTATATCACTAGTTGATATAGGCAACGTCGGTACGTTTGCTTCTTTTGCTTCTATATTCGATTATGTTACCATCAAAGGTGCAGATAAAGCTGTTTTTTTCTTTATGACCATGCGAGGGCATCATCTTCTGCTTGCCGGATCTTCATCACTACACTACTGCTGACCATCACTGGAGTTGCCTTTATTCATAATGAATACAGGCAACATGGGTATGATATACATCTAGATATTCTATTATTTATGTTTCTGCTTCTATTTATTCTGATCGCTTTTATTGTGAGGTACACAATACTGAGGACTGCTGGATTTTCGCATTCACCTACCAAAGCAAGCATCAGCCAAACAATAGCAAAATCGATGATTTAGGCGTGCGCGAACAATTGCCCAACAACACCAACTCTTATAGTTTAGGTGTACGAGTGGATTTACTGTCCACAGACAAGTTTTGTTTTTACATTCCACGCTTTCTATCATTATCTTTTTGCATGTGCTATTGTACATATTATGCATTTCAATTACTTTTGCGTACGAGAGTCTCCTACATTAAATGTAACCACAGTATTCTTCTGCCACAAGTGAGGATAGATTATTAATAACACAACCAGATGGTACCGCTCGGCTTTCACTATATATATATATATATATATATATATATATATATATATATATATGTGTGTGTGTGTGTGTGTGTGTGTGTGTGTAAAAAAGCAATTGTGGAGTTGTATACATCATCATCATCATCATCCGGATCCATTATATCCCAACGACAGCAAAAGCTATCGTTAGAGTATGGGGATAGTAAGTGGTAGGCGGACAATACCTCTATCCCAAGGGCTAGAGAGTCTGCTTCCAGTGAGACCCCCGGCTCTATATGTACCTGCATAAGTGACATAATAATAAAGATATGTTGTGCTAATGTGTTAGTGAAGAAATTCAAGAAATACAAAGAAAAGACTTTCGATATTAAAATACACATCACGTGTATATGTACATGTAATGTAAAACAACGGTATAATATACGCAACAAAGTGGAAAACGTAGATAGTATCTACGACTATCTATGTCCCTAAATATACTCTAAAGTGTCCCTATATATGACCTATACCTCATTATCCTTAATCTTATGTCTCCATGAACTCCTAAGCTGAACCATGTCCTCAGAGAGATGCAAATCTAGTAGGTCGTGCCTAATCTTCATCCCAAGTCAGTTTGGGCATGTCTTTACTCATGTTCCCCTCTACAATGAGGCTTTCAATTTCTCTGACTGACGTCGTTGTCTGTCTCCGCTTGACATGCACAAACCATCTCATTCTTTCCTCCCTTATCTTATCTGCTATACTAGCCACGCCTAACCTGTCTCGAAACACCTCGTTTCTGGTCCGGTCTAGCCTTGTATGCCCACACATCCACCTCAACACCTTCATCTCTGCCACCTCCATCTTCTGTAATTGTGACCTCTTGATGGCCCAGCAGTCTGTCTCATATTGCATTGCCGGTCACACTGCCACCCTATAAAATTTTCCCTTTAATTTAGTTGGGAAATTTTTATCACACAGCACCCCTGAGGCAGCCCTCTATCTACATCAGCCTACTTGAACTCGATGTGCTACATCACTATCTATGTATCCATTCTGCTGCACAAATGATCCTAGGTACTTAAACTTACTTACCTGTGGTACCACTTGACCATCGATGGTGAGCTGGCTATCCTCACTATCTGCCACACCGCTGAAGTTGCAGTGCAAATACTCGGTCTTAGAACGGCTAATCTTTAGGCCTTTTCTCTCTAAAACACCTCTCCACTGCTCTAGTCTCATACTCAAGGTATGTCTACTTTCTACGACTAATACAATATCGTCAGCAAAAAGCATACACCACAGAATTGCCTCCTGTATCAGATTTGACAACTCGTCAAGGACAACTGTAAAAAGAAAGGGACTCAACGCAGACCCTTGATGGAGACCGACCTCCACCGGAAAGAAGTCCGTATTCCCCACAGGCGTACGAAGGGTTTTTTTTGTCCTAGCATACATATCTCTAATTATGTCTATATACTTCATAGGGATCCCTCTTGCATCTAGACTATCCCATATGAGGCTACGTGGCACACTATCATACGCTTTTTCAAGATTGATGAAAACCATATGTAAATCGCGCTTCTTCTCCCTATACTTCTCCATTAATCTCCTGAGAACATGTATTGCTTCCGCAGTTGATCTTCCTAGCATAAAACCAAATTGGTTCACCGTAACCTAAGTTTGTCTCCTAATTCGAGTGTCTATTACTCTCTCCCATAACTTTATGGTATGGCTTAGCAACTTAATTCCTCTATAGTTCCCACAACACTGTGCGTCTCCTTTGTTCTTATATAGGTGGACCACGACACTCTAACGTTGTTTTGCATTACATGTACATATACACGTTATGTGTATTTTAATATCGAGAGCCTCCTCTTGGTAGTTCCTGAATTCTCTCACTAAGAATTCAGGATAGAGGTATTGTTTGCCTACCACTTGCCCTCCCCAGACCCTAGCGATAGCTTTTGCTGTCGTTGGGATATACTGGGTACGGATGATGATGATGGTAATTTCTACTAACTTTTGGGCTTGGAAAAAATTTTGGAAAATTTGCATTCGTATTTCAAAATTCACCCCTACAACGTGAAATATATTGTTAAACCGGATTGATTCCAAACAAAGGGAGCAACCGGACATACTGGCTACTTTGGATATAGAGCGCCTAGACATATTGGCCGTCATTGGAGCATCCCGACATATTGGCTATTTTGATATAGAGTGTCTGGGCATATTGACTATTGGAGCGCCCCGGCATATTGGCTATTGTGATATAGAGCGTCGGGGCATATTGACTGTTGGGGGACCATTTCATAAGTCTTACGGTATAAGTCACTTGTAGAGAAAGTGTTATAGCCATTGCATTTGATTTTGGACTTTGGACCGATTAAACCATATTTTGGTTATTTGGGGTTTTGGACCGGTTTAATCAGATATGGACATTGGACATTGAAATTGAAAACTTTGGTTTCGAAATATTGGAGTATTGGCATTGCATCGTTTTGGAAAATTACATCAAGTTTTGGCTTGGACTAACTTTTGCTAGGCTATCGTTTCGTTTGACTTGGCTATTGGCCTATATTGTTATGTCCGGAAATTTTCGAAGTAGTCGTTATGTGTAACTTAAAAAAGAAAAAAACTAGATACTCGTTAATTGGATTAATCATAGCAACTCGTTATGTTCAAGAAATTTGTAACTATTGTGTGAATGTTAAAAGTGTATTGGATATGAATGGAAGTTGGGCATAAAAGAAATATAAAATAAAAAAAGACAATGATAATAGTGGTATTTGAAGAAATAGTGAGGATAAGAATAAACAAATTTAAAATAATAATAATAACATAAAATAAGGTAAAGGATAAAGATAAACTAAAGTTAAAACAAAAAAATAAAGGTGTGATAGTGGGGGAAACAGCCCCCCAATTTTGGTAGTCAATTATGTAAATGGGGGAGGGGGGCTGACGGTTAACAGAAGGAATTAAAAAAAAGGCAATGAGCAAAGCAATGAAGAAAACAAACGCAGAGAGGGGGAGGCCAGAAAGAAGAAGGAGGAAGGAGGAAGAAAAGAAGGAGAAAAGAGAGAAGGAAGAGAAGTCAACAAGGGTTACTTGAGTAGCGAAGTTTTGTCTGCAATCCAAGTAGGTTTCCTTTTCCCCCTCTAATTAGTACAAATTCAAACATGCTTTGGTGATATATTATATGTGTGGTGTTTTAATTGTTGAGATCTATACCCTGTTGTTGAATCTGTGCAAGATTTATGAATTTGAAGTCTACTGTATGCGTATATTAGTGTTCTTGGATACTGTAGATGTGTATAAACTATGCGTGACTTTTATCTGATTTTAGGGAAAAATTTGATAATCAAAATAGCACAGTTTAAGGTTTTCAGTTGTTGATTTGGCCTTAGAATAGGTTCCCATAGACTGGAAATAGGCGAAACTGTGGCGGCTGAAGCGCCTCACGCGCCGTCGGGAGGAGCCGCACGTGGCTCCACGTGCGCGCATGGGCGCTCACGCGCCTCCTCCTGATCTTCAGCGGCTAAAAATTATAAAAAAAAAAAGAAAAAAACTGTTATAGGGCTGGCCTGCCAGCGCAGACCAGACCAGCCCTTAATGGGCCGCGGTCTGCTGCTGCAGGACCAGCCCATTTAGCCATAATATATATAAAAAAGAGAGGCCGGCTTAGCGGACCGGGCCGAATGGCCAACGGACCGGGCCAGCTGCTGGTCGGCCCAATTAGCCGGATAACTAAAAAAAACTGGTATGGCAGGCCAGCCCTTAATGGGTCAGACCTGCGCGTGCGAACGGACCAAGGCTGGCAGAGAAAAAAAGGGGCCAGCCCAATGTGGTTATTAATATTTAAAAAATAAATTCTGAAATTCTTGAAATTCTTATAATGGTTACAAAATTAATTAAATTGGTAATAATTCTAGAAAAATATAAATAAATATCAGAAAATTCCAAATAAATTCCAGAAATTATAAAATGATGAAATTAAATTATTTTCACTAAATTTTAGTAATTGTGATAATTTATTTAATTTGAACAATTAGGTAATAATTATAAATAAATTAGGAAAAAATGAGGAAAAATATAGAAAATGCACAATAAATATATACAAGCTATGGAAAAATAAGTTTAACATCAAACAACATTAAATCATTACTCGGATAATAAATGAACCTAGATTTGAATGCCGGAGGATGGTGAGGATGGGCCAGGGGCCTCAGGCGATCATTAAGTGAACCTAGAATTGAGTGCCGGAGGATGGGCCAGGGGCCTCAGACGATTGTGTTTTTGCATTCATGGCACGTGCATTGCATTATGGCGGGTCGTGATGTACGGGTCACGAGCGCTTAGGATGGTGTACGGTGGCGGGGCCACGACACTTAGGATGGTGTATGGTGGCGCGGCCACGCACACTCGGTATGGTGACTGTGGGTGGGTACGACCCACAGCCACTCGTAGGACCCGGGTTCATGCATTGCACGGTAGAGATATCGGCATTCTGTGTGACATGACTTTGTTGCATGTGACATGCATAGTAGAACATGCATCACGATATTGCGCATTTTTATCTGGAGTAAATTACCTTTCAGCATTCTTTCATATGCTTATATGATAACCTGTTATGTGCTATGTGTTATATCATTTTTGTATGCTCGTCTTGTACTAGTTTGAGGCAAGTGCCTACTGAGTGATTTCCCATCACTCACCCCTACTTCTCCCCCCCCCCCCCC
>AP025072.1:13772278-13885580 GCA_036186865.1 Eustoma russellianum | reverse complement strand
TCCCCCCCCCCCCCCCACCAGGTGAACACGAGGAAGCGTACGACTATATATTTGCTGAGGACGGGGCTGACACGGTAGTATGGGCATACTGACGGCCTCACCTAGGATACGAGGAGACCTGGCGACTGTCCGTTATTAGTTCATTGGGGTTTCCATCAGACATCACCTTGTTTAGTTCGATAAACTCTAGATGTTAGCACGTTGACGTTATGGTCATGTCTTATTTATTATTCTACTGAGGATTTTCTTTTATTCAAGTAATTTAATGTTATGGAATTTCGTTTCCGCGAGAAAAATTTCTATGTATTTTCGGACATGTAGAAAGTTGATTCGACGCCTTGTATTCTCCTTAGTGAGATACGTTGGGTGCAGCATTTCCGATGCTAGGGTTCGAGAGCGGGGCGCTACAGGTGGTATCAGAGCCGAGGCTTTAGATCCGCCTCGGGAATGCAGGATTAACTAGATCACCTAGACATAAGCTATGATTTACTCCTAGAAAAGACGATTATACCCTTAATAAATAAAGTAGACCTAAGTTATGATCAGGTTATGGGAGGTGTGTGCCGTTGGTGAGCTTTCTCCATTTAATTACCGTTGTACCCCTGAACCTTCGCATGAACCCCTAACTGCTCAAATCTCTCTATTACTCCTGTCAATCCGAATTCTCGTCAAGGTTCGAATGAAATCCAAGAAAGTACCATCATGTCGTGACCAATCTAGCAAAGGAGGCAACGGTGGTTATGGTAATGACCACCAGGATCAGGGGGTCATTCTCCAGGCATTGGACGAGACCTTGGCCACCACTTTGGCACATCAGTGACTGTAGACTGCGCAGTGTCAGTAGCAGTTGAACTAACGTCTTCCTCCGCTAGCTCCAACGAATATGAGGTTCTACTACATGGAAATACAGGACGTCCGGAGTTTGATATTTAGAAGGACCCTTCACCGGGGAGGCAAAAATATCCGACATGGCTGATAATAATCACAAGACAGGTCGCAACGAAAGTACAGCCATGGAGGAGCACAGAGGCTGGTGCCACCACCACAACTGAATTAGGAACAGTATACAAGGGAAGCAAGGTTAGTGCCCAGATCCCTGTGATGACTGATGCAGACATCGGGGAGGATGGCGACATCATAACAGAGTTCAACCACCGACGACCAGGTATGAATGACTCATCATTAGTACAGAAGACGTTAGTCATGGATAAATGATCAGAGTTGTGCAGCAGAAGCGTGGCTTTCTTAAGTCACATAAGTTCAGAAGAGTGAACCTCAGTGGATCCAAAGAAGATTAAGGATATCGCTGAGTAGCACTGACCGACCAACGTGACTGAACTAAGGAGTTTTTTGGTTTGGCCAGCTGCTATATGGAATTCGTTTAAGATATTCGTCGATACTGATGCCCCTGAGCAGAAGGAAGCATAAGAATGCGAAGATCGAGTGGGAAGTTGATATCAACAAAGCTTCGGCGAGAAAAAAAAAACAAAAAAACATAAACACAAGATCATAATATACAATTGTGCTAATTAACTATATATACATGCACCACTCAATACAACATACCTTAACGACATACTCCACATATCAAACACGTACAAGAACATCAACATATAAGATCCAACATAATTACACAGAGAGACATAACAGAGTACAAAAAAAAAGATATCACATAACATAATGATCTATGAATATACAACAACATAATTCAACAAATTATATATATATACCACACACAAAAAATTAGGTGCACAAACACAATATGAGACACACCATACTCATGCACGACACTAACAAATACATAACATATCATAACATATAAACAAAATAACTTAAGTTGTTAATAGTAAAATCGCAGTCACAGCTGCAAAACCAATAGCCTGACCCACCATCACATATCACCACTCTATGCCTAATAAAATTTACTAATTCAAGTACAACCTGAACAATAAACACCATAAAAGTACAAAAAGAAAATAATTTAACTAACCACTATATATAACGAACGAAAAGAAAATTTACCAGTTTGTGGTAACGTACAAAATCAGGATTATATATGCTAATTGACCCCTACACAAACAAAAAAAAATTAAAAAAACGAACCATGCCAGATAACCAACTTAGAAATTTATAAATGTTAAACTGTTGATACATTTCGGGGCTTACTAATCCACAGAGTAATACATAATTAATTTAAAAAGAAAAAAACACCCAGCCTCTTACAACCATAAAGAAGCAAATGGACAAACAAAAAATTTGTTACAACATTAATGATATAACGTAAATAAAAAACATACAAATAGATACACGAAACAAAAGTAACTACGCGATGCTAAGTACATATGCATAAGTATACACACAACTAATGCAATGACCCCACAACATAACTAATACAACAAAACAGTAATAAATATCATAATATATAACAACAACAGACAACACAACTACAAAGAATACAATAACAAATACTTTGCATACAAGACATGGAATTACAAAATAGGGATACAATTACAAGTTTTAAAACAAATTAACAAACATGCACATTTGTAGTAAAGCATGCTAATTATGAGTTAGGAACGACAAAGTATTGCATGACAACATAGTAATAGAATAAAGGGTAAATAATTTAATAACAGAAAAAAAGCAGTAAAAAAAATTATTATTAATTATCATAATTGAACACCCAAATAAATTATGTATATCTACACTACAGTAAAATCCATGTATTTATGCATTTCCTTCGGCATAATTTATATAACGACATTTGTACAACAATAAGATAAGCTAGTACGAGAAATATAGAGTACCGGTAACAAAAATTATTAACGACCAACATAAGTACAACAAGAGAGATCACGATAAACAATGACTAAAATGAGCATACATAGCGTGCGTACCATTTAAAAAAACTCAACTAACAAACAATATGAATATGATACATGTGACAAACTGCAAATAACGATTGTAAATTCATGAGCTATGTATAGTATATAAGCTATACATGCGTTTAAACAAGGATAGACAACTCACTATTTGTGTATACCAAACACGTTCAACAAGTTAACCATTAAAAAAATGACAACACATATTAAAACTTGTGTATGCAGATATATATAATGGACGATGCTACGTTTGAGCACTGCATTCCATCCCAAACGGATGGGTAGTCAGAGAAGACGGTAAAGACATTGGAGAACATAATGAGGGCTTGCGCCATTAACTTCAAGGGAAACTGGGATGGTATGATCAAGTTAATCAAATTCTTCTATAACAACAGCCACCGTAATGCAATAAGTATGGTACTATTTGAGGCACTCTATGGGCGCAAGTGTAGGTTCTCTGTCTATTGAGATGAAGTGGGTGAGCAAGCGATCACCGGACCAGAGTAGATTGAGCATATTAAAGAGAAAGCGAAGTTAATCCGTGATAGGCTCAAGATTATTCAAGATAGAAGCACGAGTTGGACGGATTCGAAGAGGCGTCCTTTAGAGTTCGCCGTGGACGAGAAGGTCTACTTGAAAGTATCGCTCATGAAGGGGGTTGCATGATTTGGCTTGAAGGTAAGTTGAGGCCTCGTTACGTTTGTCTATACGAGGTACCCGAGAGGGTTAATACATTGGCTTACGGGTTGGTGTTACCCTTGCATTGGCTCGGGTGCACAGCATGCTTCATTTTCTCTGCTAAATAGATACATTCCGGATCCGAGTCATGTGTTAGATGCACAACCATTAAGGATCTGACCAAATGCATTGTATGAGGAGACCATACTCGGATTATAAACCGCAAAGACCAAGAGCTAAGGAACATAATCACCCCTTATGTCAGGGTACAGTGGAGCAACCATACAGAGCACGCGGTGACTTGGGAGTTCACGGAGAAAATATGAGAGAGATAGTGGCACCTCTTCGATTAGGGTACCCTAATCTTTGAGGACGAAACTTCTTGTAAGGAGGATAGGATGTTATACCCGGAAATTTTCGAAGTAGTCGTCATGTGTAATTTCAAAAAAAACTAGATACTCGTTAATTGGATTAATCATAGAAATTCGTTATGTTCAAGAAATTTATAACTATTATGTGAATGTTAAAAGTGTATTGGATATGAATGGAAATTGGGCATAAAAGAAATATAAAATAAAAAAAAGACAATGATAATTGTGGTATTTGAAGAAATAGTGAGGATAAGAATAAACAAATTTAAAATAATAATAAAAACATATAATAAGGTAAAGGATAAAGATAAACTAAAGTTAAAACAAAAAAAACAAAAAAATAAAGGCGTGATAGTGGGGGGAAAACAGCCCTCCAATTTCGGCAGTCAATTATGTAAATAGGGGAGGGGGCTGACGGTTAACAGAAGGAATAAAAAAAAGGTAATGAGCAAAACAATGAAGAAAACAAACGCAGAGAGGGGGAGGCCAGAAAGAAGAAGGAGGAAGGAGGAAGGAGGAAGAAAAGAAGGAGAAAAGAGAGAAGGAAGAGAAGTCAACAAGGGTTACTCGAGTCGCGAAGTTTTGTCTGCAATGCAAGTAGGTTTCTTTTTCCCCCTCCAATTGGTACAAATTCAAGCATGCTTTGGTGATATATTATCTGTGTGGTGTTTTAATTGTTGAGATCTATACCATGTTGTTGAATCTGTGCAAGATTTATGAATTTGAAGTCTACTGTATGCGTATATTAGTGTTCTTGAATACTGTAGATGTGTATAAACTCTGCGTGACTTTTATTTGATTTTAGGAAAAAATTTGATAATCAAAATAGCACAGTTTAGGGTTTTCAGTTGTTGATTTGGCCTTTGAATAGGTTCCCATAGATTGGAAATAGGCGAAAATGTAGATCGGAGTCGAAAAACGGCCGCCAGAGGCGGCCGGAGCGCCTCACGCGCCGCCGGGAAGAGCCGCGTGTGGCTCCACGCACGCGCATGGGCGCTCAAGCGCCTCCTGATCTTCAGCAGTTAAAAATTATATAAAAAAAGAAAAAAAGAAAAAAACTATTATAGGGTCGGCCTGCCAGCACAGACCAGACCAGCCCTTAGTGGGCCACGGTCTGCTGCTGCAGGACCAGTCCATTTAGCTATTATATAAAAAAAAGGGAGGCCAACTTAGCGGACCGGGCCAGCTGCTGATCGGCCCAATTAGCCGGATAACTAAAAAAACTGATATGGCAGGCCAGCCCTTAATGGGCCGGACCTACGCGTGCGAACGGGCCAAGGCTGGCAGAGAAAAAAAAGGGCCAGCCCAATGTGGTTATTAATAATTAAAAAATAAATTCTGAAATTCTAGAAATTCTTATAATGGTTACTAAATTAATTAAATTGGTAATAATTCTAGGAAAAAAATAAATAAATATAATAAAATTCCAAATAAATTCCAAAAATTATAAAATGATGAAATTAAATTATTTTCACTAAATTTTAGTAATTGTGATAATTCATTTAATTTGAACAATTAGGTAATAATTAGAAATAAATTAAGAAAAAATGAGGAAAAATATAGAAAATGCACAATAAATATATAGAAGCTATGGAAAAATAAGTTTAACATCAAACAACATTAAATCATTACTCGGATAATAAATGAACCTATATTTGAGTGCCGAAGGATGGTGAGGATGGGCCAGGGGTTGAGTGCCGGAGGATGATGACGATGGGCCAGGGGCCTCAGACGATTGTGTTTTTGCATTCATGGCACGTGCATTGCATTATGGCAGGTCGTGATGTACGGGTCACGGGCGCTCAGGATGGTGTACGGTGGCGGGGCCACGACACTCAGGATGGTGTATAGTGGCGCGGCCATGCACACTGAGTATGGTGACTGTGGGTGGGTACAACCCACAGCCACTTAGTAGGACCCGGGTTCATGCATTGCACGGTGGAGATATCGGCATTCTGTGTGACATGACTTTGTTGCGTGTGACATGCATAGTAGGACATGCATCACGATGTTGCGCATTCTTATCTGGGTGAATTACCTTTCAGCATTATGTGATAACCTGTTATGTGCTATGTGTTATATCATTTTTTTATGCTCGTCTTGTAGTAGTTGGAGGCAGGTGCCTACTGAGTGATTTTTCGTCATTCACCCCTACTCCCCCCCTCACCAGGTGAGCACGAGGAAGCGTACGACTATATCTTTGCTGAGGATGGGGCTGACACGATAGTATGGGCATACTGCAGTCGCACCTAGGATACGAGGAGACCCGACGACTGTCCGTTATTAGTTCATTGGGGTTTCCATCAGACATCACCTTGTTTAGTTCGATAAACACTAGATGTTGGCACGTTGACGTTATGGTCATGTCTTATTTATTATTCTACTGAGGGTTTTCTTTTATTCAAGTAATTTAATGTTATGGAATTTCGTTTCTGCGAGAAATATTTCTATGTATTTTCGGACATGTAGAAAGTTGATTCGACGCCTTGTATTCTCCTTAGTGAGATACGGCGGGTGTACCGTTTCTGATGCTAGGGTTCGGGAGCGGGGCACTACATATATTGTATATCCTTGTTGGGTCTTTTAGCTACCTTTGTTTTGGATGTTAGGGGTAGAACTGTAAAATAATTTACGAATAAGAAGCATGTTATTTTTGTTGAGAAATATGTTTGGATAATTTTCAAGGTTATGATTTTAAGTTGTGAATACTCAAAAATGTCACATATGGTATTATAAATGATTAAAAGTTGAAAAAGTGAAAAAAAAATAACGTTGATCTCTCAGGCAGAGACACATGGATTGATCGATGTACATCATCCCTTAACATGGATCGATTGATGTTGGACATAGTAGAACCAAAACCTTACTGTGAGACGTCAATCTCTCACGTGGATCGATCACGTACGTCAGCCCCTCACATGGATCGATCCATTTCTCACAGAATAAAAAAAACTCACTGTGAGACATCGATCTCTGAAGCAGAGGCACTTCGATCGATTGATGTCTAGGGTTTTTAGAAATATTTTTTTAAAATGTGATAAAGTGGTTGTCTTCATTTGTACATGATTTATATATGTTCATTATGTTGATATTATGTGTTTTTGATGATTATAAATGACTTGTGACTAATGTGCCTTAGAAGTTTATACAACTAACCAAAAAGGTGCAAAATTGGTATTTTGAGTTTTGTAGGAACATGATATGGTGGAAATATTTCAAGGACTTATTCTCATGTTATTTATCATGAAAAAGATTTTATTATATCTTTTTCTGACCATCTGGGTCATTTCTGGAGTTTTCTCTCATCAGGGGCATTTTGGTCATTTTACCCCTGAAGTTATTTTTGATATTTTCACTCAAAGAATCTCTTGAGCATATTATCATCTTAATTTTGGAGTTGATTTATGATTATCTTGAAGATTATTTGGTTGTTCTCTATCTTATTTCTCTATTTGATGATATTATCGACAGTAGCGGGATGTGTGACGAGCTGTGATGTCACATTCTATTTTTTCTTGAAGACCTTCTTCAAAATGTTATTGGAGGATATTAATCATTATTTTTCATAGAATTTAATGGTGTTAAAGGTGTGAAATTGATCACAACATACAAGGAGAAAAAGTGGAATTTTTGGTGTTATATGTTGAAATAATCTTGTCAACTATTATTTATTGATTTCTTCATCAAACATCTGAGTTGATATACATATATGAAGCCTCAAAAATATGTATATACAGGTGGAAATGATGGTATACTCATTTTATGACTTGGTGACAAGTGGACCAACCAAAAAGAAGCTACTAGGAAAATTCAAATTGTAGCCAATGGCTACAAGGAGTTTTGGAGCAGATTTTTTAAGTCAAAAGGAGCTCTCACATGCCGTATTATCTTGCCAAGGAATTGAGGTTCTGTTGGTGATATTATCCCTTAGTATTATCTTTACTTTTCAAGCAAATTCCAAGTCATTTTCGGAGACAACAAATTCGGCCAAATGTGATTCAAAGGTGGGCCAATTGTGTTGCTTCATTTTGCCAAGTGTACAAGGTGTTTATATGACCAACCAATGATGTGAAGACACTTAGGCATTGATGATGAAGATGGTGACACATAAGAGTTCTTATCTTCAAGAGACATTTCACACTATAAATAGGAGGCAAAGGTGAAGAAGAAGCACACTTGAAAGCAAAAGTTGAATTGTCTTGCTATCTTCTTCTCTTCATTCTTGTTTCATTCTTTGTAGCCAAAGCGTTCTTGTGATATTTGTTGTAGAGCTACAAGCCTCTTGTGTATTATTTTGTAAGATTGATTAGCCAAATCTATAAGGCTACATCAATAGGTCATAGAGGTGTTGCAACCAAGAGTTGCATAGAAGTGTTCATCCAAGTCTTGAATAGGGTTGGTGTTTAACCCAAGGAACAAGCTTGGTTCTTGTTGTAATTTGGTTCATACCATAGTGAAATCTAAGGAAATGTATTCCTTGGGACTAGACTAGGTCACATTGACCGAACCAGGATAAATCCTTGGTGTTCTTGACTTTTTTCCAGTTTTCTGATTTCTGTCCTTTTTCACTGCAGATTTTACACAACTTCTCATGTTTTGAAAAAAATAGTTAAACACTGTCAAAATTTGTGATTTTTGGTGGAGTTATACTTCAGACTCTTAGCTTTTATTTGCAACAATAATCAATTGATTTGAGCAAGGAAAATTTAGTCCTTCAGCCGTTGCAAAATAACTGCTCCAATTTGGCTTCAATCTGACCAGTTGTGAGAAACCTTGAATTCTTTTTTAACCAAGAATTGTTTAAGGTCAGATCTTTTTGGAAACACAAACTAGACATCATAAGGGGTGAGGTCAGATCTTTTTGGAAACACAAACTAGACATCATAAGGAGTGTTTTAACGTAAAGATCAACCTTTTTGGTTAAGTATTCAAAGAGAAACACGTTTTCCAATTTCAGCAACATTTTATCCAATTCTATCCAGATTGACCATCGGAATCTTTTTATTTGTTTGAAGGGTCAAAAGATCTTATTTTTATCTGATTTTTGGACAGAGTCTTGTCAAGATATTGAAATTAAGTTCTAAAAATTTTCATAATTTTTGGAGTTGTGTACAATGATTTTTGAATTTTTCGAAAATGGGTTCTGAATCTGAGGTGGTCTCAGATTCTGTTTTCAAAGGGGATTTTAATTAAGGGTAGTAGTGTAAATTCCGCTAACCACTCTTCACCCCTCTCCCCTCTAATGGTATTTATTTCAGGTGTACGGTTCAAAAATTGGTATCAGAGCCAGGCCAACACTACTCAAAGAAGCAAGATTCAACACTATACCAACAAGACAAGGCTAAGAAGCAAGAATTCATACTAGCCTGCTAATCCCAAATCAAAATTTTGGAGCATTTGAACACTTCAAGAAGGTTTGGAGCATTTGTATTCACTTGATTATAGAATCAAGATACTCATATAAAATCATACATCATGTCATCAATCTCTTATAAAGGAGTATACTCAAAGTCTACGAAAGAGGTAACATCTACTCCCGATTTTGATTCAGATAACGAAATGACTTTTGATGAAATGTATGATGAATTTATGAAAATACATGCTCATTGTAAAAGCTTGTCAAAAGAGAAAAAGAAACTAATTGAAGAAAATAACAAGTTGAAGACAACCAACTTAGAACTTTCTAATCAATTAGAATCTTTTAAACAAGAGTCTACTAATATTCTTGATTCTTTAGAGATTAAAATTGAATCATATAGGAAAAATGAACAAATATTACAAACTGAAAATAGTATGTTGAAATCTAAGTTAGAAAGTTGTGAAAATGAGATAGTACAACTTAAATCTTCTAAACTAAACTTAGAAAAAATGTTAGAACAATTTAAATCACACACGAACATGCTTGACACACTTATATCGTCACAGAAGTATGGGAGTGATAAAAAGGGCTTAGAGTATATAGAAGAAAATGATAATTTAGGTAAAAAAGACTAACTTTCTATCATCTAAGTCTATGTTGTCGTATAATACAACAAAATCAACTTTGTCTGCTACACCTTCTTCTACTCCTTCTTCTGCACATTCTAAGGTAATATTGCAACATACACCCACAAAAGCACACACATATAAACGAGCAACCAGGAAAAACTTTGCATCTAGATAACCTAGATATTATGCCTATATGTATACAAATGTGACTAGAAATAAAATGCAACCAACTCATTGTAATGCATATAGACCTAAGTATAGACAACTTTCATATAAGACTTATAGAAATGCATATGAACACACATACATAGCATCATATAAGAAACAAAATCATATGCCTTACACACACTATCAAAAATCAGCCACTTTATAATAATTATCAACCAAGGTATAACATGTATAACCATGTATCATCTTTTAAATAGAATGGACAAGTACATGAAAATCCTTTATATTATTCAACTTTTAATAATGTCAAATATGTGCCAAGAAGGTACATCCAAGTTTGGATACCCAAAGGGTATACAAACAAAGGTGGTGCCCTTAACATTCAAGGACCCAAGTAAAGGGTACCTAAAACTTTTTCTCCGTTGTAGGAAAATAGCAAGGAATGCAAGAGGGAGGCAAAGTAAAAGAAGCTAAAAACCAAATAGTTTTAGACAGTGGATGTTCAAGGCATATGACGGGCAACCCCAAACTATTCACGAAGTTGGAACATATCGAGAATGGAGGAAAGGTGACATTAGGTGACAACAACAAAGGAAAAGTTGTTGAAAAAGGAACAACCGGGGACCCTAATACATTTCAAATACGAAATGTGTTGTTAGTAAGAAATCTTTCTTATAACTTATTAAGCATTTCACCACTTATAGATTCCGGTTATTATGTTTCTTTTCTCCCTAGTTCTTGTGATATAACTAATGAAAAAGGAGAAACTGTATTAAAAGGAAATAGGGATGGTAATATTTATACCCTTTCCTTAGATAACATGTTAGATGCTAAGGTTAAATGTTCAATATCACATGCCTTAGATGTAAACTTATGGCATAAACGACTAGGCCATATAGGAATCTCAACTATTGAAAAGTTATTTAAGAAGAATTTAATTAGAGGCATGCCTAAGTTAGACTTAGACAATTTTCAATGTTGTGAAACTTGTATTAAATGAAAACATATTAAAGAAACATTAAAACTATAACATGAAGTGAGTATTAGTCATGTACTAGAATTGCTTCACTTAAACTTATTTGGTCCAAGTAGGACAAGAAATCTTGGTGGACACCACTATGTGTGTGTCATAGTAGATGATTACTCACGATACACATGGAAATTGTTCTTAACACACAAAGACGATGCTCCATTGGCAATCGAAACTCTTATCAAGCAACTCGAAAATCTTTATGAAGAAAATGTTAAAAGAATTAAGAGTGATAGAGGTGGAGAATTTAAAAACAAAGGCGTAGTCAAGTTTTGTGAATTACATAGAATAAAACATGAATTCTCACCACCTAGAACACCACAACTCAATGGATTTGTTGAAGGTAAAATGAGAACAATTCAAGAAATTGCTAGAACAATGTTATGTGAAAATAAAGTGCCAAAGTATTTATGAGCTGAAGCTGTTAGTTGTGCTTGTTATATTATAAATAGACTTTCAATTAGAAAGAAATTAAATAAAACACCTTACGAATCGTTAAACAATAGACAACCTAAGGTAGATTATCTTAGAGTATTCGGATGTAAATGTTTTGTACTCAATACTAAAGATAATCCAGATAAGTTTGAACAAAATTCTATTAAATGCATATTTGTTGGTTATTCAACTAATTCAAGAGCATATAGGTGTTATAATCCTGCATCTAGAAAGATAATTGAATCCATACATGTGAAATTCAATGAAAATGCATGTTTTGAAGTTAGTGATAAAATTTAACATAAACATGAAAATAATGTTGAAAATACGTTTGATGATGATGATGTATTACTTGAGCATGTACTTGATCATCTAGAACCAACTCTCCCTGAAAAAGACATGCATAAACCCTTAGGTGAAGTAAATGAAGAAATTTTGCGATTGGAAGATAATACAACTAACTTGCAAGATGATCCAATTGTATACGATAATGTTCACACTAATGAAACATTTGAACAAGATGAGGGTGAAACTTGTCAACCTAGGAATTGATGGCTTATAAAGGACAAACATAAACACCCTAAAGAATTAATAATTGGAGATCCTAGTGTTAGGGTTAGAACACGTAGAAACATAAGTCAACCTGAAGGACATAGCTTAATCTCACACTTAGAACCAAAGAATGTTGAGGAAACCTTAGGTGATATATCATGGATAGATGCCATGCATGAGGAATTGAATCAATTTACAAAGAACAACGTGTGGGACTCAGTACCTAAACCTGAAAACAAGTCTATAATAGAAATGAAATGGGTGTTTAGGAATAAAATAGATGAACAAGGAAACTGTAGGATCTGCAAGGCACCACTAGAAGGGGGGGGTTGAATAGGTGGTGCGGAAAGTGTGGTTTTTTTAAAATTTCTTTAAACTTGAACAATTCAACTTCTGAAAACAGATTCTGTTTTCAGGACCTGTTTTAAAACGTTTTAAAACCAGGTTAGAGGTCTCCAAAAATTCTGAAATTTTGAGAAAACTTAGCCTCAGATGCTATGAGGGTCCTCCAAAAATTTCAAATTAAAATTCAACCTTTAACCCCTTCAAAAACCGTTGGTGGTCAGATTGCGCAAATCTGCCAGAACCGATACACTGATTTGAAAAATTAATTTCTATTTGTACACAACTCCAAATGCTCTGAAAATTTAACCACTAACCCCTTATATGTTATATTTAAATGAGTTGAAACAGTTTTGAAAAATTCTTTTGGGAATTTAGTCAAATACGATCAAAGTCTCAACCTTTGCAAGCCTGAAAATCAGACTGCACTAGTCTCAGAACTTTGGGCGTTTGAATGACTTATACTTGTCCAAACAGATTGAAACTTGTTCCAAAAGAACCCTAGAACGTGTGGTTATATCTTATGAAAGTTTCATGATTTTTGAAATTCGTTTACTATTTTTACGAACGTGATTAAAAACAGTAAACAGTGCTGAAACAGAAAATCAGTGCTGAAAGTAAATGACACCAAGAATTTTATACTGGTTCGGTTATAAACAACCTACTCCAGTCTTCAAGAAACACCTTCCTTGGTTCAAACTAATCACACACACGTAGTACACCTTACTGCAGGGTTGATAGAGTTACACCTAACTCCAACCTTTTACAAACCTTGTATGACGAGTACAATTCACACGAACACCACCACCTTACTAGAATGAATATTGATCACACCTTGATCAATCTTTTACAAAGATATATGAATGGTGGTTTATCTCAAGCCTATTCAAGATTGAAAGAATATGAATACAATAGGCTTACAAGAAGAAAGAAAGAAAGAGAGAATGTAGAAGAAGAAGGCTAGAACACTTTTGATCTTTGAATGTGCAACTCTTGTTCTTATTCTTGTTTTGCTCTTCTTCCTTCCTTTTTAATATGTAATGGCCCACCCCTATTGCTCTTCCCCCTCTTGAAAATTGTCTTCTAAGTCCTTGGGAGAATGTAAGACATCATTGTGACATGGTCTTGCTTACTTGTCACCTTCTCATTGGATGATCATTAATCCTTTGCTTACTTGGCACTTCATGATAGGTTGGATGTTGTCATCATTTGATGACTTGGAAAATCTGAATATATCACTCAAAACATGTGCCAAAATCATCATAAAATAATTACCATAACATCCAAGATTATTACATAAATTAAGCAAGATAATTTTCTCACAAAAATGTTAAGAAAATCGGCCACACTTAGTCTTGCACATGCTGAAATTTCAGCATGTGTAACATCCACCTCTTATTCAAAATCTTGCCTATTTTGTATTGATTTAATCCAAGAATTCAATCATCATTTAGTGCAAGACATCTTTATCAAATTTTGGAATAAAAATTAAACATTAACAAGGCCACCAAAAACGCCTAGGTACATTATACACATGCTGAAATTTTCAACATGTGTGATATTCAAGAATATCACTTTCTTTATTCCATGAAATGTTTAAAACACTTCCAAATTGTCTTCTAATTAATCATATGTTTGAAGACACAAAATATAGGCTCATTAAATACACAAAAATCGCCCATTATGCTACACACATGCTGAATTTTCAGCATGTGTCATATATGTGACATAGTTTGAATTGTTACCTTGTATATCTCCTTCCTTTATGTCATCAACATTGCATGCTTTATTCTTGACAAGTCAAGAAGCCAACAAGGCTCCACATATGCTCCATTTTAGCTGTAGCATGCGTGTATAATGTATATACATGTGCTGAAAATTATTTTTGCTAACTTTGTAAAATAATGCACATTTAATAATACACACATGTAATATTTCAATCAGCCCTTAATTTAATTTTCTAGAACACTTTGAGATGTATATCATATGTAAAAAGTGTCTAGATACGTGTCACATGATGTACCAAAAACGTTCCATGTGTTGTGTGCGTAGAAAACCGAATTTTCGATATTAATCGATTACCCGATTTTTCTCTAATTTAAATTCCAACTTTTGCACATGTTATATATATTATGTTATACATAATATATATATAATATATACTTTAAATCTCAGCACTTGGCTGGTCTAAAGTGGTACCATTAACATGTGACAAAATTAAACTTGGAATCTTCACATTTTGGCCTTAATGTGGAGTAATTTTTGTGTGCCAACATGGAAAGTATTTTTGGCTGAATATTCTATCATGTGTACGAAATTTTCATTAATTTTTGAAGTATATGGGCTGGCCATTTATTTATGGCAAGTACGTGACACGTTGGCGAAGTTTCGGTATTCGTCCGATACGACAATTTTCGGTTTAGAACCTTTTATCGTGTCGTATTTAATTTGTCATCACCATATCTTATATCATATGATATAAGACCTGAATATACTCATAAATATGAGTTAAGTATAGTGGTGTGATGTTAACGTACGTACGTAAAATATATAACGTGTCGGTAGTACGTTGGAATACATGTGTATGTGCCTTTTTTCAAAAAATCTGAAAATATATGTAGTGTATATATATATGGCGTGTGTAGTATATTAATGAGGGGAGGAGGAGAAAACTTTCCTTCCTTAGCCTTGTTGCCTTTGTGCCTTTTCCAAATGTGGCCTCCTTTAATGAACTACTTAGTTTATTAAACTAAGTACTTCACTTAATGAACTAGTTTAGTTCATTAATGGTGACACCTGAAAATATTATAAACAAAACAAATGTTTGCCATATGATGTAAGCTTTAACGCTTCATGGCTCGTTAGTACGACAACATAATATATAAGCTAAATAAGGCAAGTAATAGCAATGTATGATGCATACATGTATATATATCATGCACGTTTATGCTATATTCGTTTTTGTACACATTTAAATCATGTATTTGAAAATCACTCAAACCCCTTTTTCTCAACAATCTCCCCCTTTTGATGATTTTCAAAATAACTTATGCACATGATTTATATCCTATCGCTCCCCCTTCAATTATGCATAAATTCAAAATTCGAAATTTAAATTTCGAATCCGCTCCCCCTTGATTTATGCAATCAGTATTTCTCTCCCCCTTAAATCATGATTTCTCTCCCCCTTTATTTTGGAAAGCAAATCAAAAGATGCCTGTAAAGATGAAATAAAAAATCATGCATTTCATATACGTGCGTACGTAAGGGTTATTTATTCAACCCTTTGAAAATGTCCCTTTTGGTACCCACATTTGGGTGACCTTTCTAGGTCTTCCAAGAGGTGAGAAAGGTGATGAGAACGCAACATAATATATGTTAGGGCCAAATGCGTTTGGCCTTTGGCCAAGAATCCCATCATGCATGTAGTATGGTTTCTGTTTTTGATAAGCATTTCGGTTTGCATGCACGGGATGTGATCTAGATGCATTTTTGTGATATGAGTGTCGTGTATGCATTACTTGTTTCTTCTCATATCTATATGGCACATAATTATATTTTGCATGATGTGAAGAAGAAGCACATTGAGATGTCATAAGAAAAGGCCTATGCGTCTTCTTAGATGCCACATATGTCTTTGATGCATCTATTTTCTTAGATGGGATGAATTTGGTTGGTTTATTTTGTGGCTTACTTTTCTCAAAGTATCCTAGTCCGGTTTTGTCACTATCATGCTTTTGAGAAGAAATGATGTGATCTAGCATGTTTGTTCTCGTGTCAGATTGTTTCACCTTTTTATCTACAGCCGCATTCCTTGATTTCAAGTTTGAAATCTCGGATTTCAATTCAGTGTTCTCAGATGTCAATGATGAAATCTCAGACTTTAATGAATTAATGATGCGTGATGACTCTTCTCTAGAATCGTTTAATTGAGCGACAAGATTTTCGTTAGAAGATTCTAACATCTTCTTGTCTTCAATTAATCGCTTCATTTGTTTTGCAAGAGTTCTAGCAAACTTATGTAATTCAAGATATTCAACATATAAATCATCATAAGATAGTTCAGAATCCGAGTCAGAATCAGAATTTACCTCATTTTCAAATAGTGGAGGCATTTGGCTTGACATACCTTCTTGCTCGGTTTTGTCGCTAGTGGTTGCCATCTTCACAAAGATCGTTGGATTCTTTTCTTGTGAGTGTTCCCGTGCTCTGATACCAATTGTAGGATCTGCAAGGCACCACTAGAAGGGGGGGGGGTTGAATAGGTGGTGCGGAAAGTGTGGTTTTTTTTTTAAAATTTCTTTAAACTTGAACAATTCAACTTCTGAAAACAGATTCTGTTTTCAGGACCTGTATTAAAACGTTTTTAAAACCAGGTTAGAGGTCTCCAAAAATTCAGGAATTTTGAGAAAACTTAGCCTCAGATGCTATGAGGGTCCCCTAAAAATTTCAAATTAAAATTCAATCTTTAACCCCTTCAAACACCGTTGGTGGTCAGATTGCGCAAATCTGCCAGAACCGATACACTGATTTGAAAAATTAATTTCTATTTGTACACAACTCCAAATACTCTGAAAATTTAACCACTAACCCCTTATATGTTATATTTAAATGGGTTGAAACAGTTTTGAAAAATTCTTTTGGGAATTTAGTCAAATACGATCAAAGTCTCAACCTTTGCAAGCCTGAAAATCAGACTGCACTAGTCTCAGAACTTTGGACGTTTGAATGACTTATACTTGTCCAAACAGATTGAAACTTGTGCCAAAAGAACCCTAGAACGTGTGGTTATATCTTATGAAAGTTTCATGATTTTTGAAATTCGTTTACTATTTTTACGAACGTGATTAAAAACAGTAAACAGTGCTGAAACAGAAAATCAGTGCTGAAAGTAAATGATACCAAGAATTTTATACTGGTTCGGTTATAAACAACCTACTCCAGTCTTTAAGGAACACCTTCCTTGGTTCAAACTAATCACACACACGCAGTACACCTTACTGCAGGGTTGATAGAGTTACACCTAACTCCAACATTTTACAAACCTTGTATGACGAGTACAATTCACACGAACACCACCACCTTACTAGAATGAATATTGATCACACCTTGATCAATCTTTTACAAAGATATATGAATGGTGGTTTATCTCAAGCCTATTCAAGATTGAAAGAATATGAATACAATAGGCTTACAAGAAGAAAGAAAGAAAGAGAGAATGTAGAAGAAGAAGGCTAGAACACTTTTGATCTTTGAATGTGCAACTCTTGTTCTTATTCTTGTTTTGCTCTTCTTCCTTCCTTTTTAATATGTAATGGCCCACCCCTATTGCTCTTCCCCCTCTTGAAAATTGTCTTCTAAGTCCTTGGGAGAATGTAAGACATCATTGTGACATGGTCTTGCTTACTTGTCACCTTCTCATTGGATGATCATTAATCCTTTGCTTACTTGGCACTTCATGATAGGTTGGATGTTGTCATCATTTGATGACTTGGAAAATCTGAATATATCACTCAAAACATGTGCCAAAATCATCATAAAATAATTACCATAACATCCAAGATTATTACATAAATTAAGCAAGATAATTTTCTCACAAAAATGTTAAGAAAATCGGCCACACTTAGTCTTGCACATGCTGAAATTTCAGCATGTGTAACATCCACCTCTTATTCAAAATCTTGCCTATTTTGTATTGATTTAATCCAAGAATTCAATCATCATTTAGTGCAAGACATCTTTATCAAATTTTGGAATAAAAATTAAACATTAACAAGGCCACCAAAAACGCCTAGGTACATTATACACATGCTGAAATTTTCAACATGTGTGATATTCAAGAATATCACTTTCTTTATTCCATGAAATGTTTAAAACACTTCCAAATTGTCTTCTAATTAATCATATGTTTGAAGACACAAAATATAGGCTCATTAAATACACAAAAATCGCCCATTATGCTACACACATGCTGAATTTTCAGCATGTGTCATATATGTGACATAGTTTGAATTGTTACCTTGTATATCTCCTTCCTTTATGTCATCAACATTGCATGCTTTATTCTTGACAAGTCAAGAAGCCAACAAGGCTCCACATATGCTCCATTTTAGCTGTAGTATGCGTGTATAATGTATATACATGTGCTGAAAATTATTTTTGCTAACTTTGTAAAATAATGCACATTTAATAATACACACATGTAATATTTCAATCAGCCCTTAATTTAATTTTCTAGAACACTTTGAGATGTATATCATATGTAAAAAGTGTCTAGATACGTGTCACATGATGTACCAAAAACGTTCCATGTGTTGTGTGCGTAGAAAACCGAATTTTCGATATTAATCGATTACCCGATTTTTCTCTAATTTAAATTCCAACTTTTGCACATGTTATATATATTATGTTATACATAATATATATAATATATACTTTAAATCTCAGCACTTGGCTGGTCTAAAGTGGTACCATTAACATGTGACAAAATTAAACTTGGAATCTTCACATTTTGGCCTTAATGTGGAGTAATTTTTGTGTGCCAACATGGAAAGTATTTTTGGCTGAATATTCTATCATGTGTACGAAATTTTCATTAATTTTTGAAGTATATGGGCTGGCCATTTATTTATGGCAAGTACGTGACACGTTGGCGAAGTTTCGGTATTCGTCCGATACGACAATTTTCGGTTTAGAACCTTTTATCGTGTCGTATTTAATTTGTCATCACCATATCTTATATCATATGATATAAGACCTGAATATACTCATAAATATGAGTTAAGTATAGTGGTGTGATGTTAACGTACGTACGTAAAATATATAACGTGTCGGTAGTACGTTGGAATACATGTGTATGTGCCTTTTTTCAAAAAATCTGAAAATATATGTAGTGTATATATATATGGCGTGTGTAGTATATTAATGAGGGGAGGAGGAGAAAACTTTCCTTCCTTAGCCTTGTTGCCTTTGTGCCTTTTCCAAATGTGGCCTCCTTTAATGAACTACTTAGTTTATTAAACTAAGTACTTCACTTAATGAACTAGTTTAGTTCATTAATGGTGACACCTGAAAATATTATAAACAAAACAAATGTTTGCCATATTATTTAAGCTTTAACGCTTCATGGCTCGTTAGTACGGCAACATAATATATAAGCTAAATAAGGCAAGTAATAGCAATGTATGATGCATACATGTATATATATCATGCACGTTTATGCTATATTCGTTTTTGTACACATTTAAATCATGTATTTGAAAATCACTCAAACCCCTTTTTCTCAACAATCTCCCCCTTTTGATGATTTTCAAAATAACTTATGCACATGATTTATATCCTATCGCTCCCCCTTCAATTATGCATAAATTCAAAATTCGAAATTTAAATTTCGAATCCGCTCCCCCTTGATTTATGCAATCAGTATTTCTCTCCCCCTTAAATCATGATTTCTCTCCCCCTTTATTTTGGAAAGCAAATCAAAAGATGCCTGTAAAGATGAAATAAAAAATCATGCATTTCATATACGTGCGTACGTAAGGGTTATTTATTCAACCCTTTGAAAATGTCCCTTTTGGTACCCACATTTGGGTGACCTTTCTAGGTCTTCCAAGAGGTGAGAAAGGTGATGAGAACGCAACATAATATATGTTAGGGCCAAATGCGTTTGGCCTTTGGCCAAGAATCCCATCATGCATGTAGTATGGTTTCTGTTTTTGATAAGCATTTCGGTTTGCATGCACGGGATGTGATCTAGATGCATTTTTGTGATATGAGTGTCGCGTATGCATTACTTGTTTCTTCTCATATCTATATGGCACATAATTATATTTTGCATGATGTGAAGAAGAAGCACATTGAGATGTCATAAGAAAAGGCCTATGCGTCTTCTTAGATGCCACATATGTCTTTGATGCATCTATTTTCTTAGATGGGATGAATTTGGTTGGTTTATTTTGTGGCTTACTTTTCTCAAAGTATCCTAGTCCGGTTTTGTCACTATCATGCTTTTGAGAAGAAATGATGTGATCTAGCATGTTTGTTCTCGTGTCAGATTGTTTCACCTTTTTATCTACAGCCGCATTCCTTGATTTCAAGTTTGAAATCTCGGATTTCAATTCAGTGTTCTCAGATGTCAATGATGAAATCTCAGACTTTAATGAATTAATGATGCGTGATGACTCTTCTCTAGAATCGTTTAATTGAGCGACAAGATTTTCGTTAGAAGATTCTAACATCTTCTTGTCTTCAATTAATCGCTTCATTTGTTTTGCAAGAGTTCTAGCAAACTTATATAATTCAAGATATTCAACATATAAATCATCATAAGATAGTTCAGAATCCGAGTCAGAATCAGAATTTACCTCATTTTCAAATAGTGGAGGCATTTGGCTTGACATACCTTCTTGCTCGGTTTTGTCGCTAGTGGTTGCCATCTTCACAAAGATCGTTGGATTCTTTTGTTGTGAGTGTTCCCGCGCTCTGATACCAATTGTAGGATCTGCAAGGCACCACTAGAAGGGGGGGTTGAATAGGTGGTGCGGAAAGTGTGGTTTTTTTTAAAATTTCTTTAAACTTGAACAATTCAACTTCTGAAAACAGATTCTGTTTTCAGGACCTGTATTAAAACGTTTTTAAAACCAGGTTAGAGGTCTCCAAAAATTCAGGAATTTTGAGAAAACTTAGCCTCAGATGCTATGAGTGTTGTACCCCAACAAACATGTACATGGAACTATGAATAAGTGACTGAATGAAAGCGATAATTTCTTTAAGCGCGTGTTACTTAAGCTAGCTTAACCCTATTTACTTCTGAGATAATAATTAAATAAGGGGTTTTCAAGAAAAGTGATACATGAGGAATATAGTTATATGAACAACACATACCAATATATATAGGTATGTGCGCGTATATGATATACGCGTAGGAAATGTATATGTACCTATATGCGTGTATATAGGAAAATATTGGTAAATATATATATACAACATAAACACATATGGGCGCATGTATATATTGTCATGAACACGTACATACACACACACATATATATATATAAAAAGATACATATGTATATGTGTATAAAGTACATATAGGCGTGCATACATGTGTATATGTGGATACATGTACACTAATATATGTTTTAGGTGACATGCACATTGTACATCCTATTATATACAAATATATATGCAAATCTTGGAATGCAATAAAATAAAGCAAACAATATAGTACATGAATTAAAATTACAAGAAATATCAAATTGCCCAAGAAGCCCCCTAAAAATCGGCCAAAGCCTTCTCTAGGCTTCTAGAAACCACTACAAATTAACTAAATAATACTTAATGACTAAAATAACTAGCATGCTAAACCTAGGCTTATAAAATAAGAATAAAACAAGAGCATGCAAAGAACAAAATAATAAAATAAAGAAAAGAGTGCATGCATGCAAGACAAGCTACAAAACCCAACACTTCCTTTCTCCACTTTTCACAAAGCATGTTCCCCTCCCTCTCTTGACCATAATGCCGAAATTTCCCCTCACATGACCTCTAGATTCCTTTTAAATATTGCAACCTACCACATTTCATTCCATCTTGAATCTTCTCTCAAGCAAAGACCTAGACTACACTTAGCAAAAGTTCCATCCCTCCATCATCAAGGAAACATTCGGCCACCCCAAGGACAAGAGGCCCAACTCCATCTTCTTCTTCAAGCTCAAGAATCTTCTAGGTAAGACTCATTTCAAAGTTCTTAAGTAGATTTTTCATACAAAATAGTGAAGCTCACATGGGTATTATTTTCCTATCCAAACCATGGCCTCCATGCTCAAGGGGTGAAGATCTTCAACACTCTTAGGTGAAGCTATCTAGCTACACTTGAAGCTCCATCCCAAGACAACTTTGGTAAGATGTTTTGGCTCCAAATAAAACTCTATTTTTTCACTAAGTAAGGAAGACTAATCTTTTTCCTCCCCTCTTCTTCAAAACCGTGTATACAAGGGAGTAGGAGGAGAAGGTTTCCAACTCAACTCACTCCAAACCAAGCAAAGGCAAAAACTTTGGCTTGAAGAGGCAAGTTTACAATGATCTCTCATGATTTATGTAAAGAGTTTGTGACTTGAATGCTTAGAAGTTCTTAAGATTTAATCTTTAGTTGAATGTCCTAAGTTTGAGATTATATCTTATAGATTTCTTAAGAACCTTGCATTGCATGTGGCTTATTCTCTCAAAGATGGAGTCTTTTATGACATGCATCTAGTTACAAGGCTGTTTTGAGATGATTTAAGGTTTAAGTAGTGATTAGTAATATATCTTGCAAGAACAAGATGAAAGGGTGGACCTTTGACTTGAACCAATGACAACATCTCAAACTACTGGAGCTAGGCAGAACAGGATGGCATCTTCAACGGCCTGAGAACCAACCTTACAGACCTTCAATGATGCTAATTTTCGGTACCAAGCTAGCCTTATGAGTGTAGCACAAGTGAGAGTTGGAATTTTGTCAAAATAAGTTATAGATTATTTTTAATAAAATATTTAGTAGAACTGCTCCAGCAGAAAATTCTGGAGCAGGGCAGAATTGACCACTATGTTTAACGAATTTAAAAAGGGTCTTTTGAAACTTCAATAAATCTGGTTTTTGGCACAGATCTAGCCCCATGTGTATAGAAGAGCTGAGAGTTGGAATTTTGGTAAAATAAGTTATGGTTTAATTTTCATAAAATAAATGGTGAGACTGCTCAGGCTGTAAATTCTGGAACATGACTGAATGATGTAACGTTTTGCATGGCATGAAAAGAGATCTTGAGGATGTTCAAAAGGGCTAATTTTCGGTTTGATGACTCCATTATGTGTATAGGAAATGTGCAAGTTGGAATTTTTGAAAAAGGAGTTGTAGAATATTTTAATAAAAAATTTGGTAAAGCTGCTCAGACTGAAAAGCCTGGGACTGAGCAGAACTGCATCTCTTTTTGACTGACATGAAAAAGGACCTTGTAGTGGCTCAATAAATCTGATTTTTGGCAGGATGCTAATACCAGGTGTGCTGTGAATACCCCAGCTAGAATCATGGTAAAACAAGTTGTGGATTAATTTTAATGATTTAATTGGTAACACTGCCCAATAAGAAGTGCTGGGACAGAGCAGAAATTAAGTAACAAGTTAGTGAACTCAAAAACGAATCTTAGGGACATGAAAATGAGTTAATTTTCGGTAGGATGCTATTATTACAAGTTTATGATATGTATGAGTTGGAATTATGTTAAAATAAGTTAAGAATTAATTTTAAGAAATTACGCGGTAAAACCGCTCCAGCAGAAAATTCTGGAGCTAGGCAGAATTGACCATTGACTTCAACGAATTCAAAGAGGACTTTTTGGACCTTCAATAACTCTGATTTTTGGCACAAACCTAGCCCCATGAGTATAGTAGAGATGCCAGCTGGAATTTTGGTAAAAGGAGCTATGGTTTATTTTTAATAAATATTTTGGTAAGACTGGTCAGACCTGAAAACGGGAATTGAGCAGAATAGTGACTTCTTTTCACTGACTTGAAAAGGGACCTTGTGAATAACCAATAAAGCTGGTTTTTGGCATGATAATAACTCTATGAGTCTAGAAGACATGCCAGTTGGAATCTCAGCAAAACAAGTTCTAGATTATTTTTAATGAATTATTTGGTAAAACTGCTCAATAGAAATTACTGGAACCACCCTGAACTTTGTAACGACTTTCCAGGCTTAGAAAAGGGACTTAGAGACATGCAAATGGGCTGAATTTCGGTATGATACTAGTCCCATATGTTTATGACGTATACGAGTTGGAATTTCTGGAAACCGCATTACGGATTTGCCACAATTGAATTTTTAGTAAAATCTGTCAGCTCAGCCTCAGCAATTAAGATGGATCGTAAAGTAAGTAAGTAAGCCCTTATGGTTATTTAAAATAATTCCCAATTATACGACTTGTATCTATGATTTCACCTAACGTACTTGTGACGAAAGTGTCGCATAAATGGACCTAAATGGTTAGCCTAACCGTCCTATGTAAATGAAGTACAAAACTTGGAAATATTCTTCCAAACTCATGTACGTTGACATGTTATAAGGAATGCATATGAGCATTTATGTCATGGCTTGCATCTCATATCACGGCATGTATCATGCATGATCATGAACCTAATTTTCATGGATTTTATGATGCAAGCAAGTTTTACAAGTGATTATCTTTTCGTTATGCATGAAAAGTTTTTACGGTCCCATGTTTTTAAAGAAAGCTTCATGATTCCTTTGCCGGCCAAGCATGCGACTAACCCGACTCCAGACCCGGGGTTAATTGGTCTGATGATATGATATCTGTTCTGGACCCCGCTCAGATCCGGGGTTAATTGATCTGATATCTGTTCTGGACCCGCTCAGATCCGGGGTTAATTGATCTGATATCTGTTCTGGACCCGCTCAGATCCGGGGTTAATTGATCTGATATCTGTTCTGGACCCGCTCAGATCCGGGGATAATTGATCTGATATCTGTTCTGGACCCGCTCAGATCCGGGGTTAATTGATCTGACACTCTGTTTTTATGACATGTTATTGTATGGGACCAAAATGATGTTTTGACATGGCATGACATGACATCATGCATTGCATATTGCATAACTCACGATCATGAAGACATGTTGCATGTTACAGTTAATGTTTATAAGTTACTATTGGTATAGCGTTACCTAAAAACATGCTTAAGCTGACCTCATGCAAGCTCAGGATTTAAGATCAGGTATGAATTACGATTATTCGAGGTTTTGGGGTAATACATTCATATTATGACTCTTTATGTATTTCATGGTCGTTTATTCGTTAAGCAAGCTCAGGATTTAAGATCAGGTACGAATTACGATTATGTGGGATTTCTGGGGTTATTACATTCATGTTATGACCCTTTATGTATTTCATGGTCGTTTATTGTATTCTTGCTGAGTGATTTTTATCACTCACACTTTATTTTTCCCCCCAGATAATGCCAAGATAAATTGGATCGAAGATGAGCCGAGGGTACCATATCCATAGGCGAGGAGATATGAAGAGGGCTAAGCTTAAGGACTTTTGTGCTGCCATGACGAACTGTATTATGATTATGTCTACACTCTCTGGATTGTCGGTTATGTTATTTTGTGGTACTGCTACTTTGGGGACTTAGTTATTTCGTAATGCATGTTTAATTTGGAAAGTTTTAATTCTGCCTAAATTTTACTGTCATGTTAAACGCTAACATGGGAATCCATGACTTATAGTATGGATTTTCGTATGTTACGCATGACGCTTTGTACTCTCCTTAGTGAAGTACGGCGGGTGCACCGTATCCGGACGAGGCCCGGGTGCGGGGCGCTACAGGTGGTATCAGAGCCCAGGCTCTAGATTACGGGCAGAACGTAGGACTAAGTTATGATCTTAGCAATCTAAGTTTGATCGTAGACCTAAGTTGTGATCTTAGATGTGTGGCGACCTTAGAATAGGACCACTTAGACCGGGTTTAGGATATGATGTAATAACTAATCCTAAACTATGAAAGCCAAGTCTATGACATAAGGCGTATCCTTTATCTTCTTTACGTGAGAATTTTCGATTTTGGTCCTTAGTCGAATTCAATTAATTTTAATTCCGATATTCTAAATGGACCCTTAAAACTATAAGTGCAGATGGCATTACAAACTAACGAACAAGCATTGCCATTTTCACCCCCGGGCAGCGCTGGGTTTTATTACCGGCAGCTAGTAAGAGCACATATCCCAGAATTTGGCGGAGAATCTAGTCCCGAGGAAGCGGAAAGATGGCTTGATGAAGTCGAAAGTACCTTCTTGCTGATACGAGTACCTGAGAAGGTAAAAACACCAATTGTCCGGCCATTTTTGATTGGCAAGGCCAGCGGGTGGTGGAGAACTTGTATCCAGCCATTACCCCGACCGGTGACTTGGACAAGGTTTTCTAGAGGAGTTTTGCGAGTTTTTCCTCTCTACAGAACTAATCATGACGAGGGTTGAGGAATTTGACACCTTAAGACAAGAACCAGGTATCACTGTCTCCGAGTATGCTCGTCGGTTCACTACATTGGGCCGCTATGTTCCCTCGATCATGGGAGACAGAGAGAACAAGGTAATTAGATTCATGCGAGGTCTAGACTTCCGGATCAAGATCCGGCTAGCTAATGCATACTCTAGCACTTTCGAAGAATTACTGGAGGACTGCTACAGAGCGGAACACGATATTAAACTAATGGAAGGACAAAATAAAGGACTTAAGGAACGAAACGGGAGGTGGCGACCACGTCCACTGAGAGATAATAAAGAGATAACCGAGAACGCTAACCTGGGTGAAAGAGTGTCTAAATCAGCAATGCCTGAGACCTCAAATCGTAACAGGTACTCCCGACTGCTTAATTTAAATCTGAAGTACCTATGTTTTATTATGTTTTTTTTAGCCAGGTATAAACGGTCATTAGAGCAATGCGATAAGGTAACTCAAATGAAGTGTAAAAAACTAGGATAAGTATCAAATTGCTCGTAAAGATTGGATTATTACCATAATAGTCGGAGCTCAAGTAGGTGTCCATGGAGGATAAATACCATTTGCCTAGGATCAAGGATTTGTTGACCACTTTGGGAAAACATAGAGTCTGTAAGGAACAAGAACACCACGAAACGACATAAATTCCCAGGAAGGACTTCGACCCTAGGCTCGATTATTACGGATTCGGCGTGTCGACGAAACGGATGAGTCAAGTAGGACTTGGCGAGAGATTGGGGCTTCACCATTCTATAAGAGTCCAATCTCAGAGTAAGGTACGAGTCATCACATATGTAATCTTAGGGAAGAAATTTCTAACACCGATGGAACCGCTTTTATGGCCAACAGAAGGATGTTTATCGAAAGAAAGCGTATGGATCACAATCAGGACTTAAGGACTTCTGTCATGAAAAGAAGGAAACGCCAATAGTACATAATCATGATAGGTCAATTACATCATACTAGCCCTGAAGGAATATCGTTGTCGGAATTTAACTCACTAAGACAAGGGCCAGGCCTTTCCATACTATTCATTACTTTGAGACAGTATGTTCCTTTGATTATAAGAGATGAAAGGTTTAGACTACCAGATTCAATTAGGTTAAGTTAAATCGTATTCAAGGACTTTCGGCGAATTATTGGAGGGTCGCTATGGAGCAGAATGTGATGTAAGGGGATGAAAGAATGAAAGAAACGATTTAACAAGCAAACAAAGTAGAAGGTGGAAACCATAACCATATAAGGCTAGTCTATGAGGATGACAAAGAAACAACCAAGGTATGCCTAATAAGTATAAGATACCTATGTTCTCTGCTCTATTTCCTATTAACCAAGTAAGAGTGATTATGATAGTTCCTTGGGTTATGACTAGTAGACCACAAGCAAGTAGGTAAGGTTGCTAGTGATAACATTACTAAGTATGACACTGTGTATGAGGTCCTCGTCATGACGCGTCACTATTAGCACTTGTACCCGTTTTATTGTACTATGAAGGGAAGTGGGTCATGACTAAGAAAACCATGTCTTAAGAGAACGGGCCACCTTAGGATGATTGAAATGTTATAAAGGGAACATGAGTTCCAAAGGAGAACCCACAACTTCTAGTTCGATGCTATGAGATGATCGCAAAAAGGGGTAAGAGCTAGTACGACAAACAGCAAGACAGATGGATACGGGACATACTTTACGAAGATCTTGGTTTGTGTACCTTATGGGAATTATCCCCGGGTGTCTTTGGAAGCTATTTCGTAAATAGGATGACAGTTACATGATCACTGAAAGGATGTTTATAGAAAAGAGCGAATAGTCTATACCCCAGAATTAATGATCTATGCCTAGTTGATCATTTCTTAGGAAATTATAAGCCTGCTACAGTCATGATTACACGGAATGGATTTCATTAGCAAGTACATAGTATCGAGGTTGCGAGTGCTTGATATGGGATGGGTTACGACAACACCTTTCGAGAATTAGAACAAGTTCTGATGAGACCTCTAAGATGAAAGGAACAAAGCTGTTCTGAGGAAACTAAATGGACGCTTTATGCGATCTCATTAACCTAAAGAAAAAAGCCACATGGGAAACGGAGGACTATGTGAGGAGTAGATATTCCACTCTATTCGACTAGTTCTGAAGTTTCGAGGACGAAACTTATGATAAGGGGGGGAGGATGTTGTACCCCAACAAACATGTACATGGAACTATGAATAAGTGACTGAATGAAAGCGATAATTTCTTTAAGCGCGTGTTACTTAAGCTAGCTTAACCCTATTTACTTCTGAGATAATAATTAAATAAGGGGTTTTCAAGAAAAGTGATACATGAGGAATATAGTTATATGAACAACACATACCAATATATATAGGTATGTGCGCGTATATGATATACGCGTAGGAAATGTATATGTACCTATATGCGTGTATATAGGAAAATATAGGTAAATATATATATACAACATAAACACATATGGGCGCATGTATATATTGTCATGAACACGTACATACACACACACATATATATATATAAAAAGATACATATGTATATGTGTATAAAGTACATATAGGCGTGCATACATGTGTATATGTGGATACATGTACACTAATATATGTTTTAGGTGACATGCACATTGTACATCCTATTATATACAAATATATATGCAAATCTTGGAATGCAATAAAATAAAGCAAACAATATAGTACATGAATTAAAATTACAAGAAATATCAAATTGCCCAAGAAGCCCCCTAAAAATCGGCCAAAGCCTTCTCTAGGCTTCTAGAAACCACTACAAATTAACTAAATAATACTTAATGACTAAAATAACTAGCATGCTAAACCTAGGCTTATAAAATAAGAATAAAACAAGAGCATGCAAAGAACAAAATAATAAAATAAAGAAAAGAGTGCATGCATGCAAGACAAGCTACAAAACCCAACACTTCCTTTCTCCACTTTTCACAAAGCATGTTCCCCTCCCTCTCTTGACCATAATGCCGAAATTTCCCCTCACATGACCTCTAGATTCCTTTTAAATATTGCAACCTACCACATTTCATTCCATCTTGAATCTTCTCTCAAGCAAAGACCTAGACTACACTTAGCAAAAGTTCCATCCCTCCATCATCAAGGAAACATTCGGCCACCCCAAGGACAAGAGGCCCAACTCCATCTTCTTCTTCAAGCTCAAGAATCTTCTAGGTAAGACTCATTTCAAAGTTCTTAAGTAGATTTTTCATACAAAATAGTGAAGCTCACATGGGTATTATTTTCCTCTCCAAACCGTGGCCTCCATGCTCAAGGGGTGAAGATCTTCAACACTCTTAGGTGAAGCTATCTAGCTACACTTGAAGCTCCATCCCAAGACAACTTTGGTAAGATGTTTTGGCTCCAAATAAAACTCTATTTTTTCACTAAGTAAGGAAGACTAATCTTTTTCCTCCCCTCTTCTTCAAAACCGTGTATACAAGGGAGTAGGAGGAGAAGGTTTCCAACTCAACTCACTCCAAACCAAGCAAAGGCAAAAACTTTGGCTTGAAGAGGCAAGTTTACAATGATCTCTCATGATTTATGTAAAGAGTTTGTGACTTGAATGCTTAGAAGTTCTTAAGATTTAATCTTTAGTTGAATGTCCTAAGTTTGAGATTATATCTTATAGATTTCTTAAGAACCTTGCATTGCATGTGGCTTATTCTCTCAAAGATGGAGTCTTTTATGACATGCATCTAGTTACAAGGCTGTTTTGAGATGATTTAAGGTTTAAGTAGTGATTAGTAATATATCTTGCAAGAACAAGATGAAAGGGTGGACCTTTGACTTGAACCAATGACAACATCTCAAACTACTGGAGCTAGGCAGAACAGGATGGCATCTTCAACGGCCTGAGAACCAACCTTACAGACCTTCAATGATGCTAATTTTCGGTACCAAGCTAGCCTTATGAGTGTAGCACAAGTGAGAGTTGGAATTTTGTCAAAATAAGTTATAGATTATTTTTAATAAAATATTTAGTAGAACTGCTCCAGCAGAAAATTCTGGAGCAGGGCAGAATTGACCACTATGTTTAACGAATTTAAAAAGGGTCTTTTGAAACTTCAATAAATCTGGTTTTTGGCACAGATCTAGCCCCATGTGTATAGAAGAGCTGAGAGTTGGAATTTTGGTAAAATAAGTTATGGTTTAATTTTCATAAAATAAATGGTGAGACTGCTCAGGCTGTAAATTCTGGAACATGACTGAATGATGTAACGTTTTGCATGGCATGAAAAGAGATCTTGAGGATGTTCAAAAGGGCTAATTTTCGGTTTGATGACTCCATTATGTGTATAGGAAATGTGCAAGTTGGAATTTTTGAAAAAGGAGTTGTAGAATATTTTTAATAAAAAATTTGGTAAAGCTGCTCAGACTGAAAAGCCTGGGACTGAGCAGAACTGCATCTCTTTTTGACTGACATGAAAAAGGACCTTGTAGTGGCTCAATAAATCTGATTTTTGGCAGGATGCTAATACCAGGTGTGCTGTGAATACCCCAGCTGGAATCATGGTAAAACAAGTTGTGGATTAATTTTAATGATTTAATTGGTAACACTGCCCAATAAGAAGTGCTGGGACAGAGCAGAAATTAAGTAACAAGTTAGTGAACTCAAAAACGAATCTTAGGGACATGAAAATGAGTTAATTTTCGGTAGGATGCTATTATTACAAGTTTATGATATGTATGAGTTGGAATTATGTTAAAATAAGTTAAGAATTAATTTTAAGAAATTACGCGGTAAAACCGCTCCAGCAGAAAATTCTGGAGCTAGGCAGAATTGACCATTGACTTCAACGAATTCAAAGAGGACTTTTTGGACCTTCAATAACTCTGATTTTTGGCACAAACTTAGCCCCATGAGTATAGTAGAGATGCCAGCTGGAATTTTGGTAAAAGGAGCTATGGTTTATTGTTAATAAATATTTTGGTAAGACTGGTCAGACCTGAAAACGGGAATTGAGCAGAATAGTGACTTCTTTTCACTGACTTGAAAAGGGACCTTGTGAATAACCAATAAAGCTGGTTTTTGGCATGATAATAACTCTATGAGTCTAGAAGACATGCCAGTTGGAATCTCAGCAAAACAAGTTCTAGATTATTTTTAATGAATTATTTGGTAAAACTGCTCAATAGAAATTACTGGAACCACCCTGAAATTTGTAACGACTTTCCAGGCTTAGAAAAGGGACTTAGAGACATGCAAATGGGCTGAATTTCGGTATGATACTAGTCCCATATGTTTATGACGTATACGAGTTGGAATTTCTGGAAACCGCATTACGGATTTGCCACAATTGAATTTTTAGTAAAATCTGTCAGCTCAGCCTCAGCAATTAAGATGGATCGTAAAGTAAGTAAGTAAGCCCTTATGGTTATTTAAAATAATTCCCAATTATACGACTTGTATCTATGATTTCACCTAACGTACTTGTGACGAAAGTGTCGCATAAATGGACCTAAATGGTTAGCCTAACCGTCCTATGTAAATGAAGTACAAAACTTGGAAATATTCTTCCAAACTCATGTACGTTGACATGTTATAAGGAATGCATATGAGCATTTATGTCATGGCTTGCATCTCATATCACGGCATGTATCATGCATGATCATGAACCTAATTTTCATGGATTTTATGATGCAAGCAAGTTTTACAAGTGATTATCTTTTCGTTATGCATGAAAAGTTTTTACGGTCCCATGTTTTTAAAGAAAGCTTCATGATTCCTTTGCCGGCCAAGCATGCGACTAACCCGACTCCAGACCCGGGGTTAATTGGTCTGATGATATGATATCTGTTCTGGACCCGCTCAGATCCGGGGTTAATTGATCTGATATCTGTTCTGGACCCGCTCAGATCCGGGGTTAATTGATCTGATATCTGTTCTGGACCCGCTCAGATCCGGGGTTAATTGATCTGATATCTGTTCTGGACCCGCTCAGATCCGGGGATAATTGATCTGATATCTGTTCTGGACCCGCTCAGATCCGGGGTTAATTGATCTGACACTCTGTTTTTATGACATGTTATTGTATGGGACCAAAATGATGTTTTGACATGGCATGACATGACATCATGCATTGCATATTGCATAACTCACGATCATGAAGACATGTTGCATGTTACAGTTAATGTTTATAAGTTACTATTGGTATAGCGTTACCTAAAAACATGCTTAAGCTGACCTCATGCAAGCTCAGGATTTAAGATCAGGTATGAATTACGATTATTCGAGGTTTTGGGGTAATACATTCATATTATGACTCTTTATGTATTTCATGGTCGTTTATTCGTTAAGCAAGCTCAGGATTTAAGATCAGGTACGAATTACGATTATGTGGGATTTCTGGGGTTATTACATTCATGTTATGACCCTTTATGTATTTCATGGTCGTTTATTGTATTCTTGCTGGGTGATTTTTATCACTCACACTTTATTTTTCCCCCCAGATAATGCCAAGATAAATTGGATCGAAGATGAGCCGAGGGTACCATATCCATAGGCGAGGAGATATGAAGAGGGCTAAGCTTAAGGACTTTTGTGCTGCCATGACGAACTGTATTATGATTATGTCTACACTCTCTGGATTGTCGGTTATGTTATTTTGTGGTACTGCTACTTTGGGGACTTAGTTATTTCGTAATGCATGTTTAATTTGGAAAGTTTTAATTCTGCCTAAATTTTACTGTCATGTTAAACGCTAACATGGGAATCCATGACTTATAGTATGGATTTTCGTATGTTACGCATGACGCTTTGTACTCTCCTTAGTGAAGTACGGCGGGTGCACCGTATCCGGACGAGGCCCGGGTGCGGGGCGCTACAATGAGGGTCCCCTAAAAATTTCAAATTAAAATTCAATCTTTAACCCCATCAAACACCGTTGGTGGTCAGATTGCGCAAATCTGCCAGAACCGATACACTGATTTGAAAAATTAATTTCTATTTGTACACAACTCCAAATGCTCTGAAAATTTAACCACTAACCCCTTATATGTTATATTTAAATGGGTTGAAACAGTTTTGAAAAATGCTTTTGGGAAGTTAGTCAAATACGATCAAAGTCTCAACCTTTGCAAGCCTGAAAATCAGACTGCACTAGTCTCAGAACTTTGGACGTTTGAATGACTTATACTTGTCCAAACAGATTGAAACTTGTGCCAAAAGAACCCTAGAACGTGTGGTTATATCTTATGAAAGTTTCATGATTTTTGAAATTCGTTTACTATTTTTACGAACGTGATTAAAAACAGTAAACAGTGCTGAAACAGAAAATCAGTGCTGAAAGTAAATGACACCAAGAATTTTATACTGGTTCGGTTATAAACAACCTACTCCAGTCTTCAAGGAACACCTTCCTTGGTTCAAACTAATCACACACACGCAGTACACCTTACTGCAGGGTTGATAGAGTTACACCTAACTCCAACCTTTTACAAACCTTGTATGACGAGTACAATTCACACGAACACCACCACCTTACTAGAATGAATATTGATCACACCTTGATCAATCTTTTACAAAGATATATGAATGGTGGTTTATCTCAAGCCTATTCAAGATTGAAAGAATATGAATACAATAGGCTTACAAGAAGAAAGAAAGAAAGAGAGAATGTAGAAGAAGAAGGCTAGAAGACTTTTGATCTTTGAATGTGCAACTCTTGTTCTTATTCTTGTTTTGCTCTTCTTCCTTCCTTTTTAACATGAAAAGGCCGACCCCTATTGCTCTTCCCCCTCTTGAAAATTGTCTTCTAAGTCCTTGGGAGAATGTAAGACATCATTGTGACATGGTCTTGCTTACTTATCACCTTCTCATTGGATGATCATTAATCCTTTACTTACTTGGCACTTCATGATAGGTTGGATGTTGTCATCATTTGATGACTTGGAAAATCTGAATATATCACTCAAAACATGTGCCAAAATCATCATAAAATAATTACCATAACATCCAAGATTATTACATAAATTAAGCAAGATAATTTTCTCACAAAAATGTTAAGAAAATCGGCCACACTTAGTCTTGCACATGCTGAAATTTCAGCATGTGTAACATCCACCTCTTATTCAAAATCTTGCCTATTTTGTATTGATTTAATCCAAGAATTCAATCATCATTTAGTGCAAGACATCTTTATCAAATTTTGGAATAAAAATTAAACATTAACAAGGCCACCAAAAACGCCTAGGTACATTATACACATGCTGAAATTTTCAGCATGTGTGATATTCAAGAATATCACTTTCTTTATTCCATGAAATATTTAAAACACTTCCAAATTATCTTCTAATTAATCATATGTTTCAAGACACAAAATATAGGCTCATTAAATACACAAAAATCGCCCATAATGCTACACACATGCTGAATTTTCAGCATGTGTCATATATGTGACATAGTTTGAATTGTTACCTTGTATATCTCCTTCCTTTATGTCATCAACATTGCATGCTTTATTCTTGACAAATCAAGAAGCCAACAAGGCTCCACATATGCTCCATTTTAGCTGTAGTATGCGTGTATAATGTATATACATGTGCTGAAAATTATTTTTGCTAACTTTGTAAAATAATGCACATTTAATAATACACACATGTAATATTTCAATCAGCCCTTAATTTTGAGATGTATATCATATGTAAAAAGTGTCTAGATACGTGTCACATGATGTACCAAAAACGTTCCATGTGTTGTGTGCGTAGAAAACCGAATTTTTGATATTAATCGATTACCCGATTTTTCTCTAATTTAAATTCCAAATTTTGCACATGTTATATATATTATGTTATACATAATATATATAATATATACTTTAAATCTCAGCACTTGGCTGGTCTAAAGTGGTACCATTAACATGTGACAAAATTAAACTTGGAATCATCACATTTTGGCCTTAATGTGGAGTAATTTTTGTGTGCCAACATGGAAAGTATTTTTGGCTGAATATTCTATCATGTGCACGAAATTTTCATTAATGTTTGAAGTATATGGGCTGGCCATTTATTTATGGCAAGTACGTGACACGTTGGCGAAGTTTCGGTATTCGTCCGATACGACAATTTTCGGTTTAGAACCTTTTATCGTGTCGTATTTAATTTGTCATCACCATATCTTATATCATATGATATAAGGCCTGAATATACTCATAAATATGAGTTAAGTATAGTGGTGTGATGTTAACGTACATACGTAAAATATATAACGTGTCGGTAGTACGTTGGAATACATGTGTATGTGCCTTTTTTCAAAAAATCTGAAAATATATGTAGTGTATATATATATGGCGTGTGTAATATATTAATGAGGGGAGGAGGAGAAAACTTTCCTTCCTTAGCCTTGTTGCCTTTGTGCCTTTTCCAAATGTGGCCTCCTTTAATGAACTACTTAGTTTATTAAACTAAGTACTTCACTTAATGAACTAGTTTAGTTCATTAATGGTGACACCTGAAAATAGTATAAACACAACAAATGTTTGCCATATGATGTAAGCTTTAACGCTTCATGGCTCGTTAGTACGGCAACATAATATATAAGCTAAATAAGGCAAGTAATAGCAATGTATGATGCATACATGTATATATATATCATGCACGTTAATGCTATGTTCGTTTTTGTGCACATTTAAATCATGTATTTGAAAATCACTCAAACCTCTTTTTCTCAACAGAAACATCATAGGAAATAAGGCTAAGTAGTCGCACAAGGTTATAATCAACAAGAAGGAATAGATTATGAAGAAACCTTTGCACCTGTTACACGACTAGAAGCAATCAGATTGTTACTTGCGATTGCAAGTCTAAGCAATATTAAACTCTTCCAAATGGATGTCAAGAGTGCATTCTTGAATGGATACATCCAAGAAGAATTTTTTTATCAAACAACCCCCTGGATTCGAAGATCCAAAGAATCCTAACCATGCTTACACGCTTAAGAAAGCTCTATATGGTTTGAAACAAGCTCCAAGGGCTTGGTATGATAGATTTGCAAACTTTCTTATTGAAAATAATTATCAAAGGGGAACTATAGACAATACATTATTCCTAAGAATAAAAGATAACGACTTGTTAATAATTCAAATATACGTAGATGATATAATCTTTGGTTCAACCAACCCTATCTTAGTAAAGGACTTTGAAGAATGTATGAAGTCAAGATTTGAAATGTCAATGGTAGGAGAATTGAACTACTTCTTAGGACTTCAAATCAAACAAACCCCTCAAGGAATCCAAATTAGTCAACTTAAGTATATCGATGATATGATTAAGAAGTTTGGATTTGAAGAGTTGAAACCAATACCTACCCCCACGAGTGTTAGCATCAAACTAGATAAGGATGAAAATAGTAAACCTTTTGATGACACACTATATAGGTCTATGATTGGGCCACTGATATATTTAACCGCGTCAAGACCTGATATCATGTTTAGTGTGTGTATGTGTGCTAGGTTTCAATCTTGTACTAAGGTATCTCATTACAATGCAGCGAAAAACATCTTTAGATATCTTAAACACACACCTCACTTAGGACTTTGGTATGACAGAAACGCTAAGCTGGAACTGTATGCTTATAGTGATGCTGATTATGGTGGTTGCAAATTAGATAGAAAATATACTAGCAGTACATGTCAATTCATAGGAACCAACTTAATCTCTTGGTTTTCTAAAAAGCAAGATAGTGTAGCTCATCCTATCACCGAAGCCGAGTATATAGCCTTAAACTTATGCACTACCCAAATACTTTGGCTTAAACAACAACTTAGTGATTTTGGCATTAAAATGAATAAGATTCTAATTTTTTGCGATAGCACAAGTGCAATCAATCTTTCTTGGAATTTGGTACTTCATTCTAAGGCCAAACACATTGAGGTAAGGTACCATTTCCTTCAAGATCATGTTTAAAATGGGGACATAACCATAGATCATGTAAAAGCTGATCATCAAATAGCTGACTTCTTCATCAAACCCCTTAATCAAGCCACTTTTGAAAACTTACGAGCTAAGTTAGGTATGATGACTTACGATACTATTGAATAGTTTTATCTTTTGCATGATTTACAAAATAAAGAGGGAGATAGAATAAGGATATGATTTTAGTTGGTAAGTCATGATTTGGATTTGAGTTGAATAGTATGTTAAGTTTCAATTGGTATAAGTTTTGAACATAGGTTAAGGGGGAGAGTATAAGTTGAGGGGGCACATGAGCACATGTGTAAATTTGAGCGTTTGAAAACGATTGGTATAGAATTGGTGAATCAATTGGTAATCGGTGAGGTTTTCAAAACAATTCAATTGGTATAAAGTTGGTAGATATGTGATAAATAATTGTGACATTAAAATCATGTTAAGTTATTTTGAAAATCATCCAAAAAGGGGAGAATGTTGAGAAATATGTTTGGATAATTTTCATGGTCATGATTTTAAGTGGTGAATACTTAAAAATGTCACAAATAGTGTTATAAATGACTAAAAGTTGAAAGGCAGAGACACATGGATCGATCGATGTACATCATCCCCTAACATGGATCGATTGATGTTGGACAGAATAGAACCAAAAACTTATTGTGAGACGTCGATCTCTCACGTGGATTGATCAATGTACGTCAGCCCCTCACATTGATCGATCCATGTCTCACAGAATCAAAAACAAAACTCACTGTAAGACATCGATCTCTAAAGCAGAGGCACTTCGATCGATCGATGTCTAGGGTTTTTAGAAACATTTTTCAAAAATGTGATAAAGTGGTTGTTTTCATTTGTACATGATTTATATATGTTCATTATGTTGATATTATGTATTTTTGATGATTATAAATGACTTGTGACTAAGGTGCCTTGAAGTTTCTACAACTTACCAAAAAGGGCAAAATTGATATTTTGAGTTTTGTAGGAACATGATATGGTGGAAATATTTCAAGGACTTATTCTCATGTTATTTATCATGAAAAAGATGTTATTATATCTATTTTTGACCATTTGGGTCATTTCTGGAGTTTTCTCTCATCAGGGGCATTTTGGTCATTTTACCCCTGAGGCATTTTTGATATTTTCACCCAAGGAATCTCTTGCGCATATTATTATCTTCATTCTGGAGTTGATTTATGATTATCTTGAAGATTATTTGGTTGTTCTCTATCTTATTTCTTTATTTGATGATATTATCGACTGTAGCGGGATATGTGACGAGCTATGAGGTCACATTCTATTTTTTTCTTGAAGAACTTCTTCTATATGTTATTGGAGGATATTAATCATCATTTTGCATAGAATTAAAGGTGTTAAAGGTGTTAAATTGATCACAACATACGAGAAAAACTGGAAATTTTGGTGTTATATATTGTCATAATCTTGTCAACTATTAATTATTGATTTCTTCTTCAAACATCTGAGTTGATATACATATATGCAGCCTAAAAATTGTGTATATGCAGGTGGAAATGATGGTGTACTTATTTTATGACTTGGTAACAAGTGAACCACCCAAAAAGAAGCTAGTTGGCAAAAATTGCCAACTAGGAAAATTCAAATTGTAGCCAACGGCTACAAGGAGTTTTGGAGCAGATTTTTTAAGTCAAAAGGAGCTCCCACATGCCGTATTATCTTGCCAAGGAGTTGAGGTTTTGTTGGTGATATTATCCCTTAGTATTATCTCTACTTTTCAAGTAAATTCCAAGTCATTTTTGGAGACAACAAATTCGGCCAAATATGATTCAGAGGTAGACCAATTGCGTTGCTTCATTTTACCAAGTGTACAAGGTGTATGTGGCCAACTAATGATGTGAAAACACTTAAGCATTGATGATAAAGATGGTGACACATAAGAGTTCTTATCTTCAAGAGCTATTTCACACTATAAATAGGAGGCAAAAGTGAAGAAGAAGAACCCACACTTGCAAGCAAAAGTTGAATTGTTTTGTTATCTTCTTCTCTTCATTCTTGTTTCATTCTTTGTAGCCAAGGTGTTCTTGTAATATTTTTTGTAGAGCTACAAGCCTCTTGTGTCTCATTTATAAGATTGATTAGCCAAATCTATAATGCTACATCAATAGGTGATAGAGGTGTTGCAACCAAGAGTTGCATAGAGGTGTTCATCCAAGTCGTGAATAGGGTATGTGTTTAACCCAAGGATCAAGCTTGGTTCTTGTTGTAATTTAGTTCATACCATAGTGAAATCCAGGGAAAAGTGTTCTTTGGGACTGGAGTAGGTCACATTGACCGAACCAGGATAAATCCTTGGTGTTCTTTTCTTCTTTACAGTTTTCTGTTTTCTGCTCGTTTTTCACTGCAGATTTCAAACGAATTTTCACGTTTTGAAAAAATAGCTAAACAATTTCAAAATTTCTGATTTTTGGTGGAGTTATACTTCAGGCTATTAGATTTTATTTTCAACAAGAATCAAAGGACTTGAGTAAGGGAAAGTTAGTCTTTCAGTCGTTGCAAGATAACTACTCCAATTCTGCTACAATCTGACTAGTTTTGAGAAAACTTGAATTCTGCTTTAACCAAGAATTGTTTAAGGTCATATCTTTTTAAAAACACAAACTAGACATCCTAAGAAGTGTTTTGACATAAAGATCAATCTTTTTAGTTAAGTATTCAAAGAGAAAAACGTTTTCCAATTTCAGCAACATTATGTCCGATTCTGTCTAGATTGACCATCTAAATCATTTTATTTGTTTCAAGGGTGAAAAGATCTTATTTTTATCTTATTTTTGTACAGAGTCTTGTAAAGACATTGAAGTTAAGTTCTGGAAATTTTCATAATTTTTGGAGTTGTGTACACTGATTTTTGAACTTTTCAAAAATGGGTTCTGAATCTGAAGTGGTCTCAGATTCTGTTTTCGAAGGGGACATTAATCAAGGGTAGTAGTGTAATTTTCACTAACCACTATTCACCCCTCCCCCCTCTAGTGGTGTTTATTGCAGGTGCACGGTTTTAACAATTTTCAGTACTGTTATTTATTGTTATTACTCTTGCTTCTCCGTGCATGATCACATGGTAAATATGTTAAGGTTACTTGTTGGGCCAAGTGTCGCTCATACCACTCTTTATCATTTTTCAGATAATCAGGAGTACGATTTAGTGTACGTCGAGGATGATTCTGAGTGAGGACATTGACCTCTGTCCGAGGGCATTATTTATATTTGGACTAGAGATTGCAGTTTTATTTTATGTACTTGTTGGAGACTTAGACATTTACCTTTATTTTTGGTGATGTATTATTGACCATTGATTAGACCATTATACGTACATATTATTTATGATGATTTGAGGTTATATTTGACTTTCGCTGACATTGATTTGCGTCACGTTGCTGACGTGTAATTATATCGATTTCGATGCCTTGTATTTTCCTTAGTAAAATACGGCGGATGAGTCGTTACGAGTACTAGAGCTTGGAACGGGTCGTTACATTTAGGCATGTGCATCTATAGAAGATCTTTGGCCAATCATATGTCTTCCATAACTACAGGGATCTCTGCTTGAGGCGCATTGAGGACAAGATTGTTCTTGTCCTGCAAGAGCTCCTTTCTCCCAAACACTCAAAGGGTCCTTTTCTCTCGTCTTTTCTTTTCTCTTGCTCACCATCTATTTTCTTATTAGAGGATTGATCAGCTTCCATCTTCAATACGTTTTTCTACTCTCCGCGTGTGTATTGATGAGTGTTTTCTAGAGAGAAAGTCAAAAGTATCATCGTTTTAATAAGAAAATCCATAATTGTAGTAAAAATTGAAAACAATTCATATATAATCAGGATGCTTTTATCAAAAACGTCTAGACACACCTACAACGTCACTACCAAACGCATATAAAAATTGCACTCAAATACACAATTGTCAATTACATCTGACAATGAGTGGTTTTAGAGAAAGAAAAACTACTTTTCTATACAAAAGAAACTAGTATACTGAAATGCATTTGACAGTTGCACCTTAAGCTGCCTCGAACGCTTGTGTGAGTGACGCCCGAGTGAGCTGAATATTGAAATCTTGCTAATAATAATCATGTAGACTTTAAACTAATGTATGAAAGGATATGTCTAAAATATACAAGACATGCGTGCTGTTTCTTCAGACAGCCATGATTCCAGAAAGACATGCATAATAATTGGCACATCTATTTGAATTTGTTTAATAGAACAAATTAAAAATCAAATAATTTTAAAATGACGTAAATGACAAGGATGTGTTTAGGCTACAATTATAATCGTGAATTGAATTATTCTTTAATTTATTTTCATTAAATTAAAATATTATTTAATTAAGTGTTTAAATTTTGATTTAATAAATTTGGCACAACAAATTATCAATTTAGACAATATAAATATTTATTATGGTATTTATTTTAGTGTTTATAACATAATTTTTGATATAAGATAATCATTGTTTATAGATAGTATCATCATTTTATGCCAAAGTGACCTTTTTGTTTCATATTAAAGTATAAGAAAGATATTTAAATTTAGTTAAGATACCTTGACCAACCGCCAGCTAGATGCAATTCTCAATAAAAACTCAAGTGTTATCTTTCCAATTCAATTCTTATGATTTATTTATTACTAATTTTCGCTTAACATTGTAAATATTTTCACTTTACCATGTTATACTACTTACAAATGTCATCATTTGGAAAAGAGAATTCCTAGAATAATGTTAGAGTAATTACTGCAGGTGCATTATTACTTGAAGTTAGACATTAACCAACTAAAAAATAGGGGATGCTTCATTAGCTGGTTATTTGTTTTAGCCCATCTTTAATTGTGACAAAAAGGATGCTTCATTAGCTGTTTTTATTTTTGCCAATCTTTAAAATTATTTGATTTTTAATTTTTCTATTTACAAATACAAATAGATGCATGACTGTCTCAAGATATCTTGTGGATACCATTGTAAATGTCGTTTTTTGTTTGATGATTTCTGCACAACATCGAAGGGTCTGCGCAATGACCTTGGCTGGAGTCCATGCTTTGAGCGGGCTTTCAGGAATGATAGTGTGCCACGTAGACTACTATGAGATAGTCTGGATGCAAGAAGGGTACCTATGAGATATATAGACATAATTAGGGATATGTATGACAGGACGAAAACAACCGTTCATACACCTGTAGGGAATACAGACTTCTTTCCATTAGAGGTATGCCTCAATCAAAGGTCCGTTTTGAGCCCATTTTTATTTGCAGTTGTCCTGGATGAGTTGTCAAAGCCGATCCAAGAGTCGGTCCCATGGTGTATGCTTTTCGCTGACGATATTGTATTAGTCGTGGAAAGTAGATAAAACCTGTGTATAAGACTAAAAGAGCAGCGAGGTGCTTTAGAGAGAAAAGGATTAAGGATTAGTCGTTCTAAGACTAAGTATCTGCACTGCGATTTCAGCGGCGCAGCCGACGATAAAAATAGCCAACTCACCATCGAGGGTCAAGTGGTCCCAAAGGTAAGTAAGTTCAAGTACCTAGGATCATTTGTGCAACAAGATGGGGACATAGAGAGTGACGTAGCACACCGAGTTCAGGCAGGTTGGTGTAGGTGGAGAGCGGCCTCAGGGGTGCTGTGTGACAGGAATTTTCCAACTAAACTAAAAAAAATTTTATAAGGTGGCAGTACGGCCTGCAATGTTATATGAAACAGATTGCTGGGCCATGAAGAGGACACAGTTGCAGAAGATGGAAGTGGAAGAGATGAGGACGTTGAGGTAGATATGTGGGCACACAAGGCTAGACAAAATAAGAAATGAGGTATACATAGAAAGGTTAGGAGTGGCTACTATAGCAGATAAGATAAGAAAGCGAAGACTGAGATGGCTTGGGCATGTCAAGAGGAGACAGACAATGACGTCGGTCAGAGGAATTGAAAGCCACACTATAGAAGGGAAGAGGAGTAAAGGCAGGCTCAAACTGACGTGGGATGATCAGAGTAGACATGACTTACTAGAGTTGCACCTCTCTGAGGACATGGTCCAGGATAGGAGTTCAAGGAGGCAGAGGATTAAGGTTAAAGAGGGGTAGACATAATATAGGGGTACCTTAGAGTATACTTAGAGAATTAGATAGTCTCTACTTTTTTTTTTTGCATATCCATTGTTGACTATTTTAATATCGTAAGGTTTTGATTTGTACTTAATAAAATCTATTAACTATTACATATTCTTATTATTGTACTATCTATACAGGTACATATAGAGCCGGGGGTCTCACTGGAAGCAAACTCTCTATCCCTTGGGATGAAGGTATTGTTTGCCTGCTTATTATCCTCCCAGACCCTAACGATAGCTTTTACTGGTATTGAAATATAGTGGGTATGATTGTTGTTGTTGTATGTTTGTATTGTACTTTGTATCTGAGGTTCGATGTTTTTATAGAGATTCCATGATTAATCCAAATCAATAGTTTAATAGGTCAATTGGAGGATAACATATATGATTTAGTTTATCCATCATCAAACACATTACTAACTTTTTTCGTATCAACCGGCTCTCCATTGTGACTATAAAACTTTGAACAGTTTTTAAATCGGAGTTATCTGAATCCAGACATTTTTGGCTTTCGTTTTCTCCCTCTGCCGCCTTGTCCATCTCTATCTCACGTGGTTCTTTTTTTTCCTGAACACAAAAAAGGCGAAATCCCTTGTTTAGGGGCTTCCACTGTCCTGCCCCATAGAGCTACATAGAGGATGTAAATTCAGATATTTAGAGGCCTCTTAGGTTGGCAAGGCGTTGGTCAGAACATACACAAGGGGTATACTGCAAACCGGGTCAGCAACCATCTACTTTCAATTAGACCGGATACAATGGCAAGTCATTACTGGCCCAAATAGCAGTAATACTCCAGCACTGCGCATCTACCAGTTCGAACCTGCACCTTTCTAAAAACAATGTCTCAATCTGAGTACCATTTGAGTTACGTATGGGGCCACGTGGTTATTTTTTTTCCTTCTGGATAAAGTGGCAACATATAAATGTCCGCCATATGCTCTTTTTTTTCTTTTCTTTTTTAAATTACCACTCTGCCCCTTTATTTACAAATATTTTCTTTGTATTACATTAATAGGCTCCCCCTTTATATGAAAATGGATTCTATATTACTGCACAAAGTTTCTTCAACGAGCACATGATATAAATAAAAAAATACACTTTTGAATTTGTTTTAAATGATTCCGTTTTATAAGTCTATCTTACTTGTTTTGAGATATCATAAAATATAAACCAGTTTGTTTTAAATGAGAAAACAAAAAGACGAGTTTTCCAACTTGTCTACAAAAAATGTATAGCTTTGAATCCCTGCCTTTACTAATGAACATTTTTGTCAATGCACTACCGTATCACTAGAGCCGTAGTTTTTGATTCGGGCCACGACCTGAATATTTATGGTTATGACACTTTCTCGAGAAACTCCGTAAACCGAATACGATGTAATGTTGCTATTGATTTTCGTAAAGAGGTTCGATTCAGAATTCATATATATCCATAGTTTAATATTGAAATAGTTTCAGAGGTTTATTCATAACTTTATATGTGTCAACAAACCATTCGAATTATCTCGACTGTTTTTAGAAAATGGATAGACAAAGCAATAATGAAACTTTTGACTAACTTTTGCGTTACTTTGTCAAAGGCTTATTGTCCCCTGGACATAGCCCAACTGGTTCCGGACAGGAGTTCTCGAAAGGGAGGTCAGGGGTTCAATTCTTGTCAAAGGCAATAGAGCCCCTTCCCAGCAAGTATATAGTGTGGGAGCTTCCTTGGCCTGTAGGCTTGCCTGCAGTGCTGGGGGCTCCTTATGCAAATTACTGTGTAAATGACCAAGCTCTTGCTAGCAGTCCGTTGGGTACCTGATTTACCTCCCTACACTACCTTTGGAACTGAGTGTGGCAGGTACCCTTACTGGTTGTGGTTCAACTTTTTTTTGTCAAAGGCTTATAGTTTGAGATGCATTTAGTACTGATTGAAAGTATCAAATCAAAGATTCAACTTAATTATATTACGATTATATGCAGAATATAATCAGATCAATTGTGTTTATTAGAATTAGCATATACTATAGATAATGCTAAGAATTCAACTATAAATATGGCCTATTGTATCTTGTTCAAATAAATGGAAAAAAACTTTCATTCACATAATACTTCTCTGATGTGGTATCAGAATTAAACCAGTCCGTTGGGTACCTGATTTATCTTCCTACACTACCTTTGGAACTGAGTGTGGCAGGTACCCTTACTGGTTGTGGTTCAACCTTTTTTTGTCAAAGGCTTATAGTTTGAGATGCATTTAGTACTGATTGAAAGTATCAAATCAAAGATTCAACTTAATTATATTACGATTATATGCAGAATATAATCAGATCAATTGTGTTTATTAGAATTAGCATATACTATAGATAATGCTAAGAATTCAACTATAAATATGGCCTATTGTATCTTGTTCAAATAAATGGAAAAAAACTTTCATTCACATAATACTTCTCTGATGTGGTATCAGAACCAAACCAGTCCGTTGGGTACCTGATTTACCTTCCTACACTACCTTTGGAACTGAGTGTGGCAGGTACCCTTACTGGTTGTGGTTCAACCTTTTTTTGTCAAAGGCTTATAGTTTGAGATGCATTTAGTACTGATTGAAAGTATCAAATCAAAGATTCAACTTAATTATATTACGATTATATGCAGAATATAATCAGATCAATTGTGTTTATTAGAATTAGCATATACTATAGATAATGCTAAGAATTCAACTATAAATATGGCCTATTGTATCTTGTTCAAATAAATGGAAAAAAACTTTCATTCACATAATACTTCTCTGATGTGGTATCAGAACCAAACCAGTCCGTTGGGTACCTGATTTACCTCCCTACACTACCTTTGGAACTGAGTGTGGCAGGTACCCTTACTGGTTGTGGTTCAACCTTTTTTTGTCAAAGGCTTATAGTTTGAGATGCATTTAGTACTGATTGAAAGTATCAAATCAAAGATTCAACTTAATTATATTACGATTATATGCAGAATATAATCAGATCAATTGTGTTTATTAGAATTAGCATATACTATAGATAATGCTAAGAATTCAACTATAAATATGGCCTATTGTATCTTGTTCAAATAAATGGAAAAAAACTTTCATTCACATAATACTTCTCTGATGTGGTATCAGGACCAAACCAATTCATCGCCCCCAAGGGCATAGTCTACTGATAAGTGACAAGGTGATTGGGGCTAAAGAACCCCGACGTCCCGAGTTCGAACCCGTGTAGAGGCAATACTTTGTTGAAATATTACAAGGGCTGCTTCTGGGCTTCTGAATCTCGTGTGTCTTCTCTCTTGTAGGGCTGCCAGTAGAGCACATCCCTCAATTTACATCCTACCTGGCTAAGGGGCCTCTGGCACAGGTGAAGAGAGAACTCACTCCCTTGACAAAGAACCAAACCGATTCTGAAAATTTGTTTAATCAGAAACCAAGTTCCGTCCTACGCCAACCTACATTCCCTCCGGCAGCCCCTTTGGTGCTTGACATAACTGGATACTAGAAGAGCGGAAAAGGAATAATCACCGCTCTTCTTTCTTCGGCGAAGATTTCTCAGCGTATTTTTCAGCAATAGCAATCCGAGATAGATCGCTTCATTGCTCAACATACAACAAACGTGAGGATGGAAATGGGAGAGAAAAGGAAGAGTCATTCGAAAAGAATCATGGCAGCGGTGGAAGATCTGATAGCGAAGAAATTAAGAGCTAAAGAACAAGAAATCGAGAAGATCGGCAAACTTAATTGGGGTTAGAGGAACGACTGAAACCACTGTACGAGGAAACCAAATATGTCGTGAGCTCGCTCAAACAAACGAGACAACCGCCAACGTGTTTAGCACAGACCTCAAACAAGTTGTCACGTAAGTAGAAGACAATCAACAGCGCTACCATCGCGAAGTCGTCACAGATGCCGTGATGGAATTAACCGTCGATGTCGAATCGTGCTGTGGAAGGAGGGGATATTCAGATGGCGATGGAGACGCCGACCATGGATCAGGTAGCACACCTGGTGGCGAAAATGGAGATACAAGGGTTAGGGTTTTTATCCCTAGCCCCAACCTTTCAAAATTACAAATTCAACCCTTGACTTTTCTTAAATTACAGATTTGCCCTATGAATTTTATGAAAATACAAACATATTCCACAACTTTACTGAAATTCTGAAAATGACACCATAATCTAGAAAACTATCACAAGCCCATCGCACGAACTCTACCTTTCGTATACACTTAGATTGAAGCTATGAGTGGATCTTCGACCTCGGAGCCACTGACACTGTGACCAACGACCCTAACGACTTTCTACACCACTCTAAACCTTCGAAAATGCATAGTGAAACTGCTAGCGGTGAATTAGTTTCTCTACAAGGCGAAGGCCCTATTGTGGTTTCTTCACACATATGACTCAATAACTGTCTTTATGTTCCTGCTTTATCGTCAAAATTGTTATGTCTTAGTCATGCCACCAAAGAACTCAACTATGTGGCTCTCATGTATCCTCATTTTTGCCTCTTACAGGACATACATACGAAGGAGATAATTAGGTGTGGGGCTGAGAAAGGAGGCTTGTACTACGTCGACGAGGTCGCTCAACAGGGTCGCTCTAGGCTCGCTCACGGGACGGTCAACTGGCAACTGTGGATATGACACTGACGTCTAGGTCATCCTTCATTCAGTTATCTTAAACTCTTATTCCCAGTTTGTTTACCTATAAAACAGTTCATATGCCTTGTGAGACATGTATTTATACAAAAAGTCACCATGCAACCTTTCGATCAAATAATACTCGGGTTAATAATATCTTTTCATTGGTGCATTCTGACGTATGTGGACCAGCACATATAGCTAGTCATAGTCAGTTTTAGTATTTCTCATTACTCGTTGATGATTTCTCCTATATGACGTGGATATACTTCCTGAAACACAAATCTGAAGTCCCAAAAAAATTTATCTATTTCATTCACATGGTTCAAACACACTACAACACCAAAAGTTAGATCCTACGCTCAGATAATGGCTGTGAATATGTGAACGAACATCTGAAATCGCTCTTCTGAGATAACGGATTGATACATCAAATAAGTTGTCCAAGTACACACCACAAAATGGTGTAGCCAAAATAAAAAACCGCATTATCCTCGAAATGACACAAGCTATGCTACTCGAGTCACATGTCCTAAACACTTCTGGCCTGATGCCGTTGCTATTTTAGTCTACCTACTGAACTGATTACCCTTAAGTCTCCTTTACAAACGTTAGTCTCTAAAACAACCATTCCATCATCCCTGACCCTTCCCCTTGTGTTTTTGGTTGCTCCATGTTTGTACATATCTAGAAAACCGAATGCTCCAAACTGGACTCCTATGCCGAGAAATGTGTGGTTGTCGCGTATGCTGTCCACCACAAGGGTTGTAGAGCCCTGCCCGGAATTATGGTTCTGACCCAGTGCACCTGTCGTACTCTGCTACGAGAAGTATAAGGCGTCGATACATACATATGCATGTCGACATGAAACATGAATCGAAATAGCAGAATCGGCATAAAGATAAACATACAACATGCATAAATATACAAATCGTCAAATCCATACAAGTCATGAAGTACATGTCCCAAAATAATATAAGTACAACATGATGATGCATAAATCTCCAAAAGCTAAGTCCTGACATACACATCTCTCATGGGTAGTCTACGCGAGGCTCGTCATCTATGAATCCAATCTCGGGAACCTTATCCTCTACATGTGATTAAAGGCAAGCATGAGTGATAATAAAATCGCTCAGCAAGTAGTCCTACTAGATACGTCATGTGGATCTTGCATGGGGAGATGGGGTAATAAAGTAATGATAAACATAATAATGAACATAATAAATCGCGCCTCCAACTTAAGAAATAAAGTGCATGACATAAAGGTAAACAAACAACCGGTAATACATATAGCTCTATCCGGCAACCATCTACACTGTCAAGCTCCTAGTGAACGCCACTATCATGTATATCAATACTTGGAATTTCTACCAATATAAAATGTCATCATTCTTAGTCTTATCATCCAAATAGATCAAGTCCCTATACAATGCATGTAAACAAAATATTGTTATGATGCAATGTAATTTCAACAATTTTATAACGTAAACTCTAATCATGTAACCATGTCCATTTTTCTATGACATGTCAAAACATAACCTTTTCATAAAATAATGTGATACTGTACCTTTCATGCAAATTATATCGTCAGAATAATCCCCCATATAGAAATATGTACAAATATGACTCCCGATGAGTCCACATGGTGTTACATCATACGTACATATTACTAACGGTGACTCGATATACCAAAGATCCCTTTGTAAGACCTGTATAGCACCACTAGATGAGGGTTGAATAGTGGGTGTGGAAAATTTTGTTTTTAAAAACTTTGGACCAAAAACCTCACTTCTGAAAACAGTTTCTGTTTTCAGATTCTGATTTGAAATAATTAAAAGACCTAGTTACAGACCTCCAAAAATTATGAAATTCGATGAGAATCTACTTCACAAGTTTTGAGTATCTCATAAAAATTGCAAATTAAAATTCCACTCCTAACCCCATGAAAATACGTTTTTGGTCAGATTGCGCAAATCTGTCAAAAACAGTACTCCGACTTGAAAAATTTATTCCGATTAATTGGTGACTCCAAATGATCTGAAAATTTAATGACAAGACCCTCAAGATATGTATTTTAATGGGTTGAAACAATTTTTGAAAATTCTTTTAGAAAGTACGTCAATCACGTTGATGTTCTCAACCTTTGCAACTCTGAAAATAAGATTGCACTAGTCTCAGAACTATTCAATTTTGACTGACTTATACTTGTCCAAATGAGTTGAAACTTATGCCAAATGATAACTAGGAGATGTGGCTATGTTTCTAAAAAATGTTATGATTTTTGAAATTCGTTTGCTATTTTTACCTTTGCAATGAAATTGATGCAGAATGCTAGAAACTGAAAGTAAAGTGCAGTAAAGTAAAGACACCAAGGATTTTATACTGGTTTGGTTAAATCAACCTACTCCAGTCTTCGAGGACACCTTCCTCGGTTATCACTAAACACAATAAACATCTTAGCACAAGGGTGACTGGAGTTACCCACTAACTCTACACTTTTACAAACAATACAATCGAGCAAACGAACCACGGACACCACCACCGATTGAATGAAGGATTGATCACTTCTTGATCAACCTTTTACAATAATAAATGAGTGTGGGTGGTATATTCAAAGTCTATACAATGTTTAGAATATATGAACTATAGGCTTTAGAGAGGAGGAAGAAGAAAGTAGTAGAGCTTCTTGCACTTGAGAGAATATTAGTTGTAGTCTTGACCTTGTTTGCACTACTCTTCTCCTTTTATGCATACGTGTATGCCCCCCAAGGCTTCTTCCTTTCTTGAGAATTCTCTTTAATGCCCTTGGAAGATTGCCTTGTGTAGAGATGACACCATCTTGCTTACTTGGCACCACATGATTGGAAGGATGACTTGACCTTGCTTACTTGTCACTTGATGATTGGTCCAACTTGGCATCCTTTAATGAGCTGTAAAATCTAGAAAAAACTTACAAAACATGTGCTCAATTGTAGTCAAGATATTTTCATACTATAACCTTTCAATCCCTTGAATTTGGGAGACAAATTTAGCATCATTAATCACCATTAAATAGCCACCTTAGACCATGTGCTGAAAATTTTCAGCATGTGTTGCATTTTGAAATCTTTCCTTGTGTGGTGCCCTCTTCAATGTCACCAATCTTGTGTGGCATATTCTCCACCAATTGAAATACCAAATAAGCTCCGCCTAGGCTCCAATCAAAGTGAAATAGGCGTGTGATATGAATGGGCAAGTGCTGAAATTTCATTTTAGTAAGCTTTGTCAAATAATGCACAATATTTACACATATATGGTAAATTTTAATCAGCCCAAATTTGAATTTTCTAGAAGACTTTAATATGTCTTGAATGTGTAAAAGTGTCTAGATACATGTTACATCTCATGCCAAAAAAAAGTTCTATGTGGTGTGTGCGTAGAAAACCGAATTTTCGACTTTCGTCGATTACGCGATTTTTCTCCGATTAAATTCAAAATTCTTGCACATGTAATATATTTTATGTCACACATAATATACATATAATAAAGTATATAATCAGCTCTAATAGCTTAAGCAAAAATGCCACATGTGTACTAGTAAAGTTGAGTTTGAATTCTCCACAAATTTAGCATGAATTGTGGGTGATTTGTGTGTGCCAACATGGAATGATTTAGTGGCTGATTTCAAGATGTGAGCCACGAAATTTATGGCTATTTTTTATGTATATGGGCTGGCCGTCCTTATATAGCAAATACGTGACATGTCGTTGAAGTTTCGGTAGTCTCCCGATACGACAATTTTCAGTTTATGACCTTGTAACGTGTCGTTATAATTTTTTCATCACCATGACTTATATCATATGATATAAGACCTGAATTTACTCATAAATATGAGGTGTATATAGTGGTGTGGCGTCGACATACATTTGTAATATGTGTAACGTATCGGTAGTACGTCGGAGTATATGTGTATCGTTGCCTTTTTAATAAAAATATGAATATATGTATATAATATACATTATGGCGTGTGAAGAAGAATAGGGAGGAGACTTTCCATTTCCAAATTTTGTTGCCATAAAGCTTTGTCCAAATATGTCTCCATTTAATGAACTAGTTAGTTCATTAACTTAAGCACTTCACTTAATGAACTAGTTTAGTTCATTTATTGTGGCACCTGAAAATAGTACAATGACAACAAATGCTTGCCATATGATGTAAGCTTAACGCTTCATGGCTTATTAGTACGGCAACAATATATATAAACATATGAAGCATGTATATCACATATACGTGTCAAATAATAATTTTGTCATGCATTTCGTAAACTCGTACCATTTAAATCATGCATTTGTAAATCATTCAAACACCTTTTCTCAACAATCTTCCCCTTTTGATGATTTACAAAATAACATTGGTTTATGATTTAAATATATATGTTTCCCCTTCAATTATGCACAAATTGAATTTTGAATTTTGAATTTCATATCGTTGTGCTCCCCCTTAAATCATACAATCATGCTCTCTTTCCTCCTTAAATCATGCTCTCTCTCCCCCCTCTTTTTTGTAAATGATATCAAAAGTACAAGTAAAAATGGAAAGAAATAGTCGTTTATAATATATAAAAATCAAGCATTTTAGGTGCGTTCTTAAAGGTTATTTATTCAACCCTTTGCAAATTACCTTTTGGTACCCAAACTTGGGTGACCTTCCTAGGTCTTCCCAAAGTGAGAAAAAAGATGAAGGCGCAATATAATAGACGTTAGGTGCAAATCCGTTTGGCCTATGACCAAGAATGCCATCGTGCTCATGATAAGATTTTCGTTTTTGATATTTATTTGTGTTCATGTGCATAGTGCATGATCTAAATGCATTTGTGCTGTATGATTGTCGCGTATGCGTCAATGGTTTCCTTTTATATCTATACGGCACATGATTGTATTTTGTATGATACACGATGAGATGAGATGAGTGGTGTACTAGTCGTCTTCTTAGGTTGTATAGTTGCATGCGGTTTCTTAAATGAAGATAAAATAAATTTTGTTGACTTATTTTTTATTTTATTATATTCCACATACCCTAATCCGGTTTTATCATTTTCATGTTTTTGGGAGGAAATGAGACGATCTAGCATGCTCGTACCCGAATCGAACTGTTTTACGCTCTTTTTTAAATTTGGTTTCTTGATTTAAAATGTGAAATCTCGACTTTGATCTCAGTGTTCTCGGATTTTAAGGAGGAAATCTCAGATTTTAATGAATTTATCATGCAAGACGACTCTTCTTTTGAATCGTTTAATTGAGATACAAGATTCGTGTTAGAAGATTCTAACAATTTCTTCTCTTCAATTAAACGTTTCTTTTCTTTTGCAAGAGTCTTAGAAAACTTATGCAACTCAAGATATTGAGTAAACAAATCATCATAAGAGGGTTCGGAATCAAAATCAGAATCAAAAGATACCTCGTTTGATGCTTTGGATGCAAAGCATACTTGTGTCGTCTATTCCTCGGTATCATCAGTCTCATAGTCAGATGAGTCACTCCAAGTGGAGGCTTTGAGAGCTCTTTTTGAATTCCTTTGTCTAGGTTCTGAGACAGGTCTATTTTTGTTCCAGTCCTTGTCACGGTTTTTGTTTGTTTGTTTGTCTTTGTTCTGACAGTCATATGGCAAGTGTCCAAGTTTCTCACATTCATAGCACTTTATGTCCTCATTATTTTTATTTTTATGATTCTTAGATGAAGTAGGCTTAGGTTTGTTTTTAATCGATTTTCTCATGATCTTCCTTAATCTTTTTGCCAATGCGATTAGATCTTCATCATCGGAATCTGTGTCACTATCATGTACGCGATCATAAGAAGTAGAGATGTATTCATTTGATTTAAACGCTATAACTTTATCTTGTTTAGAAATACATTCAGAATTCTTAGAGTAAGTTTGTTTTTGTATACCTTTAAAGATCCGATTAGTTCCTCCATTTTTATTGATCTCGTTTCTTTACTTTCCTCAATCGCCGTGACTTTGGGGTCCCATTCAGATGGGAGACTTCTTAGCACCTTTTAAACCTTTTCCTGTGTAGAAAAGCTTTTCCAAGAGACTCAAGAGAATTGTAGATGTTAGTCAAGCGTAGGTCCATATCAACAATCGATTTGTTTGGTAATAACTTGAAAAACTCAAGAGTAGACATAAGCATATTTATTGTAGAATCTTTGACTTGACTAGTTCCTTCATGTTTCATTTCAAGAAATCTCCACATCTCTTGGGCACTAGAGCAATTAGACACATAACTCGATCCACTTTTACTCAACCCGTTTAAAAGAAGTTGCATGGCTCTAGCATTCATAATTAATTTCTTTTTGTCATCACTAGTATATTCTTGTTTCGGTTTTATGACCTCTAATGTGACACCATGAACAGTAAATAACTTAGAAGGAAAAAAAAACCATCTTCTATAATGGACCATAAATCTATATCAATAGCCATAAAGAAAAGTTTCATTCTAAGTTTGCATTGCATAAAAGACTCACCATCGAAAAGAGGAGGTCTTATGGTTGACATTCCTTCTTGATCGGTTTTATAGATAGTGGATGCCATCTCACAAAGATCGTTGGATCTCCTTGTAGTGAGTGTGCCTGCGCTCTGATACCACTTGTGGGACCTGTATAGCACCACTAGAAGGGGGGTTGAATAGTGGGTGCGGAAAATTTTGTTTTTAAAAACTTATGAACCAAAAAACTCACTTCTGAAAACAGTTTCTATTTTCAGATTCTGAAAATAATTAAAAGACCTAATTACAGACTTCCAGAAATTATGAAATTCGGTGAGAATCTACTCTGACATGTTTTGAGTATCTCATAAAAATTTCAAACTAAAATTCCACTCCTAACCCTTTGAAAATACGTTTTTGGTCAAATTGCACAAATCTGCCAGAAACAGTACTCCGACTTAAAAATTTTATTCCGATTAATTGGTGACTCCAAATGGTCTGAAAATTTAATGAAACGACCCTCAAGATATTTATTTTAATGGGTTGAAACAGTTTTTGAAAATTCTTTTAGGAAGTACGTCAATCACGTTGATGTTCTCAACCTTTGCAACTCTGAAAATCAGATTGCACTAGTCTCAGAACTATTCAAGTTTGACTGACTTATACTTGTCCAAATGAGTTAAAACTTACGCCAAATGATAACTAGGAGGTGTGGATATGTTTTTAAAAAATTTTATGATTTTTGAAATTTGTTTGCTATTTTTTCCTGTGCAATGAAATTGATGCAGAATACTAGAAACTGAAAGTAAAGTGTAGTAAAGTAAAGACACCAAGGATTTTTATACTGGTTCGGTTAAATCAACCTACTCCAGTCTTCTAGGACACCTTTCTTGGTTATCATTAAACACAATAAACACCTTAACACAAGGGTGACTGGAGTTACACACTAACTCCACCCTTTTACAAACAATACAATCGAGCAAACGAATCACAGACACCACAACCAATTGAATGAAGGTTTGATCACATCTTGATCAACCTTTTACAATAATGAATGAGTGTGGATGGTATATTCAAAGCCTATACAATATTTAGAATATATGAACAATAGGCTTGAGAGAGGAAGAAGAAGAAAGTAGTAGAGCTTCTTGCACTTGAGAGAATATGAGTTGTAGTCTTGACCATGTTTGCACTACTCTTCTATTTTTATGCATATGTGGCCGCCCCCAAGGCTTCTTCCTTTCTTGAGAATTCTCTTTAATGTCCTTGGTAGATTGACTTGTGTAGAGATGACACCATCTTGCTTATTTGGCACCACATAATTGGAAGGAATACTTGACCTTTCTCACTTGCCACTTGATGATTGGTCCAACTTGGCATCCTTTAATGAGCTGTAAAATCTGGAAAAAGACTTACAAAACATGTTCTCAATTGTAGTCAAAATATTTTCATACTATCAAATTTCAATCCCTGAATTTGGGAGACGAATTTAGCACCATTAATCACCACAAAATCGCCACCTTAGACCATGTGCTGAAAATTTTCAGCATGTGTTGCATTTTGAAATCTTTCCTTGTGTGGTGCCCTCTTCAATGTCATCAATCTTGTGTGGCATATTCTTCATCAATTGAAATGCCAAATATGCTCCACCTAGGCTCCAATCAAAGTGAAATAGGCGTGTGATATGAATGGGCATGTGCTGAAATTTCATTTTAGTAAGCTTTGTCAAATAATGCACAATATTTACACATATATGGTAAATTGCAATCAGCCCTAATTTGAATTTTCTAGAACATTTTAACATGTCTTGAATGTGTAAACATTGTCCAGATACATGTTACATCTCATTCCAATAAAACGTTCCATGTGGTGTGTGCGTAGAAAACTAAATTTTCGACTTTGGTCAATTACGCGATTTATCTCCGGTTAAATTCAAACTTCTTGCACATGTAATGTATATTATGTCAGACATAATATACATATAATAAAGTATATAATCAGTTCCAATAGCTTGAGCAAAAATGCCACATGTGTACTAGTAAAGTTGAGTTTGATTTCTCCACAAATTAAGCATGAATTGTGGGTGATTTATGTGTGCCAACATGGAATGATTTAGTGGCTGATTTCAACATGTGAGCCACAAAAGTTATGGCTATTTTTGATGTATATGGGTTGGACATCTTTATAATGCAAGTACATGACACGTCGGTGAAGTTTCGGTAGTCACCCATACGATAATTTTCGGTTATATCATATGATATAAGGCCTGAATTTACTCATAAATATGAGGTGTATATAGTGGTGTGACGTGACATACGTTTGTAATATATGTAATGTGTCGGTACTACGTCGGAATATATGTATATTGTGTCTTTATAATAAAAATATGAATATATGTATAATATATATATTATGGCGTGTGAAGAAGATTAGGGAGGAGACTTTTTATTTCCAAATTTGTTGTCATAAAGCTTTGTCCAAATATATCTACATTTAATAAACTACTTAGTTCATTAACTTAAGCACTTCACTTAATGAACTAGTTTAGTTCATTAATTGTGGCATCTGAAAATAGTACAATGACAACAAATGCTTGCCATATGATGTAAGCTTTAACGCTTCATGTCTTGCTAGTACGGCAACAATATTTATAAACATATAAAGTATGTATATCACATAAACGTGTCACATTATTCTTGCATTTCGTAAACTAGTACCATTTAAATCATAAATTTGTAAATCATTCAAACGCTTTTTCTCAACACCCTTGTCCTTGACAAGGTGTTACACTCGGGCCTGTAAGTATTGTATGCACATGACATCAACCCCCTTGGGTATCATGCGGCACTCTAATCATCGATAACATACTGTATGCCTCATGACATCAACCACCTCGGTTCCGATATCATGACGGCGCACCAAATGAACATATACAAACTGTAAAACATGTCATGGGATATCCGTCACTACGGTATAACTCTACATGGGCATGTGATGCGATAAATAATTTTTCAAAGTCTTATTTCATGAAAACCCTAATTTCGGCCATGGGGGTATTTTGGTCATTCTATAATTTAATCATCAAACTTCCAATACTTACCTACACTCTACATTTCATAACTTAAAGAAAATACCATTTTTACCCCCAACATCCTACCATTCGGCCAAAACACCTAAACATCCCCCTTTTCGTAATTTTGCACCCAACACCACTTTCTTAATTTGTATATTCCATGTACAACTAATATTTTAACACTTAAGGGTTTATCACACTTATTTCCTAATTTCTTCAACATGTCACCTAGAATATACAACTTATATCATAATTTATACTTTGTTACACATTATACACATCTATATACATAATCATGAAATAAATCAATTTTTGTCATAATTAGGCATTAAGGTCGTATACTATAGATATATACATAATACATATATATATTTTTATCATATTATTCTTATATATTCATATAGCATGTACTAAATTATTTCAATCCTAAAATATGTCTTGGGCCGTGTGTATATACATTATTTTTACACTTTCACCTTCATAAAATATCACATTTTATTTTTATTCATTTTATGCCTTATGGCCGATTTTACTACACACACACGGTCACTTAAATTTCATCTTTCTCTCATTTTACTTGCATACTATATCTTGAACATATTTATATTAAACATGTACATATTAGTTTCCATCAACTTACCTATTTTTAATATTAAAACATAATGAAAATACATAATACATATACATAATGGAAACCATAACAAGTGCACCTTTTGAGCCATAATCATCATGTACATACACATCTTGAAGATGGATTATGAAGCTCAAATGGTGTGCCAAATATGGCCATATGGCCGTGTGCTATACATATGTATATATGAAGATGATGATTGTCAAACAACACTTGAGACCAAATATGTGAGTCATGCTTATGATGCATACATAAACATGCTAAAATCATGATCTTAAAACATATTGAAACCAGAATAACATAGAAGATGCATACTTGATGATCATCATAAAGAAATACATAACAAACATACCAAAGTTGTTTTCTTTTTTTTATATAAAACCTTGTTGTATTATTATTATTATGTAGCCTCACTCTTGGCGGAGGAAAACCTTATTACAAACAAGTGCATTATATGAGAAAAGATAGTGAAGCGAGCTAATGATTGTCAACCTCTAATCATATATAATATGCCGCATTAAAACCTTGCCAAGTAAAACCACCCTTGTGGATAAAACCTTGGCGAAGGAAAAAGCGTACATATTTATATAATTGGTGTGTTGAATAAATACAAGTTAAATGAATGTGTAATATAAGAATTGATAATAATGTGACGTTGACGCTCCATACAGTAAAGCTCTGGAACTTCGGAGTGGAGATCACGAAAGCGGCATAGAAACCATTGTGCTACTGTATGCTCGCGATAGCCATGGCACTTTTTTGTTAATTGGAGGCTCGTCTACTGCAAGCATGGTGTCCATTAGGATGGTCCTCGGAATGTGTGTGTGACACAATAAACATATGATCAGAAGAGCATACATAAAGTATATTGAGAAAAATATGCGAGCCATGTTCATACCAACATTGCCTGCATTCATAATGAACATAGGCAACAATAATTTGATCCAGCCATCTATCCTTGGTATCCAAAGCGAAGCATCCGCGTTAACGTCCAAAAGAACGCAATCCTTTGCCTCGTCAAATCCATAGGATAGAATAGTGTGGACAAGACGCGCTGCATACAGAATAATGACCAAGTGTAATTTCAAAAGAGAAAGAGGCCCAAAAAATCCTTAATGCTACGAATATAAGGACTATTACGTACCCATGTTGTTTATACCAACCAGTGATACAGAAAACAGTATGAAGATATGTGCAGTCCTCAATGATGCATCTCCATCCTCTCCCATAGAGGTAAAACATGACACCAACGGAGGGAAGGCTCACCATCGCACCCGAAATAATATCCAGTATACGTCGCAGACATGAAGACATTAGCCAAACACCAATAATGATATTGATATAAAGAAAATGAGATCAAAGAACCATACCAATGTTGCCTATGCCATAGAAAAGCATATGCAACCAAAAGATGTGTATGCCAACCCATCAGGAGACTTTAAAAATTAGAAGCATACGTTAGGTGCTGAAATATCCAAGTTAATGGCTCCATGTACTTCACTTGGGAGAGCATGTATCAATGAATAGTTTTTCAATCCTACTAAGTGATATCCATGTTTAGAAAGAGTATGTGCTGCAGTATTTGCTTTGCGAGGACAATAAGCGATCGAGGAGGCATTAAGTCACAGAAAATGAATTGTACGCCTTAGGTCTGTGGCTAAGGAACTAATATATTGGCCCAGTGATGAAAGATACTGTAACAATATACGAAAATCCATCTCAATCAGTAACTGATCATATCGTGCAGCATAATAAATTAAGGCGTACTGCAAAGCCATTAACTCGGCTCTCGAAGGTGATGAGGCGGGCAAGGCAAAACAAATAGCAGAGACTAGGTCCACCTGATGATTGCGCAATACCGCTCCTGCCACTGCCGTACAGTGACCCACCATGGCATCCGCATTTAACTTTACCTTGCCTACGTGCACGTAATAATGTCTACGTGCATTTAACTCCCATCGGACAATTTTATGTCTACGTGCACGTAATAATGGCGAGAAAAATCGGGCTACCAAATGGGGTATATTCTACGAAAACTTTTGCTCATCCATCGAAGCACACCATGTGTAAATATGATCCCTGGCACGCTCAAATAATCTTCTGTAAGAGAAGCAATTATCTCCAAAGCGAATGCCCGCATATTCTTTCCAAATAACCGATGCAACAAGTGAAGGAACTACTGCTCGTAGCTGGCCAAGCATATGATTTTTGGAGGATGTACGCCACCACCTTCGAAGATAATTATGTATTGTCATGTTGCCTGGCATGGGTCCTGAAAATAAAATGGAGATTTCCTGCCATAGCGGCTTGATCAATAAACAATGTAGAAAAATATGGTCTCTGAAGTGAGAATGTACCCGACAAAAGGCACATTGCGTAGGAAGGATGGTCTGCCAGGCACGGATATTATCAGGCAATGGCAAAGATCACATCCAAAGTTTCCAAATAAACTCTGCATGTATTAGGACATCGCGACCACCAAATGTAGCCAGTTGTAGTCCATGTTTGAGTTATATGAGATAAGCAGTTTGTTAGCAGACTTTAAGGAAAATTGCCCATTAGCATCAGCTGTCCAATGCATTTCGTCTGATGATTGTTTCATACGAGAAGACATATAATCATGTATGCGACAAATACGTTTCCAAGTAGATGAATCATAAATGTGTGAATATATTGTATCACAATGCCCATACTTACACCGACTGTAAGTCGCCCACAATGTTTGCGAGTGATGATATTTCCGCCAAATCTGACAGTCATATGATTTTTGGATCAACTGTAGATTGCGATTTCCCAGACCTCCATTTTCTGTAAGGCGGCAGATCATGTCCCGACTTTGCGAGTGTTGGCAACCATTCCATAAGAAGTTTGACATTTTCCGATTAAGCAATGCAATTACACTTTTAGGTAGTCTGGAACTAGCTATTATATGCAATGGCATGGAGCATAAAACATGTCAAATCAATATCAGTCGACCAGCCATAGAAAGAAGCTTCGAGGACCAAGAATGAAGTTTAGCATCGAAATGTGCTAGTAAAGGGACACAGTAGGCCGCTATATTAATACCCTTATAAAGATATGATCCAATATATTTGATGGGTAAAGTAGCTAGGCCCATGCCTAACACCTGAGAGACTCGTGTTGCTGGAACTCCTGCTCCCGCTACTACTTGACTTTTATGAAGATTCACTAATTGTCCTGATTCTTGCTGCTATGCTTCCAGAAAAAGACGAAAACGCCGTAAATTCCGAACTAACCGGTTGAGGAAAATAACAAGATCATCTGCAAAACCCAAATGTGATATCTATGGAACTCGTCCTGCCTGAAAGCCAATTAACTGACCAAACGCCATTAGGGATTTTAATCCACAAGAAAATCCTTCAGATGCTAGAATAATAAAAGAGGAGATAGCGGATCGCCCTTCAACGTGATGTAGCTAAATTATTCATAAGAATTCGCACCAATCTTGGATCAAATCCCATTTTGTGTAAAAGCTGCTGCATATAAGACCACCATACTCTATCAAAAGCCTTTGCCATGTCTAACTTAATTAGGACATGAGCGCCACGAACAGGCCAATCTATGATGTGCACCATTTCCTATGCTAGAAGAATTTGTTCTGTAATATCCTTTCCTTTCATGAATCCCGCTTGCTCATTTGAAATCAATTTCGATAATAATACAGATAAACGCGTAGCGAGCAGCCTGGTAATTACCTTTGCAATGAAATTAGTGAGACATATGGGATGAAAGTCAGCAAATGTGCTCGTATTGGCAACTTTAGGAATGAGCGTTATAAGCATCGATGCTAGTTGGCGTGGTGGATGAATACCTAACAAGAATTCTTGTACTACTTTGTAGACATCCATATCAATGATTTGCCAGAAGAGACGATAAAATGATCCTGGAAAGCCATCCAGGCCAGCCGCACTGGTCGGACTGAGATCCCATACCACCTATTTAACATCTTGCAATGCGGGCATGGCTAAAAGTTATGCATTATCTGCATTTGAAACTAAATCGGGAATATATTGCATAATAGAATCATACTGAGAAGTGGTGCCAGCCGTAAATAATGTCTCATAATAGCGAACAGCTTCAAGCTCAATATCATGCGGGCTGTCACATTCCACCCCATCCTCACGTAATATCCGTGTGATAGCTTGTCGTCTGCGACGCTCCTTAACAGTTTGTTGGAAAATTTTGGTGTTTGAGTCACCATCCCGATACCATTTTATATTTGCTTTCTGCTTCCAAAAAAACAGCGCACGCGACTGGGCAAGGAGTAATTGGGCGATACTCCTATGATACTCCGTACGTGACTCTTCTGTGGGATTGGACTCATAAGCCCGTTCACAATGGGTGACGTCGGTCTTAGCCCCTACAATAGCATCAAATGTGTTTCCAAAAACTTCTTTGTTCCAGATGCACAATTGGTGCTTTAGTTGTCCCAATTTGTTGTAGAAACCCCACATACCTCCCACCGTCGGAAACGATTGCCATTGATGAACAACAAAATTGTAAAAATCTGAATGTGTTGTCCAAGCGTCTAAAAGTCTGAAGGACGCAACAGATGTGAAAGTATCCGACAGTCCAGATAGATGGGAGAATGATCCGAAGTAGCACGATTCAAATGCTGACACTGTACTGGCAAAAATAAATCTAAAAGCCCCGATGAACATAAATATCGATCCAAACAGTGCAAAACTCGGCCAAGGCCTCGACCATCACACCAGGTATAGATAGATCCCTGAGAATTAACTGGCTGAAGAGAAGTTGTCACAATAAAATCATTGAAGTCTTGTAAAGAACAAAGAGAGGGAGAGGATCTGCCATTGTGTTTATCCAGCTTCAGAAATGTGTTAAAATCCCCACCCAAAAGCCAGGGGAGATCCAATGACTCCTGAAAGGCACATAAATCTGCCCACAATGGGCGACGCGCTACCACTGTATGTAAGACATAAACAAAAGTACACCAAAAGGAATTGCCTATGGGCAACCAATAAAAACGCATAGAATGATTTTTGACACCACGACGCTCCCCATCCATCCAAAAAAAATGAATCTCTCCAGAATATCCAAATACTGCCATTATTAACTGACAACGCTTGCGGAAAGCCAAGTTTAAGGCGATATGAGGTTAAAGAGGATGACCGAACCTTAGGCTTAACAATAACTAGAATATGTAATTGATATCGGTGTACCAACAATTTTAATCGATCCAATGACGTCCTGATTCCCCTAATATTTCATATTAGCAACTTCATTGGGATGACAATATATCAAATGAGTTTGAGAGAGCTGCTATTGATCGAGTAAATGGTGGAGAGGAAGGCTCAGTTTGTATATGGTGTCTACTCAAAAGCTTTGGAGGGACTTGAAAATGGATATCATCCCCTGAAACTGTTGGAGTTGCTGGCGGATCACTTGCTACCTCTGCCGAATCACCCTGTGCCCTGCCTGCTCCATTTCATGTGCATGCATATTAAAAACATCTGTTGAAGATTGAGGATGCACCCCTTCAGGAGGTGCGGCTTCAGGTTCTACTTCACCGTCCGAAAGAGATGCATTATGTAAAGTAACTGGCAAATTCTAGAAAAGAGTATCATCAATGCTCTTAAGACGAGAAACATCCTGGATAGGTGAGATATTATCAATTCGATTCATATCCGAAGAATGTAAGGACGATGAATGAATTGCTGCAGCTAGATAATCCTGTCTACTGATCTCAGCAGTTTCATTTGGTAATGGATCCGCATCCTGTATTGCGAGATGCACTCTATGCGCCATCGTTTTAGGTGTCCAACGCTGGGATTTGTCTTTGGCGATTGTTTTGGATACTGTAGGTCGCTGCACATGATTTGTCGGTGCAGTTTCATGTGTTTCATCTTGTCCGCATGTTGTTGACTTGTGACCAAGCCTAGAACATGTAGCACAATACATAGGCATTTCTTCATAGATCACAGTTTGTGAAATACAACAATGACAGGCCTGTATAAATACATGAGAGAGAACTTCTTGCGACACATCAATTTTAATACATATCCTCGCTACTGAGGGACGAATATTCTCAGTTGTTGCATTATCTAATTTCATTGGCATGCCCAACATACGCCCAATTTGAAATAATGCCTCACGCTGATGAAAATGAATTGGTAACCCCAGAAACGAAACCCATACAGGAACAATTGGTACGTCAATTTTTGGATCGTAATCAGGAGTCCATTTAGTGACTCGCATTCATTTACCTGCTATAGTCCAACTTTGTCTGGTGAAACATCGTAGATAATCCTGCTCTCGTGCAAAAGTTAATAAAATATGATTTGAATCAAGAAGGCCAGTGCGTACCGATCGAGTGAAACTAATGCGATCAATAGCGGTGTGAATTGTAGCAAGTGGTGGACCCCATACCAAAAGGTACCGACCAATGAAAAACGATATGGTGTGGCTAAGGCCGTGATCTCTTCATCCGAGAAGGCAATCATGGGACTGCCCTTATATTTTTGAATTTCTTTTGGTACAAGTGACAGTGCAGATAAAGTTTGAAACAATGATGCAAAGGATCGTGCCTTTGACGTTGTCTCCACAGGCTGCAACAGCAGATCGATGGCTTCCGGAATCATTGCTGCGGTCGCAAAAAAACACAAAGAAAAGAGAAAATGCAGATAGAATGGGAGAGGAGGGAATCAGAAAACTACAGAAGAATGAAAATGATGGCGGCTGCCGCTGCCAACAATCGCATATCTCCAGGCGCCGAAGGTTTTCCATCGTTCCTTTGAATATTCTTACCAAAGTTGTATTCTTTGTACACATTTCTTATCATTATTACATCTTCACTCCTTTCCTTATTTTCTTCATATATCATCTAAGACTCCTTTTTTTACTTCATTTTTACATAAGTCTATGGTTTTTTATATATAGCCGTGTGTATGTATCAAATGTGTGTGTGTGTGTATATATATATATATATATATATATATCTGTGTGTGTATATCACATAAAACATAGATTGTTCATGTTCTTATGGTGAAAACTTGAACATACTACATGATGATCCAACTTTGACATAAACCTAAGTACTTAACCTTTGAAAATCCATGAAGTATCTAGGAAGAATACTTGCCTTAGTTCACTTTTCTTACACTTAAGATGATGATTCTTCACTTGGTTTGGAGAAAATATATCTTCTTCTCCTTCCTTATGGTACACGGTTTTGAAGACAAAAGTGAGGGGGTTAGTGAGCAACTTATGAAGCAAAATAGATGGAAGAAGTTAACTTAAACTAAATAAACTTCTTGTAGAACCTGTAAGGCACCACTAGAAGGGGGGTTGAATAGTGGGTGCGGAAAATTTGGTTTTTAAAATATTTTTACCCAAAAACCCAACTTCTGAAAATAGTTTCTGTTTTCAGATCCTGTTTTGAAACATTTGAAAAACTAGGTTACAGGCCTTCAAAAATTCTGAAATTTGGAGAGACTCTAATCTCAGATGTTCTGAGTATCTTCTAAAAATTTCAGATTAAAACTCAACCTATAACCCCTTCAAAAATCGTTTGTGGCCAGATTGATCAAATCTGCCAGAAACAGTAGTCTGATTGGAAAATTTTATTCCGATTAATCCATAACTCCAAATGGTCTGAGAATTTAATGGTAAACCCTTTAAAATATTTATTTTAATGGGTTGAAACAGCTTTGAAAAATGCCTTTGGTAAGTATGTCAAATACGTTCAAGTTCTCAACCTTTGCAAGTCTGAAAACCAGATTGCACTAGTCTATGAACTACTAATGTTTGATTGACTTATACTAATCCAAATGGGTTGAAACTTGCGTCAAATGAAACTTAAGAGGTGTGACTATGTTTCTGCAAATGTTGGTACTTTTTGAAATTTGTTTGATATTTTTATGAATGCAATGAAGACGATGCAAAGTGCTGGAAACTGAAAGTAAAGTGCTGAAAGTAATGACACCAAGAATTTTATACTGGTTCGGTTAACACAACCTACTCCAGTCTTTGAGGACACCTTCCTCGGTTATCACTAATCACAAAATAACACCTTACCACAAGAGTTGCTGAAGTTACACACCAACTCCAATCCTTTACACAAACGTTATAAGCAATCACACCTTTCACGAACACCATCAGCGAACGGATGAAGGATTGATCACACCTTGATCAACCTTGTACAACAATGAGCGTGTATGGTGGTCTATACAAAACCTATTCAATATATTTGAATATAAGAACAATAGGCTTGAGAGAGAAGAATAAAGAAAGGTCAAAGAAGAAAGTAGAAGACACTTTTTTCACTTGAGAGAATATGAGAACTGTCTTGCTTTTGTTTGCTCTCTTCTCTTCTTTTTATGACAACATGGCCGCCCCCCTAGGGCTTTTCTTCACCTTGAGAATTCTCTTTTATGTCCTTGGAAGAATGCCTTGTGTAGATGTGATACCATCTTGCTTACTTGGCACAAGTTGATTGGATGGATGTCTTGACCTTTCTTACTTGTCACTTGATGATTGGTCCAACTTGTCATCATTTAGTGTGCTGTAAAAATCTGATAAAACTCATAAAACATGTGCCAATTAGTAGTCAAAAAATTACCAAACAATCACGCATTAATCCCCCTTCAATTTTGGAAGACAATTGAAGACAAACATATGCTAAATTCGTCCATAACAAGGAACATGTGCTGAAATTTCAGCATGTGTTGTATTTTGAATTGTTTCCTTGTGTATTGCCATCTTCAATGTCACCAATCATGTGTGGCTTATTTTCCACCAATTAAAGTGCCAAATAAGTGTCAAATAAGCTCCACCTAAGCTCCATCATGGCTGAAGTGGCGTATGATATGGCTTGTACATGTGCTGAATTTCACTTTTGTCAACTATGTCAAATATTGCACAATAATTACACATGTATGGTATATTCCAATCAGCCGTAATTTGAATATTCTAGAACACTTTAATATGTCTTGAATATGTAAAAAGTATCTAGATACATGTTACACTTCATGCCAAAAATGTTCCATGTGTTGTGTTCGTAGAAAACCGAATTTTCGACTTTTGTCGATTACGCGATTTTTCTCCGATTAAATTCAAACTTTTTGCACATGTTATATATATTATGTCACACATAATATACATAAAATAACTTGAATATTCAGCTCTAATGGCTGAGTAAAGTGGCGCCCCATGTGCTTAAAAAGATGAATTTGGAATCTCCACAATTTGGCCTTAATTGAGGGTGATTTGTGTGTGCCAACATTGAATAATTTTATGGATGAATATACCATGTAGGCCACGAAATTTCTGGCCATTTTTTATGTGTAGGGGCTGGCCATCTATATATGGCAAGTACGTGACACGTTGGCGAAGTTTCGGTAGTCACACGATACTACAATTTTTGGTTTACAACCTTGTAACATGTCATAATAATTTTGTCATCACCATGACTTATATCATATGATGTAAGACCTGAATATACTCATAAATATGAGGTAAGTATATCGGTGTGACGTTGACGTACGTTCGTAATATATATAACGTGTCAGTAGTACGTTGGAATATATACTTATTGTGCCTTTTTAACAAAATCTAAATAGATATATAAATATATATAAAAACGTGTGAAGAGGTGGGAGGAGACTTTCCATTCTTCAATTTGTTGCCTTCATGCCTTTTCCAAATATATCTCCATTTAATGAAATACTTAGTTCATTTAACTAAGTGCTTCACTTAATGAACTAGTTTAGTTCATTAATGGTGGCACCTGAAAATAGTTCAAACACAAGAAATGTTTGCCATTTGATGTAAGCTTTAAAGCTTCATGACTTGTTAGTACGGCAACATAATATATAAAGTATATAAGGCAAATTTTGTCACAAAAGCGTGTCAAGTAATAAATTGTGTCATGCATTTCTTTAACACATGTTATTTAAATCAAGCATTTTGTGAATCACTCAAACTCTTTTTCTCAACAATATCCCCCTTTTAATGATTTACAAAAAAACATTATTTCATGATTTAAATTTAACCGCTCCCCCTCTAATTGCGCACAAATTTTAATTTTGAATTTTGAATTCGTCTCCCCCTTGATTTGTGCAATCATACTCTATTGCCTCCTTAAATCATTCTCACTCCCCCTTAAATCATACACTCTCTCTCCCCCTTTATTTTGGAAATAAAATCAAAAGTGCATGTAAGAAAGAAATAGCAATTTGTATAACAACAAAATTCATGCATTTCAAGTGTATTGTGCAATAATATCAAAAGCGCGTTCTTAAGGGTTATTTATTCAACCCTTTGCAAATGTCCCTTTTGGTGCCCAAATTTGGGTGACCTTTCTAGGACTTCCAAAAGGTGAGAGAAGAGATGAAGAAGCAATATAATATATGTTAGGGGCAAATGCGTTTGGCCTTTGGCCAAGAATCCCATCATGTACATAGTTCGATCTTTGCTTTTGATATGTGTTGTACCCAACGAAGAAAAAAAATGACATTGTACTTGAGACTTGTATAAATGAATTAATGAAAAGTTGCATTTTCAAGTACATTTTATCTAGCTTTGTAATTGCTTCCTTAATTAGATTTTTGTTAAAGAAAATATGGTATAATTAGTCAAGCATAAATTATGGACTATGTGAAGGGGCCAATTCACCCAAGGGCCTAAGGGATTTCGGACACAAGGCACAAAAAGGGCCTTAGAAAGTTTTTTTTCTCAAATTATAAGAAGGCTAATCTTAATGGGCTTCTTAAAAGCAAGCCCAAATAGCAATTAAGGAGTTTTAAGTGGTGGGGCAATATTCCCCCAACCCTCACTACTATTCGGCCCCATGACTCCAAGAGGATTCAAGATTTTACTCATTACATTTTATATCAAGAAAAATGGGAAATTAATTAGGCAAAAGGGGGCAACTACCCAAATAGCTTTCCATTAAACACACTTGAAAAAGAAATTCAAGCATGGTAAAGGCCATTAAATGCCTTAACCACCGGATTCCCTCCATGGGATAACCAAGATCTATTTCAAATCTTACTGTGGTTACTTTATGTTAACCACAATGCTAAAGTAACCCAAGTTAGCATTAAAGTAACCCTAGTTGGATAAAGTAACTCAAGTTAGCATTAAAGTAACCTTGGTTGGCTAAAGTAATTCAAGTCAATTAACTCTAATTAGCCTAACCATGCCAAGGTAACCTCCTTCTTCCCTCTTGCTTCCCAACGGCTAAACCACTTAGCCTAGTGAAGAAAAATTTCTCTCCAAGAAACTATAGAACTCTCTTACTCTCAACCCTCAAGAATTCACAAAGAGCAAGAGACTTTTCCTCTCTTTTCCTTGAGGCACACGGCTAACTTGAGCCAAGAAGTCCAAGATCCTTTTTCATCTTCAAGCCTCAAGAACCCTCTAGATAAGTGGAATGTCTAGCTTCTTAGTTAAATTACATGATTCATAGAGTGAAGCTCACATTGCTACTTTTTATTGTTTAAAAACCGTGACCCCCATGGTCACTGGGTTCAAGCTTTTCAAGCTCCTAAGTGGTACTAGCTTCTTAGGGGTTTGAACACCATTCAAGCCTCATCTTGGTAAGTCAATCTAACCTCCATTTAGCTCTGTCTTTCACTTAAGATAATAACTAATGTTTGTTCTTTTCCTCCTCCAAACTGTGGGGTATATGTTGAAGAGGAGGGAGACTTCACTTGATTTTATCCAAGTTCCAAGCTAATGAAAGGTTTGAGCTTGAAGAGACAAGTACACTATAAATATTCTTGACTTGTGTGTGAAAGTATATTCTTGAATGTCTAGCTATTACTAAGATTTAATCTTATATGGAAAATGTTAAGCTTGAAGCATGAAGATTTCGGATTCCTTAAGAAAAGTGACTTGCATATATGAGATTTCTTCAAAGATGGATTCTTTGCCCTTTTGAGTATGAATGTGATGCATGAATATGGTAAAGCTCTCTCCTTTAATATGTAAGGGGGACGGTTGGATGAAAAGTGTGGGGAGAAGGATATTCTTGTGAAAGAATGTGACTTGCGGGGTAAAGGATGCATAGAAGTTGAATGCTTGGATGTCATATGACTTAGGTGTAATATGTTCATTATGAAAATGGAATTTAAGCCCTTGCATGTGTATGAAACGGGCTTTTTTGGGGTTATGGGGCATACAAACTAGATGTGCCAAGAATAGACTTTATTATGTACAAAATGTGTCAAATCAAGGTGTGCTATGTGTAACCTTCAAAACTGTTTTGAAGTGATTTGTAGATGACCTTTGGAATGCGTTAGAACCTGTAAAGCTCATGCTTGTATTTGATTATTAGTAAGCCATTTTTGAAGAATAACTTAAGTTGGAACACTTTTAGTAAGTAAAGTGACAAAAGAAAAAAAATTCACTGGAACATGACAGATTCATGTGGCGTTTTGTATGACCTGAAAAGGGATCTTAGAAGTATTCAATTAAGCTAATTTTTGGCATGACATTATCCCTATGTATGTAGTAAATATGAGAGTTTGAATTTTGGTAAAAGAAGTTATGGGTTGTCCTTAATGGAAGTTTTAGTAAAACTGGTCAAGCTGAAATTTCTGGACTGGACAGAATTTAAGTGATGTATGGACTAACCCGAAAATGGACTTTAGAAATATGCAAATGGGATGATTTTTGGTAGGATGCTAGCCTTATGTGTTTACTAAGTCCGTGAGTTGGAATTTTTGAAAAAGGACTTATGGTTTGGTCACAATAAAATTTGTAGTAAAACTGGCCACTCCAAAATCAACATGTACCCATTTTTAGAAAAGTGAATAAATGACCCCTTAAAAGTTATTATATTACTCCGGAAATTTTATGAAAGATACTTAAGACATAGATGAGCATGTTCATGTAAATTAATCATCTTGAAATTATTATTTTAAGGGGTAACTACTGAAATTAAGTGAACACTACGAACCTGGAAGACTGGGCCGAATTACGAAACTAGTTGGGAGACTTCGTTCTTGCGGTGTAGACCTGGTTGAACAGCTTGGGCTTATGAACATTAATTATCGGTATGTTTGAAGTATTTTCCAGTTTTTGGTCCAAATTAAATAAGACTTATTTGGGCTTGAAAGAAAGGTAAAAGAGGGGTACAGCACTGCTGAATTCAGCAGTACCCTGTTTAGTAATTTAATAGCTTAAGGGTCTTACATGTCTCGAAACGTTATGAAATTTTTATGGCAAGTAGAAAAGACACCCTTATGCATATGTATCTCAATAAATCATGATAATTGGCCAAAAATATGAGGTTTCTAGGCCGCACAAACAGAACAATAATTCTGGAAATTTTTCCAGCTTAATGAATAAGACCGTACCTGTATGTATGTGACGCATTTGGTCACGAAATGCATAGTGCACATCATACATTGCATCATCGTCATTTACATGATTTATGAAACTGATTTTATGACAAAGAATGATGAAAAAAAGCGTTTTCAAGGAAAGGATTCAGTTTTGAAAAGAACGCTTTCCATTGGTACCATTTATTTCTGGCCAGCTTAACCCGCTCCAGATCCGGGGTTAATTGATCTGATGTTTATGACCGTTCAGGCCCGGAGAGAATAGACCTGATTATGATGATTATGACCGTTCAGACCCGGAGAGAATATACCTGATTATGATGATTATGACCGTACAGGACTGGAGAGAATATACCTGATTATGACGATTATGACCGTACAGGCCCGGAGAGAATAGACCTGATGACTATGATTGATGATGTGACCGTTTTCGGATCCGAAAATAATAGATTCGAAGGGAAGAATATGACCGCCTCAGATCCGGATAGAATAAATCTGAACACTCTCTTGTTTTTATTGACGATGATGTTTTGAAAGAAAGAAAGAAAGAATTTATCCTCATATTTATCACGATGCATCCCATGTGCATATTCATGCATGTTGCGTATAATGGTTTGTCGAATACTTGGTACACTGTTACTTAGGCTAAGATGTTATGACTTGATATCTCCTAAGTTATGATTTTAATAAGTTACGAGCTTGTTACTTACGGATATTGGATGGAATGTCAGGTATGTTACTAAACCAATATTTTTGGGGTTTGGTTCTTGTATGTACTTTCCATTTAATTCATGATTATTTATGGTTTACTTGCTGGTGACGTTGTCACTCACCCCTTATTTTTCCTCCCAGAACCCGTAGGAATAGGGTCGAATGGATCGAGGACGAGCCTAGGGTTCCCTATCCGTAGAAGAGGGAAAGGAGGATGACTTAAGGGTTTTTGTCGGGATGGTCATGATTGATGAACTTTTTATGAACTTATGTTGAAAACATTAACTTTCGAATTTCCGCATTTTGTGAACATGTTTGTAAGACTCGTGATGGATGTTTAGACGTTTTTATTTTAAAAGTTTTTATTCTGCCTCGGTTTCGCTTACTTGTCAATATGTAAGCATGAAGGTCCACATATTTTGTTATGGACTAAGACATGTTACGGATTGACACCTGGTACTCTCCGTAGTGAAGTACGGCGGACGCACCGTATCCGGCTAGGCTAGGGTGCGGGGCTCTACAGGTGGTATCATAGCTGAGGCTCTAGATCCGGACAGAATGTAGAATTAAGTTATGATTTTAGAAAATCTAAGTTCGATCTTAGATCTAAGTCATGATCTTAGATGAGAGTTGACCTTAGACTAGGATGACTTAGACTGGAAATTAGAGTCATGACTTAATAACGAAAATCCTAGTCTATGAAATTTTATATCTTCTTGAGTTATCCATTTAAACTTCTATTGGACTATGAATTAAATTCCGTCACTTATTATGACATCCCAATCTTGAATAAAACCCCGACACTTCATCGTGCAGATGACATGACCACGAGGCAGACCTGCCAGGGCCAGACCAGAGGTGCAGGAGCCTATTCCTCCTCCACCTGCTCAGGTTCCTCCACCACCACCACCACAAGATCAAAATCCGCCCCCAGCTCAGAATATTCCCCCACCCCAGGGGCCTTTGCCACAAATGATTCCAGACATTAATCCTTTCCAGAATTTCTGCCAGACCGTAACCCAAATCGGTCAAGTAATGTTACAGCAGAATGCTTCTCAGCCTCATGAGCCGGTCAGGGATGCTCTGTACTACTTTGAAAAATTGAAAAGAGCTAATGTTCCGCCCTTCGAAGGAAAATCGGACTCTGATGCCGTTGAAAAGTGGTTGGACGAAGTGGAGAATTGTTTTGAGTTGATTCGAGCACCCCAGGAGGTGAAGACTCAAGCTGTAAGGCCGTTCCTACTTGGGGAAGCCAACCAGTGGTGGAAGGCCAATATGCAATCCCTGCCAAGACCGATTCCATGGGAAAGATTTCTCCAAGAATTTAACAAATTTTACATACCACCATCAATCAAGTTGCGGAAGATACATGAGTTCGAATCATTAGTACAAGAGCAAGGAATGACAGTTGCAGAGTATGCTAAAAGTTCATAGCCCTGGGAAGATTTCAACCATCTACTATGAACGATGAGGAGACTAAAATGTTGAAGTTTGAGAGAGGGTTAAACCTAGGATTATGACATGGTTGGTCAATGCAAACCCAACCAATTTTGGTGCCCTATTGGATGCTTGCTACAGAATCGAGAGGGATATTATTCGCCGTGATGAGATAGGACGGAAAAGAGGAAGAGAAACATCAGGAAATGGAGGGTCCTGCAAAGCTGCAAAGTAGAACTCAAGAGGCCCAGGACGACAAGGAAAGAATCGGTTTCAAAACCATTCTCAAAAGAATCAGCCAAAGAATTAGGGCCAGCATTCAGCTATTCCAAATTTCTCTCACTGTAATAAGCGTCACGTTGGAGAGTGCTACTTTCAGGCAGGAAAGTGCTTCGGGTGTGGCAAGGTGCGCCACATCCTCAAAGACTGTCCGGATAAGGGAACCACAGCTTTGGGTGTGGAAAAGTAGGACACATGGTCAAAGATTGTCCAGAGAAAGGGGCCCCGCAGTAGCAACAACCTAAGAACCAGCATCAACGTACAAATGCGAGAGTCCATGTTATGACAGACGCAGCTGTTGAAGAGGCTAATGATGTAGTGGCATGTACATTTTAAAGTTTATGCAATACTTAGATTTTTGTAAATACTATTGCCTGCTGTTGCTTAGTAAATCTCGCATATCCAGGAGCTATTTTAGTATGCTCAGTGCCTGCCGATGTACTATTTGATAGTGGCGCTAGCCACTCATTTATCTCCAAGAAATTCACAAAGAATATTGATCACACCCCAACCCATAGTGACACGCCCTATAGAGTTCAAGCAGCTGGGGATCAGGTGCTTGTGTCTCATCACATTTTTAGAAATTGCGAACTTGAGTTCGATGATTATCGGTTTGACGCTGACTTAATTCCCATACCCATGACGGATTTCGATGATACTTGGGATGGATTGGCTCTCTAAGAATTTCGCCCACATCAATTGCAGTGGAAAGCAGGTTACTATTAAGGACCCCACACGTAAGGAAGTAAACTTTTAGGGAGGTTCAAAATTAAGGAAGTGTCCCAAGAATGTTTATGTAAATGTGATCCGCGCTAGAAAGGCGTTAAAGAAAGGACACGAAGGGTTTCTCGTTTATGCAATAAATGTCGATCAAGCACCCTCCGACCTTTCTCAAGTCTCGGTGGTCTGAGAATATCCAGATGTTTTTCAAAAGGAATTACCGGGTCTTCCTCCGGATCGAGAAATATCCTTTGAAATTAATCTAATTTTGGGAGCTGAGCCAATATCGAAGGCTCCCTATCGAATGGAACCTGCAAAATTAAAAGAGTTGAAGAAACAGTTATGTGAATTGTTAGAGAAGAAACTTATTCACCCAAGTGTTTTTCCTTGGGGTGCCCACGTACTGTTTGTAAAGAAAAAGGATGGGAGTATGCGTTTATGCATTGACGATAGAGAACTCAACAAGACCACAATAAAGAACAAATACCCATTGCCTAGGATTGACGACCTATTCGATCAGCTTCGGGTAAGCGATTCAAAGTTTTTATTTCAATAATAAGTCTATTATGAACACTACCTAAAAATATCATGATACAGGGGGCACGGATTTTCAGTAAGATTGATCTTCGCTCGGGATACTTCCAATTGAAGATCAAAGCTGAGGATGTCCCGAAAACTGCATTCAGAACACGTTATGGACATTACGAATTACTTGTAATGCCATTCGGACTGACCAATGCCCCCGCGGCATTTATGGATCTGATGAATTGAGTATTTCAAGAACAACTGGACAAATTTGTTGCGGTTTTTATCGATGACATCTTGATCTACTCACCGGATGAAGAGACCCATGTGGCCCATTTAAGGACTGTCCTTGACATTTTACGAAGAAAGAAACTATATGCCAAATTCAGTAAATGCGAATTTTGGTTACGCAGTGTAGCATTTCTAGGACACGTTATATCTGAGGATGGGATAGCTGTAGATCCCAAAAAGATCGAGGCAATTACAGAATGGCCAAGGCCAACGATTGTTACGGAAGTACGGAGTTTCCTTGGTCTCGCTGGCTATTATCGCAAGTTCGCTAAAGAGTTTTCTCGAATTGCGATGCCTCTCACCCGTTTGACCCAGAAAAGACAAAGTTCGGATGGACCATAGACTGCAAAAGGAGTTTTACCAAACTAAAACAAAAGTTGACTTCCGCTCCAGTGTTGGCACAACCTATTCCGGGTAAAAGTTTTGTGGTGTATAGTGATGCCTCTAAGAATGGACTTGGATGTGTACCAATGAAGAAAGATCGAGTGATTGCGTATGCATCTAGACAGCTAAAACCATTTGAACAAAATTACCCGGTACATGATCTTGAATTAGCAGCCGTAGTCTTTGCCCTAAAGATATGGAGACATCATTTGTACGGTGAGAGGTGCGAAATCTTCACAGATCACAAAAGCCTTAAGTACCTCTTCACCCAAAAAGAATTAAATATGTGTCAACGCAGATGGCTAGAGTTGATGAAGGACTACGACCTTTTTATTCAGTATCATCTGGGAAAAGCCAATAAAGTTGCCGACGCTTTGAGTCGAAAGACAAGCCATCCGCGTCAACCACCCTTGCAGCGTGATATGGAAGAATTTGATATCGAGGTGGTTGATTCCATTAATAGCGTGCTCGCTAAGTTGGTGTTAGTTCCTTCACTGATTGACAAGATTAAAGAAGGTCAAGAAAGAGATGGAACTTTGGAGAGAATTAAGGACAAGTTGAAAACAAAACCATCTGAGGATTTTGAGATCATAAATGATGGTAGCTTGTGGTTTAGGGAACGACTGTGCGTACCCAATGATGATGATATAAAGAATGAAGTTCTTCGTGAAGCTTATAACTCTCGATTGTCTGTCCATCCTGGAGCCAACAAAATGTACCAAGACTTAAAGCAAAGATTCTGGTGGCATGGCATGAAGAGGCAAATTGCAGAATTTGTAGAGAAATGCCTTGTTTGTCAGAAAGTGAAAGCAGAACATCAGAGACCCGCAGGTTTGTAACAGCCTCTTGAAGTCCCTGAGTGGAAGTGGGACCATATTACTATGGATTTTGTAACTGACCTGCCAAGGACGAAGAACGGACATGGCGCCATTTGGGTAGTCGTCGATCGTTTAACAAAATCTGCTCATTTCATGGCTATTACCATCAAATCCTCTATGGAGAGGTTGGCTACGATGTATGTTGATCAGATTGTAAGCCTTCATGGAGTACCCATGAGCATTGTATGTGACCACGACCCTCGCTTTACATCCTGATTTTGGACAGCTTTTCAAAAAGCGATGGGCACCGAGATACGAATGAGCTCTTCATTTCACCCTCAGACGGATAGTCAATCGGAAAGGACCATCCAAACACTGGAAGACATGTTGCGAGCTTGTACGCTTGAATTTGGAGGGAGTTGGGACAAGAGTCTCAAATTGGTGGAGTTTTCTTATAACAACAGTTAACGTCGATCTATTGGGATGGCTCCGTATGAAGCACTTTACGGAAGAAAGTGCCGTTCTCCACTTTACTGGGACGAAATCGGAGATAAGGTTTTCACAAGACCTGATCTAGTAGAACAGACTCAAGAGAAAATAATGATCATAAAGCAAAGGTTACATGCGGCCCAAGATAGAAGTAAGATTTGGGCAGACGAGAAACGGCAGCCATTGGAATTTCAAGCTGGGGAAAAGGTATTCTTGAAGGTATCGCCATCAAAAGGAGTTAAGAGATTCGGTATCAAAGGGAAGTTAAGCCCAAGGTTTATTGGGCCATATGAGATTCTTGAAAGAATTGGAGAAGTCGCATACCGGTTAGCACTACCACCATCGCTATCTCAATTGCACGATGTATTTCACGTATCATAACTTCGTCGGTATGTGCACGAGCCTAGCCATATCATCGAGGAGCAGCCATTGAAAATTGAGGCCGACGCGACATACGTAGAAGAATCGGAAAGAATTGTTGATCACAAGGAAAAGGCATTAAGGAAACGATCCATACCTGTGGTTAAGGTGCAATGGAAGCACCATTCGATTGATGAAGCTACTTGGGAGATGGAAGAAAACATGAAGAACTTGTACCCTCACCTTTTTGAGTAGCGCTTTTAAGTTTCGAGGACGAAACTTGTAATAAGGGGGGGAGGATGTTGTACCCAACGAAGAAAAAAAATGACATTGTACTTGAGACTTGTATAAATGAATTAATGAAAAGTTGCATTTTCAAGTACATTTTATCTAGCTTCGTAATTACTTCCTTAATTAGATTTTTGTTAAAGCAAATGTGGTATAATTAGTCAAGCATAAATTATGGACTATGTGAAGGTGCCAATTCACCCAAGGGCCTAAGGGATTTCGGCCACAAGGCACAAAAAGGGTCTTAGAAAGTTTTTTTTTCTGAAATTATAAGAAGGCTAATCTAAGGGTCTTCTTAAAGCAAGCCCAAATAGCAATTAAGGAGTTTTAAGTAGTGGGGCAATATTCCCCCAACCCTCACTACTTTTCGGCCCCATGAGTCCAAGAGGATTCAAGATTTTCCTCATTACATTTTAAATCAAGAAAAGGGGAAATTAATTAGGAAAAAGGGGGCAACTACCCAAATAGCTTTCCATTAAACACACTTGAAAAAGAAATTCAAGCATGGTAAAGGCCACTAAATGCCTTAACCGCCGGATTCCCTCCATGGGATAACCAAGATGCATTACAATGCTAAAGTAACCCAAGTTAGCATTAAAGTAACCCTAGTTGGATAAAGTAACTCAAGTTAACATTAAAGTAACCTTGGTTGGCTAAAGTAATTCAAGTCAGTTAACTCTAATTAGCCTAACCATGCCAAGGTAACCTCCTTCTTCCCTCTTGCTTCCCAACGGCTAAACCACTTAGCCTAGTGAAGAAAAATTTCTCTCCAAGAAACTCTAGAACTCTCTTACTCTCAACCCTCAAGAATTCACAAAGAGCAAGAGACTTTTCCTCTCTTTTCCTTGAGGCACACGGCTAACTTGAGCCAAGAAGTCCAAGATCCTTTTTCATCTTCAAGCCTCAAGAACCCTCTAGATAAGTGGAATGTCTAGCTTTTTAGTTAAATTACATGATTCATAGAGTGAAGCTCACATTGCTACTTTTTATTGTTTAAAAACCGTGACCCCCATGGTCACTGGGTTCAAGCTTTTCAAGCTCCTAAATGGTACTAGCTTCTTAGGGGTTTGAACACCATTCAAGCCTCATCTTGTTAAGTCAATCTAACCTCCATTTAGCTCTGTCTTTCACTTAAGATAATAACTAATGTTTGTTCTTTTCCTCCTCCAAACTGTGGGGTATATGTTGAAGAGGAGGGAGACTTCACTTTATTTTATCCAAGTTCCAAGCTAAGGAAAGGTTTGAGCTTGAAGAGGCAAGTACACTATAAATATTCTTGACTTGTGTGTGAAAGTATATTCTTGAATGTCTAGCTATTACTAAGATTTAATCTTATATGGAAAATGTTAAGCTTGAAGCATGAAGATTTCGGATTCCTTAAGAAAAGTGACTTGCATGTATGAGATTTCTTCAAAGATGGATTCTTTGCCCTTTTGAGTATGAATGTGATGCATGAATATGGTAAAGCTCTCTCCTTTAATATGTAAGGGGGACGGTTGGATGAAAAGGGTGGGGAGAAGGATATTCTTGTGAAAGAATGTGTGACTTGCGGGGTAAAGGATGCATATAAGTTGAATGCTTGGATGTCATATGACTTAGGTGTAATATGTTCATTATGAAAATGGAATTTAAGCCCTTGCATGTGTATGAAACGGTCTTTTTTGGGGTTATGGGGCATACAAACTAGATGTGCCAAGAATAGACTTTATTATGTACAAAATGTGCCAAATCAAGGTGTGCTATGTGTAACCTTCAAAACTGTTTTGAAGTGATTTGTAGGTAACCTTTGGAATGCGTTAGAACCTGTAAAGCTCATGCTAAGAAGTGTATTTGATTATTATTAAGCCATTTTTGAAGAATAACTTAAGTTGGAACACTTTTAGTAAGTAAAGTGACAAAAGGAAAAAAATCACTGGAACATGACAGATTCATGTGGCGTTTTGTATGACCTGAAAAGGGATCTTAGAAGTATTCAATTAAGCTAATTTTTGTCATGACATTATCCCTATGTATGTAGTAAATATGAGAGTTTGAATTTTGGTAAAAGAAGTTATGGGTTGTTCTTAATGGAAGTTTTAGTAAAACTGGTCAAGCTGAAATTTCTGGACTGGACAGAATTTAAGTGATGTATTGACTAACCCGAAAATGGACTTTAGAAATACGCAAATGGGATGATTTTTGGTTGGATGCTAGCATTATGGGTTTACTAAGTCTGTGAGTTGGAATTTTTGAAAAAGGACTTATGGTTTGATCACAATAAAATTTGTAGTAAAATTGGCCACTCCAAAATCAACATGTACCCATTTTTAGAAAAGTGAGTAAATGACCCCTTAAAAGTTATTATATTACTCCGGAAATTTTATGAAAGATACTTAAGACATAGATGAGCATGTTATGTAAATTAATCATCTTGAAATTATTATTTTAAGGGGTAACTACTGAAATTAAGTGAACACTAGGAACCTGGAAGACTGGACCGAATTATGAAACTAGTTGGGAGACTTCGTTCTTGCGGTGTAGACCTGGTTGAACAGCTCGGGCTTATGAACATTAATTATCGATATGTTTGAAGTATTTTCCAGGTTTTGGCCCAAATTAAATAAGACTTATTTGGGCTTGAAAGAAAGGTAAAAGAGGGGTACAACACTGCTGAATTCAGCAGTACCATGTTTAGCAATTTAATAGCTTAAGGGTCTTACATGTCTCGAAACGTTATGAAATTTGTATGGCAAGTAGAAAAGACACCCTTATGCATATGTATGTCAAGCAATCATGATAATTGGCCAAAAATATGAGGTTTCTAGGCCGCGCAAACAGAACAATAATTCTTGAAATTTTCCATCTTAATGAATAAGACCGTACCTGTATGTATGTGACGCATTTGGTCACGAAATGCATAGTGCACGTCATACATTGCATCATCGTCATTTAAATGATTTATGAAACTGATTTTATGACAAAGAATGATGAAAAAAACGTTTTTTAGGAAAGGATTCAGTTTTGAAAAGAACACTTTCCATTGGTACCATTTATTTCTGGCCAGCTTAACCCGCTCCAGATCCGGGGTTAATTGATCTGATGATTATGACCGTTCAGGCCCAGAGAGAATAGACCTGATTATGATGATTATGACCATACAGGACTGGAGAGAATAGACCTTATTATGACGATTATGACCGTACAGGCCCGGAGAGAATAGACCTGATGACTATGATTGATGATGTGACCGTTTTTGGATCCGTAAATAAAAGATTCGAAGGGAAGAATATGACCGCCTCAGATCCGGATAGAATAGATTTGAACACTCTCTTGTTTTTTATTGATGATGATGTTTTGAAAGAAAGAAAGAAAGAATTTATCCTCATATTTATCACGATGCATCCCATGTGCATACTCATGCATGTTGCGTATAATGGTTTGTCGAATACTTGGTACACTGTTACTTAGGCTAAGATGTTATGCCTTGATATCTTTTAAATTATGATTTTAATAATTTATGAGCTTGTTACTTACAGATATTGGATGGAAGGTCAGGTATGTTACTAAACCAAAATTTTTGGGGTTTGGTTCTTGTATGTACTTTCCATTTAATTCATGATTATTTATGGTTTACTTGCTGGTGACGTTGTCACTCACCCCTTATTTTTCCTCCCAGAACCCGCAGGAATAGGGTCGAATGGATCGAGGACGAGCCTAGGGTTCCCTATCCGTAGAAGAGCGAAAGGAGGATGACTTAAGGGTTTTTGTCGGGATGGTCATGATTGATGAACTTTTTATGAACTTATGTTGAAAACATTGACTTTCGGATTTCTGCATTTTGTGAACATGTTTGTAAGACTCATGATGGATGTTTAGATGTTTTTATTTTAAAAGTTTTTATTCTGCCTCGGTTTCGCTTACTTGTTAATATGTAAGCATGAAGGTCCACATAATTTGTTATGGACTAAGACATGTTACGGATTGACGCCTGGTACTCTCCGTAATGAAGTATGGCAGGCGCACCGTATCCGGCTAGGCCGGGGTGCGGGGCGCTACAATATGCCTTTGTGTTAGTGTGCATAGTGCGTGATCTAGATGCATTTTTATGATATAAATATCGCATATGCATCAATGACTTTCTTTTATATCTATATGGAACACAATTGTACTTTCCAGTTGATGAAAAAGAAGTAGTGCGATGAAATGTAACGTGGGGCTCGCTAGATTGTATTGTCACCTTCTTAGGCTTTACGATCTTTTTAAGTACATGTTGTCGCTTAGATGAAGATAAAACAAAATTTATAGATTTGTTTCGTACCTGATTATTTTCAATATACCCTAATCCGGTTTTGTCAGTTTCATGTTTTTGCGAAGAAATGAGACGATCTAACATGCAAACACCTCTATCGAATTGTTTTATCGTCTATTCTAGATCTTCGTTTCTTGATTTAAAATTTGAAATCTCGGCTTTCAGTTCAGTGTTCTCAACCTTTGCAAGTCTGAAAATCAGATTGCACTAGTCTAAGAACTACTAATGTTTGATTGACTTATACTTATCCAAATGGGTTGAAACTTACGTCAAATGAAACTTAAGAGATGTGGCTATGTTTCTAATGCAATGAAGACGATACAAAGTGCTGGAAACTGAAAGTAAAGTGCTGAAAGTAATAACACCAAGAATTTTATACTGGTTCGGTTAACACAACATACTCTAGTCTTCGAGGACACCTTCCTTGGTTATCACTAATCACAAAATAACACCTTACCACAAGGGTTGCTGGAGTTACACACCAACTCCAACCCTTTACACAAACGTTATAAGCAATCACACCTTTCACGAACACCATCACCGAACGGATGAAGGATTGATCACACCTTGATCAACCTTGTACAACAATGAGCGTGTATGGTGGTCTATACAAAACCTATTCAATATATTTGAATATAAGAACAATAGGCTTGAGAGAGAAGAATAAAGAAAGGTCGAAGAAGAAAGTAGAAGACACTTTTTTCACTTGAGAGAATATGAGAATTGTCTTGCTTTTGTTTGACTCTCTTCTCTTCTTTTTATGACAACATGGCCGCCCCCCTAGGGCTTTTCTTCACCTTGAGAATTCTCTTTTATGTCCTTGGAAGAATGCCTTGTGTAGATGTGACACCATCTTGCTTACTTGGCACAAGTTGATTGGATGGATGTCTTGACCTTGCTTACTTGTCACTTGATGATTGGTCCAACTTGTCATCATTTAGTGTGCTGTAAAAATCTGATAAAACTCATAAAACATGTGCCAATTAGTAGTCAAAAGATTACCAAACAATCACACATTAATCCCCCTTCACTTTTGGAAGACAATTGAAGAAAAACACATGCTAAATTCGTCCATAACAAGGAACATGTGCTGAAATTTCAGCATGTGTTGTATTTTGAATTGTTTCCTTGTGTATTGCCCTCTTCAATGTCACCAATCATGTGTGGATTATTTTCTACCAATTAAAGTGCCAAATAAGTGTCAAATAAGCTCCACCTAAGCTACATCATGGCTGAAGTGGCGTGTGATATGGCTTGTACATGTGCTGAATTTCACTTTTGTCAACTATGTCAAATATTGCACAATAATTACACATATATGGTATATTCCAATCAGCTCTAATTTGAATATTCTAGAACACTTTAATATGTCTTGAATATGTAAAAAGTGTCTAGATACATGTTACATATCATGCCAAAAATGTTCCATGTGTTGTGTTCGTAGAAAACCGAATTTTCGACTTTTGTCGATTACGCGATTTTTCTCCGATTAAATTCAAAATTTTTGCACATGTTATATATATTATGTCACACATAATATACATAAAATAACTTGAATATTCAGCTCTAATGGCTGAGTAAAGTGGCGCCCCATGTGCTTAAAAAGATGAATTTGGAATCTCAACAATTTGACCTTAATTGAGGGTGATTTGTGTGTGCCAACATGGAATGATTTTATGGCTGAATATACCATGTAGGCCACGAAATTTCTGGCCATTTTTTATGTGTAGGGGCTGGCCATCTATATATGGCAAGTACGTGACACGTTGGCGAAGTTTCGGTAGTCACACGATACTACAATTTTTGGTTTACAACCTTGTAACATGTCATAATAATTTTGTCATCACCATGACTTATATCATATGATGTAAGACCTGAATATACTCATAAATATGAGGTAAGTATAGTGGTGTGACGTTGACGTACGTTCGTAATATGTATAACCTGTCGGTAGTACGTTGGAATATATACTTATTGTGCCTTTTTCAAAAAATCTAAATAGATATATAAATATATATAAAAACGTGTGAAGAGGTGGGAGGAGACTTTTAATTCTTCAATTTTTTGCCTTCATGCCTTTTCCAAATATATCTCCATTTAATGAACTTCTTAGTTCATTTAACTAAGTACTTCACTTAATAAACTAGTTTAGTTCATTAATGGTGGCACCTGAAAATAGTTCAAACACAACAAATGTTTGCCATTTGATGTAAGTTTTAAAGCTTCATGACTTGTTAGTACGGCAACATAATATATAAAGTATATAAGGCAAATTTTGTCGCAAAAATGTGTCAAGTAATAAATTGTGTCATGCATTTCTTTAATACACGTTATTTAAATCATGCATTTTGTGAATCACTCAAACTCTTTTTCTCAACAATTTTTACCTTTTCTTCCATTAGTTCTTGGTTCTACAACCTCCCTTCTTCACTTCTTGAATGGAGGGAGTGTTGGAGTGTAGCTTTGAAGGTGTGTAGAAGAGATAAAATGAAGAGAACTTCTCCTTGTTTCCCCTTGGAAATTTTGGCCAAGAATGGAGAGGTGAGGGAGTTGAAGACTTAGATTCTTCTTTGGAAGAGAGAGATGAGAGAATATTGTTGTAATGTGAGTGTTTGTGTGGGTGGGAAGTGAAAGAAAAATCAAAATCTCTCCCCTTTGTGTATGTTCGACCGAAACAGATGATGGGAGGGAGAGAGGAAGAAATTATGTGAATTGGGGGACAAAATGGGGTTTGATGGGAGGTAAATGATGAAGATTGTGATGCGTGTAAGAAGATAGGAAAAAGAAGAAGTCTTGTCTTCTTTTGGGGTCAAGTGGCTGGCCTAAAAGGGTGTAGGGAAGGGCTTGATGGCTTGTCTTGTTGCCATGTAGGATAGAGAGAAAGAAAATGGGATGATTGGGATAAAAGTATAGGACCTGTATAGCACCACTATAAGGGGGGGGGGAGGGTTGAATAGTGAGTGCGGAAATTTTGGTTTTAAAAGTTTTTGACCCAAATTACTTTTTTTTGAAAACAGTTTCTGTTTTCAGATCCTGATTTGAATTATTTAAATGACCTAGTTGTAGACCTCCGAAAATTATGAAATTTGGTAAGCATGTACTCTCTGATGTTATAAGTGACTCACAAAAATGTCAAATTAAAAATCAAATCCTAACCCCTTGAAAATACGTTTTTGATCAGATTGTAAATCTGCTAGAAACTGTACTCCGAATTGAAAAATATATTCCTATTAAATGGTAACTCTAAATGGTCTGAAAATGTTATTATATGACCCTCAAGATGTGTATTTTAGTGGGCTGAAACAGTTTTTGAAAATTCTTTTGGGAAGTATGTCAACCGCGTTGATGTTCTCAACATTTGCAAATCTGAAAATCAGATTGCACTAGTCTCAGAACTATTAACGTTTGATTGACTTATTCTTATCCAAATGAGATTAAACTTATGCCAAATGAAAACTAGGACAAGTGGATATGTTTCTGCAAAAGTTTATGATTTTTGAAAATCGTTTACTATATTTACCATTGCAATGAAATCAGTATAGAAAACTGGAAACTAAAAGTAAAGTGCTAAAAAGTGAGAACACCAAGAATTTTAAACTTGTTCGGTTAAATCAACCTACTCCAGTCTTCGAGGACACCTTCCTCAGTCATCACTAAACACAACAAACACCTTACCACAAGGGCAACTTGAGTTAAACACTAACTCCACCCTTATACAATGACAACAATCAAGCAAATCAATCACGAACACCACCACCGATCGAATGAAGGTTTGATCACACATTGATTAACCTTTTACAAACAATGAACGTGTATAGGTGGTATATTCAAAGCCTATATAATATGTATAATATATGAACAATACGCTTGAGACTAAGAAGAAGAGAAAGAAAGAAAAAAGAAGAGAGTAGTCTAGCTTTTTGCACTTGAGAGAATGTGAATTGGTAGCTTGACCTTGTCTTGCACTATCTTCTTTTTTATCTCCCTTTGGCCAACTCCTAGGGGTGTCTTCCCACCGAGAATTGTCTTTAATGTCCTTAGAAGATTGTCTTGTGTAGAAGATGACACAATCTTGCTTACTTGGTGCAATATGATTTGAAAGATGACATGTCCTTCCTGAGTTGTCACTTGTTGATTGGTCCACCTTGGCACCCTTTAAATGAGCTATAAATTCCAAAAAAAAATCTGAAAACATGTGCTCAAATTCTAGTCAAATAATTACCATACAATCATGTTGAGAAAAAGTGTTTGAGTGATTCACAAAATACATGATTTAAATAACGCGTGTTTAAGAAATGCATGACACAATTTATTACCTGACACGTTTTTGCGACAAACTTGCCTTATATACTTTATATATAATGTTGCCGTACTAACAAGCCATGAAGCTTTAAATCTTACATCAAATGGCAAACACTTGTTGTGTTTGAACTATTTTCAGGTGCCACCATTAATGAACTAAACTAGTTCATTAAGTGAAGTACTTAGTTAAATGAACTAAGTAGTTCATTAAATGGAGATATATTTGGAAAAGACATGATGGCAAGAAACATGGAAATGGAAAATCTCCTCTCACTATTCATCACGCGTTTATATATATATATATATATTCAGATTTTTTTTAAAAAGGCACAATACACATATATTTCGACGTATTACCGACACGTTACATATAATATGAATGTACGTCAACGTCACACTCCTATATTTACCTCATATTTATGAGTATATTTAGGTCTTATATCATATGATATAAGTCATGGTGATGACAAAATTATTACGACACGTTACAAGTTTATAAATCGAAAATTGTCATATCGGGTGACTACCGAAACTTCGCCAACGTGTCACGTACTTGCTATATATAGATGTCCAACCCCTACACTTTAAAAATGTCCACAAATTTCGTGGCTAACATGGTACACTCAGCCATAAAATCATTCCATGTTGGCAGACACAAATCATCCCCAATTAAGGCCAAATTGTGGAGATTCCAAATTAACTTTTTTAAGCACATGTGGATGCCAATGTTAAACAGCCTATGAGCTGAATATTTAACTTATTTTATGTATATTATGTGTGACATAATATGTATATAACATGTGCAAAAAATTTGAATTTAATAGGAGAAAAATCGCGTAATCGACAAAAGTCGAAAATTCAGTTTTCTACGAACATAACACATGGAACTTTTTGGCATGACATGTAGCATGTAGCTAAACACTTTTTGCATATTCAATACATATTAAAGTGTACTAGTGTAGTGCCCCGCACCCGGACCTCGTCCGAATACAGTGCACCCGCCGTACCTCACTAAGGAGAGTACAAAGCGTCATGCATAACATGCGAAAATCCATAACTTATGCCATGGACTCTCATGTTAACATTTAACATGGTAGTAAAATTTAGGCATAATTAAAACTTTTCAAAATAAACATGCATTACGAAAATACTAAGTTTCCAAAAGTAGCAGTCCCAGAAAATGACATAACCGAAATCCAAAGAGTTCAAACATTGTTCATAGTACAAACATCTTAGCCGCAAAAAAGTCCTTAAGCTTTGCCTTCCTCAGATTTCCTCGCCTACAGATATGGCACTCTTGGCTCATCCTCGATCCACTCAATCTTAGCATTATCTGGCTCTGGAGAAAAATAAAAGTGTTAGTGATAAAAATCACCCAGCAAGGATACAATAAACCACCGTGAAATAAATAAATAATTGTAACATGAATGTAATACCCCAAGAACCTCAAATAATAATTCATACCTGACCTTTAGTCTTGAATTTGCTTGATGAAATAGCCTAAGCATAATTTTAGGTAATGCTATACCACTAATATCTTATTAACCATCAACTGTAACATCCAACATGTCAGCGTGCTTATGAGTTATGCTAAATGCAATGCATGATGTCATGTTGTGTCAAAACATCATTTTGGTCCCATAAAATAACATGTCAGAAAAACAGAGTGTCAGATCAATTAACCCCGGATCTGAGCGGGTCCAGAACATATCAACAGACCAATTAACCCCGGGTCTAGGACGGGTCCAAAACATGTATCAGATCAATTAACCCCAGATCTGAACGGGTACAGAACATGTATCAGATCAATTAACCCTAGATCTGAACGGGTCCAGAACATGTATCAGATCAATTAACCCCGGATCTGAACGGGTCCAGAACATATCATATCAACAGACCAATTAACCAAGGGTCTAGAGTCGGGTTAGTCGCATGCTTGGCCGGCAAAGGAATCATAAATCTTTCTTCAAAACATGGGACCATAAAAAAACTTTCATGTATAACGTAAAACATAGTTACTTGGGAAGACTTGCTTGCATACGGAAAAATTCATAAAAATCAGATTCATGTGGCATATGATCATGCATGATACATGAAGTGATATGCAATGCAAGTCATGACGTGAATACTCGTATGCATTCCTTATAACATGTCAACATGCATGGTTTCGGAAACTAAGAATTTCCGGATTTTACTTCATATTCATGGGGCGGCTAAAGTAACCAATCAGGCCCATTTTCATAATCTTTTATCCTACATGTGTTTAGTGGGGCCTTATATACATGACGTAAAATTTTCATAACTGACTAAGACGAATAAAGCCTTTAAGTTATCAAACCATTATCAAGTGTACTTGCTGAATTCTACGGTATAATAACCAACATTACCTTAGCTTTTGGGGCCTTAAAGCCTTAATTATTTGGCACAACCTGGAAAATATAATAAACTCCCTAAGGATTAATATTCATGAACCCCAAACCGTGTATATAGGTCCAACTCCATCAAATTGGGCCTTTTTAACTTAATCCCCTGTTCAGCCCAATTTCTAGTTTTAGTACATCAACTCTATGTCCATAATTACCCACCAAAACGTTAATACCAACTTGATTAATTTACATGGTCTTGCTCCTCTATGCCTTAGGTGATTCACATAAAATTTCCAGATCAATCCAATAACCTTAAAGGGCTCATTTAAATATTTTTCCGAAATAGGTCACATGCAGTTACTGGACTGACCACTTTTACTAAAAATTCTATTGTGGCAAAATCATAATTCTTTTTACCGAAATTCCAACTCACCAACATTACAAACTTTCCTAACTAGCATCCCACCAAAATTTAGCCCATTTGCATATTTCTAAGGTCCATGTTTGGGTCAAGGAACCTGCTACTCATTTCTGTCCTGTTCTAGTGATTTCAGCTGGAACAGTTTTACCATATAATTCCTTAAACATAATCCATAACTTATTTTACCGAAATTGAAATTTTCACATTTACTACGCACCTAAGGTTGTCACTATACCAAAATCAGCTTTATTGAACATCTACAAGGTCCATTTTAAAGCCATTCAAAACGTTATGCAATTCTGCCAAGTTCCAGAATTTCCAGTCTGAGCAGTTCCACCAATTATTTTATTAAAAATAATTCGTAGCTTATTTTACCAAAATTCCAAATCTCATATTTGCTATACACATAAGGCTAACTTTGTACCAAAAATCAGCTTTATTGAATGTTGTACCCAACAAGGAATCACCTTGTACTTACGACCTAATCAAGAGAGAATTTATGAAAATGTGTGTCTACAAGCACAATTTATTTAGTTGATGATCATTTTCATTTTATTTATATTAGATTATGTTACGGAAAGTATTATATCAAAATATCAAGCGCGAATACTAAACCATGTGAAGGGACCCAATTCACTCCCAAGGACTTGTGAGATTTCGGCCACAAGGTTAAGAAAGGCCTTAATGGAATTTCCTAAGATTTTAAGGGCCATCTTTTAAGTAAGCCAATAAGCAATTAAACAAGTTTAGGTAGTGGGCAAAAAAATTGGTTCCAACCCATACCTCATTTTCGGCCCTTAGCCCAAAGAGGGCTCAAAAATTTTCCTGATTAACCATTTTAAAAGAAAGAAGGGGGAAAAATAAAATAAGTAAAAAAAAGTAATTACATTGATCAATGCATTGTTGGGGTCATTAAAGACCCCAACCGCCGGATGGGTTGGGGTAGCCAACCAAGGGAGATGTTTTTACTCCACCATGGTTACTTTATATTCAACCCAAAGTTAAAGTAACCATAATTAGATAAAGTAACTAAGGTTAGTTCAAAAGTAACCATGATTAGACTAAAGTAACCAAGGTTAGTGATAAAGTAACCTTGATTAACTAAAGTAACCAAGGTTAATCCCCTTAACCTTACCATGGTAACCCCTTAACCTCTCTTACACTCCTCCCCAACGGCTAACCATAGCTTAAGAAAGAGAATTCCCTCCAAAAACACAATTGAGAATCCTCTCACCCTTCTAACACTCAAAGGACCTCAAGTGCAAGAAGAATTTCTTCTCCTCCCTTCACCCCAAACCACACGGCCAAGAGCAAATCAAGAAGTTTTAGGTCTTCCAAGACTAAGTGATATTAGGTAAGTATTCCCAACCTTCTCAAGAAGATATCTATATTTTCATAAGATGAAACTTATGGTGTTATTTTCTTGCTCATAACCGTGACCTTCAAGGTCACTAGGCTCAAAAAGTCTCAAGCTTTTGTGGATCCTAGTCTTGAGAGGCTTGAATACTACTCAAGCTCCATTTGGTAAGCCACTTTAACCCTTATTTAGGCAATCTTTCACTTAAGAATGTGAACTAACCATTGATCTCTTTTCCTTCCAAAACCGTGGGGTGCATGCACAAAAAAGAGAAAGGTTTCATCTTTTCCATACATCTTTCAAGCTTAGAAGAGGAGTAAGTTGAAAAGGCAAGTACACTATACATATTTGTGGCTTGAATGTGAAAGTGCTTGCTTGAATGTCTAGATGACTTTAAGATTCAATCTTAGATGTGAAAGGCTAAGCTTTGATGCATGAAATTTTCGGCATTAGGGTATAATGGCTTGCATGTGTGAGTTTGTCTCCTAAGGTGGATTCTTTGTTACTTTTAACTATGGCTATTTGGTATACCTAGGATAAATGAGATAAAGATCTTGTCTTTTTCATGGATGGGGGACGGTTGGAGGGAGAAAAGGGGAAACCAAGGTAGTTTTGTAAGAAATGGTATCTTGTGGGATGAAATGTGACAAAGATGGATGCTTTATGTGTTATCTTTACTATGTTCATTATGGAGTTATCATATTTGCCCTTGCATGTGTATAAACAGACTGTTTGAGGGTTAGGGTGCGTATGCACTAATTTTACCAAGGTTTGATTTTAGTGGGAATATGGTGTGCATGGCCCAAAGAATGATGTATGTGGCATACAAGTTGTGTTGAAGAGACATGTATATGATTTTTTACGTGTGGAATCTGTAAATTTTCCATGCTAAAGGTAAGTTTGATGTTTAATAAAGTGGTTATGTCAAACAATGCAAGTTAGGGCCAATTAGGAAGAAAAGGTGTCAAAATTTGAGATTCACTGGAGCATGGAAGATTTTAGGCCGTTTTGTGAGACCTAAAAAGAGACCTTAGGGACATTCAATTTAGTTGATTTTTGGTATGACACTAGCCCTATGTGCATATTAAATATGAGAGTTGGAATTTTGTTAAAAGGAGTTACGGATTATTTTAAGCGGAATGTTTATTAAAACTGGTCATGCTGGAAAATTACTGGCTACACAGATTTTATATGACATAATGAGTGACCAGGAAATGGACCTTAGGATTATACAATTGGGCTGATTTTTGGCAGGATACTAGCCCTATTTGTTTACTAAGCTTGAGAGCTGGAATTTTTGAAAAAAGATTTACGGTGTGGTCACACTAAAAATTGTAGTAAAATCGGTCATTCCAGAATTCAGCATGTAACGGTTTTGGGAAAAAGAATAAATGATTCCTCTAACGATATTATAAATCCGCAAAACTTTTATGTCAACTACTTAAAACATATGTGAACCCTTTTATGTAAGCCACTTATCTTAGAATAATTAATTGAGGGGTAATACTAAAATTTAGTGGGCGTCATTAATCTGAAATTTTGGACAGAATTAAGGAACTCGTCATAAGGCCTTGATCTAATGGACTTAGGCTTAGCTATACGGTTTGGGCTTACAATCACTAATTTATGGTATGTCTATAATGGTTTCCCAAAGCTGGACCAAATTGAAAGAAGTTAAATGGGCTTACATGAAAGATAAAAGAAAGGGCGCTGCATTGCTGAAATTCAGCAGCCCTTGTTTCGTAGATAATTAGACTAAGTGTCTTACGCATTTCATATTGTCCCTAAAATTTATTATGAATAGAAAGGACATTTTTATGCAGATGTATGACAAGCACTCATGATAGTGGGCCTAACCATGAGGGATTGAGGCCGTGTATATGGACTGAAAATTCTGGAAATTTTCCAGCATAAAGAATGAGTTGTACGTATGTGTATATAGGTAACGCATTATATCATGATTTGCATAGAACATGTCATGCATTGCATCATCGTCATTTACATGATATATGGAACTGATTTTATGAGAAAGAAAGATGAAAAGCTTTTTTAAAGAAAAGATTCTGTTTTAAAAAGAACGCTTCTCACCGGTACCATGTGTGTATGTTTCCTGGCCAGTAAGGACCCGCTCCAGATCCGAGGTCAATTGATCTGATGATATGGACCGTTCAGGCCCGGAGAGAATAGACCTGATATGGACCGTTCAGGTCCGGAGAGAATAGACCTGATAAGTGATGATGTTACCGTTCCGAATCCGGGAATAATAGATTCGAAGGGGAGAAGTAACCGCCTCAGATCCGGGAGAATAAATCTGAATACTCTATTGTTTTCTTGACGATGATGTTTTGATAGAAAAGAACAAAAGATCATATCCTCATTTTTATCACGATGCATCACACATACATATGCATGCATGCTGCATTTGATGAGTTATCGAATAATGGCACGTGATACTTGAGCTAAGTTGTTATAACTTGATAGTTCCTAAGTTATGATCTATTAAGTGGTGATTCTTGATGTGTTATGATCTTATACAAGTTGCGGTCTTTTATTTTTACACTCTTTAATAAGTGACGACGTTGCTTAAGTTATGATCTTGATGCATTAAGTGTTGACCACTAACGGGTATTGGATGGAGGTCAGGTATGTTTCTAAACCAAATTTCGGGGTTCGGTTCTCGTATGTACTTTCTATTTAATCCTTGATTATTTATAGTATACTTGCTGGTGACTTTGTCGCTCACCCCCTATTTTTCCTCCCAGAGGCTGCAGGGAACAAAGTAGAATGGATCGAGGATGAACCTAGGGTCCCTTACCCGTGAGATGCGCGAAAGATGGATGGCTTAGGGAACATGACATGCTGGTTGTGATCGATGACTTTTGATGTAATTGTGATGGGAAACAATTACTTTTGAGAATCTCCGTACTTATGATTTGGGTTGTAAAACTAAGAACGATTTCGTAGACGTTTTAATTTGAAAGTATTTATTCTGCCACGGTTTCGCTTACCTATTGACATGTAAGCACGAAAGTCCATGTATTTTATCATGGACTTCAACATGATTTGAATCGACGCCTGGTACTCTCCTTAGTGAAGTACTGCGGGCGCAGCGGTGCGGGGCGCTACAAGTGGTATCAGAGCTGAGGCTCTAGATCCGGGCAGAATATAGAACTAGGTCATGATCGTAGACAATTAAGCTTGATCTTAGATCTAAGTTCTGATCCTAGATGAGAGTTACCTTAGACTAGGATGACTTAGACTGGAAAATTAGGGTTCGGCCTATTGATAAAACCCTAATTGACGACAAATCACAGAATTTAATTTATAAAGCTTGTATGTGCATGTCCCAGATATGCTATTGGAATAGATTAAATTCTGCCACTTATTATGACATTCCCAGATTGAATAAAACCGACGCTGCATAATGCAGATGGTGCGACCAAGGGGCCGACAAGCAAGAGAAAGACCAGAGGTGCAGGAGCCTATTCCTCCTCCACCTGCACAGGTCCCTCCACCACCGCCACCGCAAGACCAAAATCCGCCTCCAGTCCAGAATGTTCCTCCACCCCAAGGACCCTTCCCACAAATGATGCCAGATATTAATGCTTTTCAGAACTTTTGCCAGACAGTCACTCAAATTGGTCAAGTGATGCTGCAACAGAATAACCCTCAACCTCATAAGCCGGTCAGAGATGCCCAATATTATTTTGAAAAGTCAAAAAGAGCCAATGTTCCACCGTTTGAAGTAAAGTCAAATCCAGATGCCACTGAGAAGTGGCTAGATGAGGTAGAGAACTGTTTTGAACTAATTAGAGCCCCTGAGGAGGTAAAGACTCAGGCAGTCAGACCATTTCCGCTAGGAGATGCCAACCAGTGGTGGAAGGCCAATCTGCAAGCTCTACCAAGACCAATTTCCTGAGAGAGATTTCTCCACGAATTCAACAAGTTTTACATACCACCCTCCGTCAAATTGCAGAAAAGGCACGAGTTTCAGTCCCTAATGCAAGAACAAAGAATGACAGTTGCTGACTACGCCAACAAGTTTATAGCTCTGAGAATATTCCAACCTCCACCATGAATGATGAAGAAACCAAAATGTTAAAATTTGAAAGAGGATTGAACCCTAGAATTCGAACATGGCTGGTCAATGCGAATCCAGCAAATTTCGGTGCACTTCTAGACGCATGCTACAGAATTGAAAGAGATATCATTCGCCGTTATGAGTTCGGCCAGAAAAGAGGAAGGGAAATGTCTGGGAGCAGAGGGCCCCGTAAATCCGCTAAGCAAAATTCAAGGGGCCCAGGGCGTCAAGGAAAAATCGGTTCCATCGCCGTTCCCAAAAGAACCAGTCAAAGAACCAAGGCCAACAATCTGTTATTCCGAGCTGCTCTCACTACGGTAAATGCCATGTGGGAGAATGTTATTACCAGACAGGAAAATGTTTCGGGTGCAGCAAGTCAGGCCACATCCTTAAGGACTGTCCAGATAAGGGAACCACCTGCTTTGAATGCGGGAAAACAGGACACATGGCCAAGGATTGTCCAGAGAAGGGGGCCCAGCAGCAACAACAACCACCTAAGCATCAGTGTCAGCATACCAACACAAGAGTTCACGCCATGACTGACGCAGCTGCTGAAGAGGCCAATGACGTGGTGACAGGTATATTCTGAAATTATGCAAATTCTTATAAGTATTGTTGTCCTATAGTTGCTTAGTAAGTATTGCATGATTCAGGAGCTATTCGAGTATGTTCAGTACCTGCCAATGTGTTATTTGATAGTGGCGCTAGCCACTCCTTCATATCCAAGAAATTTGCAAAGCATATTGAGCACAACCCAAACTATAGTGATTCACCCTATAGAATCCAAACAGCTGGGGAACAGGTGCTTGGATCTTACCATGTTTTCAGAAACTGCGAACTTGATTTCGATAACCATCGGTCTGACACCGACTTGATTCTCATACCCATCACGGACTTCGATGTGATTCTTGGGATGGATTGGCTCTCCAAGAATTATGCAAACATCGATTGTAATGAAAAACAAGTTACCTTGAAGGATCCCACACGTAAGGAAGTGACCTTTTAAGGAGGATCGAAGTTACGGAAGTGTCCTAAGAACGTTTATGTAAATGCGATTCGCGCTAATAAGGCACTGAAGAAAGGACATGAGGGATTTCTTGTCTATGCAATAAATGCCGATCAAGCGCCCTCAGATCTTTCTCAAGTCACAGTGGTTCGTGAATACCCAGATGTTTTTCCAGAAGAGTTACCGGGTCTTCCTCCGGACCGGGAGATATCTTTTGAAATCAACTTAGTTCCAGGAGCTGAGCCAATATCAAAGGCTCCCTATCGAATGGCACCTGCAGAACTAAAAGAGTTGAAGGAACAGCTGCACGAATTGCTGGAAAAGAAACTTATTCGCCCAAGTGTTTCGCCTTGGGGAGCTCCCGTACTGTTTGTCAAGAAAAAGGACGGAAGTATGCGGTTATGTATTGACTATCGGGAGCTCAACAAAATCACTATAAAGAATAAGTACCCATTTCCAAGGATCGACGATATGTTCGATCAGCTTCAGGGGGCAAAGATTTTCAGTAAAATTGATCTTCGCTCGGAATATTTCCAATTGAAGATCAACGCTGAGGACGTCTCGAAAACTGCATTCAGAACCCGTTATGGACATTACGAATTTCTAGTAATGTCATTCGGACTGACCAATGCCCCTGCCGCGTTTATGGATCTAATGAATCGAGTCTTTCAAGACCAACTAGACAAGTTCGTTGTAGTATTCATTGACGATATTTTGATCTACTCACCTGATGAAGAGACCCACGTAAACCATTTAAGGGTCGTTCTGGACATTCTACGGAGAAAACAACTGTACACTAAATTTAGTAAATGTGAATTCTAGCTACGCAGTGTAGCATTTCTGGGACACGTAATATCTGAAGATGGTATATCCGTAGACCCCAAGAAAATCGAGGCAATCACGGAGTGGCCCAGACCGACCAACGTTACAGAGGTACGAAGTTTTCTCGGTCTCGCCGGCTACTATCGTAAGTTTGTTGAAGGGTTTTCTCGAATCGCTATGCCTCTTACCCGTTTGACCCAAAAGAAAACCAAGTTTGAATGGACCTCAGATTGTGAAAAGAGTTTTACTGAATTAAAGAAGAAGCAGACCTCCGCCCCAGTTTTAGCACAACCCATTCCTGGTGAAAACTTTGTGGTGTACAGTGATGCGTCTAAGAACGGGCTGGGATGCGTACTAATGCAAAAAGATCGAGTGATTGCATATGCATCCCGACAGTTAAAGCCATTTGAACAAAACTACCCGGTACATGACCTCGAATTAGCAGCTGTAGTCTTTGCACTAAAAATATGGAGGCACTATCTGTACGGTGAGAAGTGCGAAATTTTCACAAACCACAAGAGCCTCAAGTATCTTTTCACCCAAAAAGAACTAAACATGCGTTAGCGCAGATGGCTAGAATTAATGAAAGACTACGACCTATCGATTCAGTATCATCCGGGAAAAGCCAACAAGGTAGCTGACGCATTAAGTAGAAAAACAAGTCATCCGCGTCAACCACCTTTGCAGCGTGGCATAGAAGAATTTGATCTGGAGGAGGTTGATTCAATTGAAGGCATGCTTGCAAAGTTGGTACTGATCCCCTTGCTGATAGACAAGATTAAAGAAGGTCAAGAAAAGGATGAAACCTTAAAGAAAATAAAGGACCGGGTGAAAATGAAACCATCTGAAGAGTTTAAGATCAGAAATGACAATAGCATGTGGTTCCGAGAAAGATTATGTGTACCCAACAATGAGGATCTAAAGATTGAAGTTCTTAGGGAAGCCCACAATTCTCGACTTTCTATTCATCATGGAACCAATAAGATGTATCAAGATTTGAAACAACGATTCTGCTGGCATGGCATGAAAAGACAAATTGCGGAGTTCGTAGAGAAATGCCTTGTTTGCCAGAAGGTGAAAGCGGAACATCAGATACCCGCTGGGTTACTACAACCTCTTGAAGTTCCCGAGTGGAAGTGGGACCACATTACTATGGATTTTGTTACGGACCTACCAAGAACAAAGAGCGGATACGATACAATTTGGGTAGTCGTCGATCGCTTAACAAAGTCCGCCCACTTCATGGCTATGACAATCAAGGCTCCGATGGAGAAATTGGCTACGATGTATGTTGAACAAATTGTGAGTCTTCATGGAATACCCCTAAGCATTGTTTGTGACCGCGACCCTCACTTCACATCACGATTTTGGACAGCTTTTCAGAAAGCGATGGGCACTGAGATCCGAATGAGCTCAGCATTTCATCCCCAAACTGATGGTCAATCGGAAAGGACCATTCAGATATTGGAAGACATGTTGCGATCTTGCGTACTTGACTTTGGGGGAAGCTGGGATCGAAGTCTCAAACTGGTAGAATTTTCTTATAACAATAGTTACCATCGATCCATAGGGATGTCTCCGTATGAAGCACTTTAAGGAAGAAAGTGCCGTTCTCTGCTCTACTGGGATGAAATCGGGGATAAGATTCTTACTGGACCCGATCTAGTGGAGCAGACTCGAGAAAAAATAAAAATCATGAGGTAAAACTTACAAGCGGCCCAAGATAGAAGTAAGGTTTGGGCAGATGAGAAGCGGCGACCATTAGAATTTCAAGCCGGAGAAAAAGTGTTTTAAAGGTATCGCCGACAAAAGGAGTTAAAATATTCGGTATCAAAGGGAAATTAAGCCCAAGATTTATTGGACCCTACGAGGTTCTTGAAAGAATTGGGGAAGTTGCTTATCGACTCACACTACCGCCCTCACTATCTCAATTACATGATGTGTTTCATGTATCTCAACTCGTCGGTATGTGCACGATCCTAGCCATGTCATAAAGGAGCAACCTTTGAAGCTTGAAGCCGACAAGACATATGAGGAAGAACCCGAAAGGATAATTGATCGTAAGGAAACAGCTTTAAGAAGACGATCTATACCTATGATCAAAGTACAATGGAAGAACCATTCAATTGATGAAGCTACTTGGGAGATGGAAGAAAACATGAAAAACTTGTACCCTCACCTCTTCGACTAACGATTCTAAGTTTCGAGGACGAAACTTGTAATAAGGCGGGGAGGATGTTGTACCCAACAAGGAATCACCTTGTACTTACGACCTAATCAAGAGAGAGTTTACGAAAATTTGTGTCTACAAGCACAATTTATTTAGTTGATGATCATTTTTATTTTATTTATATTAGATTATGTTGCGGAAAGATTATATCAAAATATCAAGCGCGAATACTGAACCATGTGAAGGGACCCAATTCACTCCCAATGACTAGTGAGATTTCGGCCACAAGGTTAAGAAAGGCCTTAATGGAATTTCCTAAGATTTTAAGGGCCATCTTTTAAGTAAGTCAATAAGCAATTAAACAAGTTTGGGTAGTGGGCAAAAAATTTGGTTCCAACCCATACCTCATTTTCGGCCCTTAGCCCAAAGAGGGCTCAAAAATTTTCCTAATTAACCATTTTAAAAGAAAGAAGGGGGAAAAATAAAATAAGTAAAAAAAAAAGTATTTACATTGATCAAGGCATTGTTGGGGTCATTAAAGACCCCAACCGCCGGATGGGTTGGGGTAGCCAACCAAGGGAGATGTTTTTACTCCACCATGGTTACTTTATATTCAACCCAAGGTTAAAGTAACCATAATTAGATAAATTAACTAAGGTTAGTTCAAAAGTAACCATGATTAGACTAAAGTAACCAAGGTTAGTGATAAAGTAACCTTGATTAACTAAAGTAACCAAGGTTAATCCCCTTAACTTTACCATGGTAACCCCTTAACCTCTCTTACACCCCTTCCCCAACGGCTAACCATAGCCTAAGAAAGAGAATTCCCTCTAAAAACACAATTGAGAATCCTCTCACCCTTCTAACACTCAAAGGACCTCAAGTGCAAGAAGAATTCCTTCTCCGCCCTTCACCCCAAACCACACGGCCAAGAGCAAATCAAGAAGTTTTAGGTCTTCCAAGACTAAGTGATATTAGGTAAGTATTCCCAACCTTCTCAAGCAGATATCTATATTTTCATAAGATGAAACTTATGGTGTTATTTTCTTGCTCATAACCGTGACCTTCAAGGTCACTAGGCTCAAAAAGTCTCAAGCTTTTGTGGATCCTAGTCTTGAGAGGCTTGAATACTACTCAAGCTCCATTTGGTAAGCCCCTTTAACCCTTATTTAGTGCAATCTTTCACTTAAGAATGTGAACTAACCATTGATCTCTTTTCCTTCCAAAACCATGGGGTGCATGCACAAAGAAGAGAAAGGTTTCATCTTTTCCATACATCTTTCAAGCTTAGAAGAGGAGTAAGTTGAAAAGGCAAGTACACTATACATATTTGTGGCTTGAATGTGAAAGTGCTTGCTTGAATGTCTAGATGACTTTAAGATTCAATCTTAGATGTGAAAGGCTAAGCTTTGATGCATGAAATTTTCGGCATTAGGGTATAATGGCTTGCATGTGTGAGTTTGGCTCCAAAGTTGGATTCTTTGTTACTTTTAACTATGGCTATGTGGTATACCTAGGAAATCTGAGTAGTCTTAGGGGAAAAATCTTAGCAACCCCTTGTTTCATAATTCATACTTTGGGGTAATATGCTATTTCCTTTCACGTGTGGAATCTGTAAATTTTCCATGCTAAAGGTAAGTTTGATGTTTAATAAAGTGGTTATGTCAAACAATGCAAGTTAGGGCCATTTAGGAAGAAAAGGTGTCAAAATTTGAGATTCACTGGAGCAGGGCAGATTTTAGGCCGTTTTGTGAGACCTAAAAAGAGACCTTAGGGACATTCAATTTAGTTGATTTTTGGTAAGACACTAGCCCTATGTGCATATTAAATATGAGAGTTGGAATTTCGTTAAAAGGAGTTGCGGATTATTTTAAGCGGAATTTTTATTAAAACTGGTCATGCTGGAAAATTACTGACTAAACAGATTTTATATGACATAATGAGTGACCAGGAAATGGACCTTAGGATTATGCAATTGGGCTGATTGTTCGCAGGATACTAGCCCTATGTGTTTACTAAGCTTGAGAGCTGGAATTTTTGAAAAAGAATTTACAATATGGTCACACTAAAAATTATAGTAAAATCGGTCATTCCAGAATTCAGCATGTAACGATTTTGAGAAAAAGAATAAATGATTCCTCTAACAATACTATAAATCCGCGAAACTTTTATGTCAACTACTTAAAGCATATGTGAACCCTTTTATGTAAGCCACTTATCTTAGAATAATTAATTGAGGGGTAATCACCAAAATTTAGTGGGCGTCATTAATCTGAAATTTTGGACAGAATTAAGGAACTCGTCATAAGGCCTTGATCTAATGGACTTAGGCTTAGCTATACGGTTTGGGCTTACAATCACTAATTTATGGTATGTCTATAATGGTTTCCCAAAGCTGGACCAAATTGAAAGAAGTTAAATGGGCTTACATGAAAGATAAAAGAAAGGGCGCTGCATTGCTGAAATTCAGCAGCCCTTGTTTCGTAGATAATTAGACTAAGTGTCTTACGCATTTCATATTGTCCCTAAAATTTATTATGAATAGAAAGGACATTTTTATGCATATGTATGAAAAGCACTCATGATAGTGGGCCTAACCATGAGGGATTGAGGCCGTGTATATGGACTGAAAATTCTGGAAATTTTCCATCATAAAGAATGAGTTGTACGTATGTGTATATAGGTAACGCATTATATCATGATTTGCATAGAACATGTCATGCATTGCATCATCGTCATTTACATGATTTATGGAACTGATTTTATGAGAAAGAAAGATGAAAAGCTTTTTTAAAGAAAAGATTCTGTTTTAAAAAGAACGCTTCTCACCGGTACCCCGTGTGTATGTTTCCTGGCCAGTAAGGACCTGCTCCAGATCCGGGGTCAATTGATCTGATGATATGGACCGTTCAGGTCCAGAGAGAATAGACCTGATATGGACCGTTCAGGCCCGGAGAGAATAGACCTGATAAGTGATGACGTTACCGTTCCGAATCCGGGAAAAATAGATTCGAAGGGGAGAAGTAACCGCCTCAGATCCGGGAGAATAGATCTGAATACTCTATTGTTTTATTGATGATCATGTTTTGAAAGAAAAGAACAAAAGATCATATCCGCATTTTTATCACGATGCATCACACGTACATATGCATGCATGCTGCATTTGATGAGTCATCAAATAATGGCACGTGATACTTGAGCTAAGTTGTTATAACTTTGTAGTTCCTAAGTTATGATCTATTAAGTGGTGATTCTTGATGTGTTATGATCTTATACAAGTTGCGGTCTTTTATTTTTACGCTCTTCAATAAGTGACGACCTTGTTTAAGTTATGATCTTGATGCATTAAGTGTTGATCACTAACGGGTGTTGGATGGAGGTCAGGTATGTTTCTAAACCGAATTTCGGGGTTCGGTTGTCGTGCGTACTTTCCATTTAATCCTCGATTATTTATAGTATACTTGCTGGTGACTTTGTCGCTCACCCCCTATTTTTCCTCCCAGAGGCTGCAAGGAATAAAGTAGAATAGATCGAGGATGAACCTAGGGTCCCTTACCTGTGAGACGCGCGAAAGATGGATGGCTTAGGGAACATGACGTGCTGGTTGTGATCGATGACTTTTGATGTAATTGTGAACAGTTACTTTTGAGAATCTCCATACTTATGATTTGGGTTGTAAAACTAAGAACGATTTCGTAGACGTTTTAATTTGAAAGTTTTTATTCTGTCACGGTTTCGCTTTCCTATTGACATGTAAGCATGAAAGTCCATGTATTTTATCATGGACTACGACATGATTTTGATCGACGCCTGGTACTCTCCTTAGTGAAGTACGGCGGGCGCACTGTATCCGGCTGGGCCGGGGTGCGGGGCGCTACATTGAAGGTCTACAAGATCCACTTTTAAGCCATTCAAAACGTTGTTCAATTCTGCCCTGTTCCAGTGGTTTGATGTTTTGTCATTCTTTCAAGTCAAATGTCCACAAATTGTCTTGTTCTTATGAAATATCTTATTGGTCACCTCATACACCCGTTATATCATAACTATCCAGGTTTCATGCATTTTATTGAGTCACTTTTGAATCAACCCAAAACAGTGAGAGTCTTGTACACAACAATCATCATATTTGCCCATTTTGCACATTATTAAGTCCATTCTTAGTACAACTAAGTTGTACATTGTTCTTCCTCCTTCTTGTCCGTGTGCATGGGTCAACATATCCATGTTACATTGAAAATTTTGAGCACAACACCCTCATGTAATAAATCACTTAACAAGCAACTCCCGCACTTCCTAAAGTTCACAAGATATGCTCTTTTCTTGGTTTTCATGTTTACTATCATGGTCACCCCTATGGTCGAAAGTTTTGAGGGGTCATACACAATTTTTTTCAACATTTATTTAAACATGCAACACCTTCACATGCTAGTTCATTTCGAATCCTACCAAGTAAACTTGTAAAATTACAACTAGCACTTGCATGTCACTTTGATGATTTTTAACTTCTCTCCAAGAGCCATTCTTGCCTAGGGTCACTTGATTACACCTTATTTCATACTAAAACAGCCTTATATCACCTTGCTTGTAAGAAAAGATTTCATCTTTGAAGGAATTAACCACATGCAAGCCATGTCTTTAAGGGAATCACTAAGATATAGTCGTAAAACTTAGTGTATTCAACTAAAGATCTCATCTTAGAAACATCTAAGCATTCAAGTCATTAATCCTTCAAGTAAATCATGAGGATCTAGTGTATACTTGCCTCTTCAAGCTAAATCTCCTTTCTTAGCTTAGATTTTGGATGAGATACATTGGAATCTTCCTCCTCCTTCCCTTCTTGAGCACACGGTTTTGAAGAAAAAAGGAAGGAAGAATGTTAATCTTCATTCTAAAGTGAAAATAGAATTAGTTTGAGGTTAGGTCATCTTACCCCAAGTGAGACCTTGAATGAAGCTTCAACTATCCAAGGATTGCACCACTTAAGAGATTGAAATCTTAGAACCTAATGACCAATGGGGGTCACGGTTGGGTGGAGAAAAAGAACACTCATGTGAGCTTCATTATTTTGCATGAAGAATTTACTTGACGAACTTGGAATGAAGCTTACCTAAATGTTCCTTGAGCTTGAATATGAAAGTGAAGTTGAACTCCTAGCTCCAAGGTGTAGGGGCCGAAAGTTAGGTGAGGGAGATGGAAATTGTCTAAGTGTTATTCTCTTGCTTGAATGTGTCTTGAGGGAGATTTCAAGATGATGAGAAGGTAGATGTTTCTAGGAGGGTTTAAATTAAACATGTTGGGGGAATGGGGAGGGGAGCCGGCTGTGCATGGGGGAAGGGAAAAAAAGGCCTAGGCTTGAAACTACAATCTTTTGTCTCCCATGCATGCCTCTTTTTAATAATTTATTATTTCTTTCTTTCATGCCTTCTTTATTTTATTGTTTTATTCTATTTTTATTAGATAATTCAAATACTAGAATTGTGGAGAGGATTCTAGATCCCTCCATTCCCTTTGGCCGAAAATCTTGGGGGTCTTGGGGGTAGTTTAGTCTTTTCACGTTTATCATATCCCATGCTTTATATAATTTATGATACTATTTATTTCATCTAATTATGATTTTGATCTTGCTTTGTGAGGATCATTCATGTTTGCATTCTTATAAAAAGAATTTATTCCAAGGTTGATCAAGGCCTCTTGGCCGAATTCTTGGGCTATTGGGAGGGCATTTTTGTCCTTTCACACCTTTTATAGTACATCATTACATATTTACACCATACTTATAATATCTAGTTCTTAAGTAGGCTTTTAGGTTTACTTTTAAGAGGACTTATTTAGGTTAGTCTTTTTGGTAAGAAGGAAAATATTCTAATGTTCATCAATGTCTTGTGGCCGAAATTACAAGGGCTTGGAGGCCATTATTGTCTTTTCACTCATTGATTTATTCCCATAAACATGATGTTTCTCCTAACATCTAACTTATAGTATAGGTTGTGAGTCCCGCTTTGAGGGAAACTACTTGGGCTAGTCTTCTTGTAAAATTGGAAATTATTCCAAGATTCTCCAAGGCCCAATGGCCGAATTTACTAAGTCTTGGAGGGCTAAATGGTCATTTCACGCACTCCACGACATCCGTTTGTATAATTATATCACACCCATCTCAAAGGAATTTAGATACAGACTCACTAAGGTAACCAAATGAATTGCAACTTGGAGAACTTATTTATTACGTCGCATCATACGGGTTCTAGTATAGTACGATTTTCGCAGGGTACAACATCTAGAATATTCAAATTAGGGTTGATTGCAATATACCACATGTGTATAATTATTGTGTAATATTTTGACAAAGTTTACAAAAGTAAAATTCAGCACATGTTCAAGATGCATATACACGCCTACCTCAGCCTTGGTGGAGCTTATGTGGAGCTTAGTTGGCATCTCAATTGGTGGAGAATAAGCCACACAGGGTTAGTGACATAATGGAGAAAGCTACACAAGGTAACATTTCAAACTTTCTCGCAAATGAAACACATGCTGAAAATTCAGCTTGTGAGAATATAGTTGGCCGATTTTGGGTCTTCAATGGTGATCAAATTTGCTTCCAAATTTGAGGGGATTGATTGTAGAATATTTGTTTTGAACTTCATTTGGCACATGTTTTTCATTTTATTCTTAGATTTTTACTGCCACTAAATGATGACAAGACTCATCCAATCAAGGAGTGCCAAGTAAGCAAAGCCAAGACAACTATCCAATCAAGTTGTGCCAAGTAAGCAAGATGGTGTCACATCTACACAAGGCATTCTTGCAAGGACTTAAAATAGAATTCTCAAGATGGAAGAGAAGCCCTAGGGGAGCAGCCAAGACCAAATAAAAGGAAGAGAAGAGAGCCAAACAAATGCAAGACAAGTCTCATAATTTCCAAAGTGCAAAAAGACTCTCTGCTCTCTTCTTCTACATTTCTTTCTTCTCCTTCTCCTCTCAAGCCTATTGTATTTATATTCAAACATATTGAATAGGCTTTGTTCATACCACCATACACGCCTCATTGTTGTAAAAGGTTGATCAAGGTGTGATCAAACTTTCATCCGTTTGGTGGTGGTGTTCGTGATCTTGTGATTGCTTGTAACGTGTGTAAAGGGTTGGAGTTGGTGAGAACCTCCAGCAACCCTTGTGGTAAGGTGTTAATTTTGTTTAGTGATAACTGAGGAAGGTGTCTTCGAAGACTGGAGTAGGTTGATTTAACTGAACCAGTATAAAATTCCTTGTGTTCTTTACTTTACTGCACAGTACTTTCATTTTCCAGCATTCTGCATCCATTTTGGCACAATCTTAAAAATAGGAAACGAATTTCAAAAATTGTAAAATTTTGCAGAAACATAGCCACACCTCTTAAGTTTCATTTGGCGTAAGTTTCAACTCATTTGGACAAGTATAAGTCAATCAAACATTAATAGTTCTGAGACTAGTGCAATCTGATTTTCAGACTTGCAAAGGTGGAGAACTTGAACATATTTGACATACTTCCGAAAAAAAATTTCAAAACTGTTTCAACCCATTAAAGTAAATATCTTAAGGGGTTTTTCATTAAATTTTCAGTCCATTTTGAGTTACTGATTAAGCGAAATAAATTTTTCAAATCAGACTACTGTTTTTGGCAGATTTGCACAATCTGACCTTAAACAATCTTTTAAAGGGTTAGAGGTTGAATTTTAATCTGAAATTTTTAAGGGATACTCAGAACATCTGAGAGTAGAATATCTCCACATTTCAGAATTTTGGAAGGTCTGTAACCAAGTCTTTCAAAAGTTTCAAATCAGGGCCTGAAAACAGAAACTGTTTTCAGAAGTTGGGTTTTTGGGTCAAAATATTTTAAAAACCAAATTTTTCGCACCCACTATTCAACCCCTCCCCCTTTCTAGTGGTTCCTTACAGGTCCTACAAGTGGTATCAGAGCGCAGGCACACTCACGACAAGGAGATTCAACGATCTTAGTGAGGTGGCAACCACTAGTTACAAAACCGAGCAAGAAAGAATGTCAACCATAAGGCCTCTTATTTTCGATGGTGAGTCTTTTATTCAATGGAAACTTAGAATGAAAATTTTCTTTATGGCCATTGATATAGACCTATGGTCCATTATAGAAGATGGTCCTTTTATCCCTTCTAAGTTATCTATTGTTGATGGTGTCACACTAGAGGTTATAAAAATGAAACAAGAATATACTAGTGATGACAAAAAGAGATTAAGTATTAATGCTAGAGCCATGCAACTACTTTTAAACGGGCTAAGTAAAAGTGAATCAAGTTACCTGTCTAATTGTTCTAGTGCCCAAGAGATGTGGAGAATCCTTGAAATGAAACATAAAGGGACTAGAAGTCTAAAATAAATATGCTTATGTCCACTCTTGAGTCTTTTAAATTATTGCCAAATGAATCTATTGTTGATATGGATTTACGATTGACTAACATCTATAATTCTCTTGAGTCTCTTAGAAAAGTTTTTTCTATACAGGAAATGGTTCAAAAGGTGTTAAGGAGTCTCCCATCCGAATGGGATTCAAATGTCACTGCAATCGAAGAAAGTAAGGATGCTAAATCGATAAATATGGAGGAATTGATCGGATCATTAAAAGGTATATGAAAACAAACTCACTTTAAGAAATTCCGAACCTACCTCTAAACAAGATAAGGGTATAGCGTTTAAATCAAATGAATATGTCTCTACTTCTTATGATCGCGTAGACGATAGTGACATAGACTCCGTTGATGAAGATCTAATCACGATGGCTAGAAGATTAAGAAAGATCATGAGAAAATCAATTAAAAACAAACACAAGCCTACTTCATCTAAGAACCATAGAAATAAAATAATGAGGAAATAAAGTGTTATGAATGTGGAAAAAATAGACACTTGTCATATGATTGCCCTAACAAGGACAAACAAACGAATAAACACCTTGACAAGGATCGGATCAAAACTAGACTCGTCTCAGAACCTAAACAAAGAAGAAAAGCCTTCAAAGCCTCCACTTGGAGTGATTCATCTGACTCTGAGACTGACGATACGGAAGAACAAACGGCACAAGTATGCTTTACATCTAAGGCATCAAATGAGGTATCTTCTGACTCTGATTCTGATTCTGAACCTTCTTATGATGATTTGTTTAGTCAATATTTATAATTGCATAAATTCACAAAGACTCTTGCAAAAGAAAATAAACGATTAATTGAAGACAAGAAGTTGTTAGAATCTTCTAACACGAACCTTGTTTCTCAATTAAAAAATTCAAAAAAAAGAGTCGTCTTGCACCATCAATGCATTAAAATTAGAGATTTTATCATTAACAACACAAAATAATGAAATGAAATCCAAGATTTTAAATTTGAAATCAAGGAATATAGTGTTGAGAAATATGTTTGGATAATTTTCAAAGACATGATTTTAAGTGATGAATTCTTAAAAATGTCACATATGGTATTATAAGTGATTAAAAGTTGAAATAAAGTTGAAAGAAATGAAAAAGTGACATCGATCTCTACATTGATCTCTAAGCCAGAGATCGATGTATACATGGATCTCTACATAGACCTCTCAGTCAGAGATCGATGTACACCGATCTCTACGTCGATCGATCGATGTCACACAGAGGCAAAAGTTGAAACTCACTGTGAGACATAGATCTCTCAACCAAAGGTACATCGATTGATCGATGTATTTATCAGTCTCTAAAATTGAGACATAGGCCATATAGGAATTTCAACCATTAAGAAATCGTCTAAGAAGAATTTAATTAGAGGAATGCCTAAGTTAGACTTAGATAATTTTCAAATGTGTGAAACATGTATTAAGGGAAAACACATTAAAGAAACCTTAAAACAAAAACATGGAGTGAGCACTAGTCATGTACTAGAATTGCTTCACTTAGACTTATTTGGTCCAAGTAGGACAAGAAGTCTAGGTGGACACTATTATGTGTGTATCATAGTAGATGATTACTCACGCTACACATGGACGATGCTCCATTAGCAATCGAAACCCTTATTAAGCAACTTGAAAACATTTATGAAGAAAATGTTAAAAGGATTAGAAGTGATAGAGGTGGAGAATTTAAAAACAAAGACGTAATCAAATTTTGTGAACTATATGGAATTAAACATGAATTTTCACCACCTAGAACACCACAACTCAATGGAGTTGTTGAACGTAAAAAAAGAACAATTCAAGAATTTGCTAGGACAATGCTTTTTGAAAATAAATTACCTAAATATTTATGGGTTGAAGCTGTTAGTTGTGCATGCTATATTATAAATAGGCTTACTATTAGAAAGAAATTAAATAAAACGCCTTATGAATTGCTAAACAATAGACAACCTAAGATAGATTATCTTAAAGTATTTGGATGTAAATGTTTTGTGCTGAACACTAAGGATAATCTAGATAAATTTGAACAAAAGTCTATTGAATGCATATTTGTTGGGTATTCAACTAACTCAAGAGCATATAGGTGTTATAATCCTGCATCTAGAAAGATAATTGAATCCATACATGTAAAATTCAATGAAAATGCATGCTTTGAAGTTAGTGATAAAAATCAACGTAAACAAGAAAATAATGTTAAAAATATGTTTGATGATGATGTATTACTTGAGCCTGTACTTGATCATCTAGAACCAACTCCACCTGAACAAGACATGCATGAACCCTTAGATGAAATAAATCAAGAGACTTTGCAATTGGAAGATAATACAACTAATGATCCAATTACATATAATAACGTTCACATTAATGAAACATTTGAACAAGATGAGGGTGAACCTAGTCAATCTAGGAATTGGTGGTGTTCTAGAGAATTAATCATTGGGGATCCAAGTGTTGGGGTTAGAACACGTAGAAACATAAGTCAACTTGAAGGACATAGCTTAGTCTCACACATAGAACCTAAGAATGTTAAGGAAGCCTTAGGTGACATATCATGGATAGATGCTATGCATGAGGAATTAAATCAATTCACAAGGAACAACGTGTGGGACTTAGTAGCTAAACCTGAAGACAAGTCTATCATAGGAACTAAATGGGTCTTTAGGAATAAAATGGACGAACAAGGAAATATTACAAGAAATAAGGCTAGGCTAGTCGCACAAGGGTATAATCAACAAGAAGGAATAGATTATGAAGAAACCTTTGCATCCGTTGCACGACTAGAAGCAATTAGATTGTTACTTGCGATTGCAAGTCTAAGCAATATTAAACTCTTCCAAATGGATGTTAAGAGTGCTTTCTTGAATGGATACATCCAAGAAGAGGTGTTTGTCAAACAACCCCCTGGATTCGAAGATTCAAAGAATCCTAACCATGTGTACAAGCTTAAGAAAGCTTTATATGGTTTAAAACAAGCTCCAAGAGCTTGGTATGATAGATTTGCAAACTTTCTTATTGCAAATAATTATCAAAGGGGAACCATAGACAACACATTATTCCTAAGAAGAAAACATAATGATTTGTTAATAGTTCAAATATATGTAGACGATATTATCTTTGGTTCAACTAACCCTACCTTAGTAAAAGACTTAGAAGAATGTATGAAGTCAGAATTTGAAATGTCAATGGTAGGAGAGTTGAATCATTTCTTAGGACTTCAAATCAAACAAACCCCTCAAGGAATTCACATTAGCCAACTTAAGTATGTAAATGATATGATTAAGAAGTTTGGCTTTGAAGAGTTGAAACCAACACCTACACCCATGAGTGTTAGCACCAAACTAGATAAGGATGAAAATGGTAAACCTTTTGATGAACACACTTTATAGGTCTATGATTGGCTCATTGTTATACTTATCTGCATCAAGACCTGATATCATGTTTAGTGTGTGCATGTGTGCTAGGTCTCAATCTTGTCCTAAGGTATCACATTACAATGCAGTGAAAAAGATCTTTAGATATCTTAAGCATACACCTCACTTAGGACTTTGGTATGATAGAAACGCTAAGTTGGAATTGTACGCATATAATGATGCTGATTATGGTGGTTGTAAATTAGATAGAAAATCCACTAGCGGTACATGTCAATTCTTAGGAACCAACTTGATCTCTTGATTTTTTAAAAAGCAAGCTAGTGTAGCTCTTTCTACCACTGAAGCCGAGTATATTGCTTTGAGTTTATGTACTACCCAAATACTTTGGCTTAAACAACAACTTAGTGATTTTGGCATTAAAATGAAAAAGAATCCAATTTTCTGTGATAGCACAAGTGCAATCAATCTTTTTCGGAATTCGGTGCTTCATTCTAAGGCCAAACACATTGAGGTGCGATACCACTTTCTTCGAGATCATGTTCAAAATGAGGATATAGTCATAAACCATATAAGAACTGATCACCAAATAGCTGATATCTTTACCAAACCCCTTAATCAAGCCACTTTTGAAAACTTACGAGCCAAGTTAGGTATGATGACTTACGACACCATTGTATAGTTCTATCTTTTGCATGATTTGCAAAATAAAAGGGGAGATAGCATAAGAACATGATTTTAGTTGGTAAGTCATATGCTAAGTTTCAATTGGTATAAGTTGAGTATAGGTTAAAGGAGAGAGTATAAGTTGAGGGGGAGCGTACTATTTAAAAGTTTGTTAACAACAAAGTTTGAGAACAAATAGTAAAGTTGTGACATTAAAATCATGTTGAGTTATTTTAAAAATCATCCAAAAGGGGGAGAACGTTGAGAAATATGTTTGGATAATTTTTAAAGACATGATTTTAAGTGGTGAATTCTTAAAAATGTCACATATGGTGTTATAAGTGATTAAAAGTTGAAATAAAGTTGAAAGAAATGAAAAAGTGACATCGATCTCTACATAGATCTCTCAGCCAGAGATCGATGTATACATAGATCTCTCAGTCAGAGATTGATGTACATCGATCTCTACATCGATCGATCGATGTCACACAGAGGCAAAAGTTGAAACTCACTGTGAGACATAGATCTCTCAACCAGAGGTACATCGATCGATCGATGTATACATCAATCTCTAAAATTGAGACATAGATCGATTGATGTCCAGCGTTTTTGGTTAAATTTTTCTAAAAAGTGATGAAATGATTGTTTTTCATTTATATATGTTTCATATATGTTTATTATGTAATTCTTATGTGATTTTGGTGATTATAATTGTCTTGTGACTAACGTGCCTTGGAAGTTTCTACAACTTACCAAAAAAGGGCAAACTTGGTAATTTGAATTTTGTAGGAACATCACATGGTGAAAATATTTCAAGGATGTATTCTAATACTATTTATCATGACAAATGTGATATCATGATTATTTCTGACCATCCGGGTCATTTCTGGAGTTTTCTATAACCAGGGGCATTTTGGTCATTTTACCCCCAAGGGTATTTTTGGTATTTTCAATCAAGGAATCTCTTGAGCGTATTATTATCTTCATTATGGAGTTGAAATATTATTATCTTGAGTATTATATGGTGATTCTTTATCTTATTCTCTCATATGTTGATGTTATTGACTATAGCTGGATATGTGACGATTTGAGATGTCACCTTCTATTTTTTCTTGAAGACCCTCTTATATATGTTATGAGATCATGTTTATCATCATTATTCAGAGATATTAAATGTTTTCAAGGTGTGGAAAAGATCACAACATTCAAGAGGCTTTTTTCGCTCGTTCGTCAAGCTTTCGAGCAGCTCTTGAAAATGAAAAGCCTAATCTCCCAAAATGCTCAAACCTAAAGGGACTGACCGGCCTACAGGAGCTTGCTTATAGAAAGAAGTGCGGCCGGTCAAAAAAAAAACAAGGCGCAACGGGCTCTCCGCTCTGTCTCACTAAGTAGTGCTATTCTCTCCGGGGGGGACTCCGCCAAGAGGTTCCTTCTCTCACGTAATTTCGCCCGCCCGTTTAATTTCCGTTCCGGAGGAAATGGGATTCGAACCCATGATACAATTTTCTTGTATGTCGATTTAGCAAACCAATGCCTTAAGCCACTCAGCCATACCTCCAAGTTGTTGATCGGAATTGAATTGGATGTGCCGGGTTTGGTTGATTACCCGAAGGGCTATCTGATCCGATCAACTGCGTAAGCCGTAGCGCGCTAGCGCGCGTACTCTTCCTCTATGAGCGAGACTCTATCCAGTCCAGATCTGCCACTCCTTGGGCGACGCCTTCTTTTCTATGAACACCCCACCACTGAACGATGAACTTTCCAGTTTTCACCCCCGACCGAACCAGGAGAGAACACAAGGTCAAGCCAACCCCTTACCCGCCTGAATGGAATTCATATCTCCTTCGTCTGGTCGAGAAGGGAGAAAGCCCGGGGAACTGGACTGTGCCTCTTCTATTACATTAGATTACGGATAAGTCCATTCTCATCATGATCGATCTACGTCCTACCGTAGTGCCCGGAGAACCAGGCTTGCTTAGCTTACAAAGCTAGTTTACTAAGGTGAAGGATTTTTTCGTTGATTGCACGAGCAAGCCAGCAAACCCCCCTTA
>AP025072.1:13389912-13772268 GCA_036186865.1 Eustoma russellianum | reverse complement strand
ATCCACTTGCTCCTTTCTCATCTAGCTCATTTGATTGAAGTTGATTTTCTTCCTTGTGAGCTCTCTCAAACCTACGTATCTTTCAGTTGATTCAGTAGATCCGGTTAAACGCTCCACCGCTTTTTTTTTGCCTCCAGCAAGAGCAAGATAGGGCGCCCCCAAAAAGCCGTATAGTGCAGGAGCGCTCACATTTTTTAGCTTACTCTTTCACCCATTAAAAATCCCGGCTATGTGTCCTTTGGATCCTTCGCCCGCTTAGAAGTGGATTCGAACCACTGACACAAGGATTTTCAGTCCTTTGCTCTAACCAGCTGAGCTACCTGAACCACTTTCCTAAAGTATGTATTCTTCATCGAATAGCGCCCTACCTTAGCGTAAGGGAAAGGCCCTTTACTAAGAAAATAGATAGGCTTTTTTCGCTCGTTCGTCAAGCTTTCGAGCAGCTCTTGAAAATGAAAAGCCTAATCTCCCAAAATGCTCAAACCTAAAGGGACTGACCGGCCTACAGGAGCTTGCTTATAGAAAGAAGTGCGGCCGGTCAAAAAAAAACAAGGCGCAACGGGCTCTCCGCTCTGTCTCACTAAGTAGTGCTATTCTCTCCGGGGGGGGACTCCGCCAAGAGGTTCCTTCTCTCACGTAATTTCGCCCGCCCGTTTAATTTCCGTTCCGGAGGAAATGGGATTCGAACCCATGATACAATTTTCTTGTATGTCGATTTAGCAAACCAATGCCTTAAGCCACTCAGCCATACCTCCAAGTTGTTGATCGGAATTGAATTGGATGTGCCGGGTTTGGTTGATTACCCGAAGGGCTATCTGATCCGATCAACTGTGTAAGCTGTAGTTGATATACATATACATAAGTTTAAAAACGTGTATGATCAGATGAGAATGATGGTGTACTTATTTTATGAGTTGGTGACAAGTGAACCAACCAAAAAGGAGCTAGTTGGCAAAAATTGCCAACTAGGATATTTCAAATGTAGCCAACGGCTACATGGTTATTTTAAGTAGAATTTTTGAGTCAAATTGAAGACTTCACATGTCCTATTCTTGTGCTTGAAGTTGAGGGTATTTTGGTGGTATTATCCTCTCTTATTATCTTCAATTTACAAAGGATTATTAAGGATATTTTGTTATGGAAATTTGAAGTAGCCAACAGCTACTTGTTGTTGGAGCTGATTTTTCTTTGAATTTGTCAAATGCCCACATGCCTATTATCTTGCCAAAGAGTTGAGAAGATGATGGAGTTGTTATGGCCATATTATCTTCACATTTTCAAGATAATTCCAAGACTATTATTAGTTGAAAAAATCGGCCAAATGGAGTTGCCAAGGTGGACCAATTATGTTGTCTTATTTTGCCAAGTGTACAAGGCCAACCAATGATGAGAAGACATTTGAAATTGATGATGAAGATGGTGACACATTGGAATTCTTATCTCCAAGGCTCAAATCACACTATAAATAGAGGCAATGGTGAAGAAGATGAAACACACTTGAATCTCACAAGCATTTGTTGAATTGTCTAGCTATCATCTTCTTGTTGTTGTTGTTCTTGTTCCATTTTTTGTAGCAAAGGTGTTCTTGTTGTTATTGTTGAGCTAAAAGCCTCTTGAGCTTCATTTGTAAGATTGATTAGCCATCTTTATATGGCTACATCAATATGTGGTAGAGGTGTTGCAACTAAGTGTTGCTTAGAAGGTGATTATCCAAGTCTTGAGTAGGGTTGGTGTATAACCCAAGGATCAAGCTTGGTTCTTGCTGTAAGGTGATTCATTTGATAGTGAAATACAAGGAAAGGTGTTCCTTGTGACTGGATTAGGTCACATTGACTGAACCAGGATAAATCCTCGGTGTTCTTGTCTTGTTTCTTTATTTATGTTTTCTGCCCGTTTTTACTGCAGTTTTCACACAATTTCTCACAATTTGAAAAAATAGCTAAACATTTTCAAAATTTGTGATTTTTGTTGGAGTTATACTTCAGACAATTAGCTTTAATTTGCAACAATAATCACTTGATTTGAGCAAGGTAAAGTTAGTCTTTAAGTCTTTGCAAGATAATTGCTCCAATCTGGCTGCAATCTGACCAGTTTTGAGAAAACTTGAAATCTGTATTTATCAAGAATTGTTCAAGGTCAGGGCCTTTTGGAAACTTCATCTACACATCATAAGGAGTGTTTTGCTATAAAGATCAACCTTTTTGGTTGAGTATTCAAAGAGAAACACGTTTTGCAAAATCACCAACATTCTGTCCAATTTTGTCCAGATTGACCATCTAAATCTTTTTATTTTTTTGAAGGACCAACGATCTTATTTTTGTCTGATTTTTGGACAGAGTCTTGTTAACACATTGAAGTTCAATTATGGAAAGTTTCATAATTTTAGGAGTTGTGTACAATTAGATTTGAATTTTTCAAAAACGGGTTCTGAATCTGAGGTGGTCTCAGATTCTGTTTTCAAATGGGATTTTTACAAAGGGTTGTAGTGCAATTTCCGCTAACCACTATTCACCCTCCTCTTGTGGTTTTGGAAGACCTAGAAAGGTCACCCAAATTTGGGTACCAAAAGAGACATTTGCAAAGGGTTGAATAAATAACCCTTAAGAACGCTCTTGAAATGCATGATTTTTGTTGATATACTAATTGTTATTTCTTTCTTACATGCACTTTTGATATTATTTATAAAATAAAGGGGGAGATAAAGTGCATGATTTAAGGGGAAGAGAGTGATTTAAGGGGAGAAAGAGCATGATTGCACAAATCAAAAGGGAGACAATTCGAAATTCAAAATTTGAATTTGTGCACGATTGAAGGGGAGCGGTTAAATTTAAATCATGAACTAAGGTTATTTTGTAAATAATCAAAAGGGTGAGATTGTTGAGAAAAATTTGTTGAGTAATTCACAAAATACATTATTTAAATAACGCGTGTTTACGAAATGCATGACACAATTTATTACTTGACGCGTTTTTGCGACAAACTTGCCTTATATACTTTATATATAATGTTGTCGTACTAACAAACAATGAATCTTTAAAGCTTACATCAAATGGCAAACATTTGTTGCGTTTGAACTATTTTCAGGTGCCACCATTAATGAACTAAACTAGTTCATTAAGTGAAGTACTTAGTTAAATGAACTAAGTAGTTCATTAAATGGAGATATATTTGGAGAAGGCATGATGGCAAAAAACATGGAAATGGAAAGTCTCCTCCCACTAATCATCACACATTTTTATATATATATATTATATATATATATATTTAGATTTTTTAAAGGCACAATACACATATATTCTCACGTACTACCGACACGTTACATATATTACAAACGTACGTCAACGTCACACCACTATATTTACCTCATATTTATGAGTATATTCAGGTCTTATATCATATGATATAAGTCATGGTGATGACAAAATTATTACGACATGTTACAAGGTTACAAACCGAAAATTGTCGTATCGGGTGACTATCGAAACTGTGCCAACGTGTCACGTACTTGCCATATATAGATGGTCAGCCCCTACACTTTAAAAATGGCCACAAATTTCGTTGCTAACATGGTACATTCATCCATAAAATCATTCCATGTTGGCACACATAAATCACCCCCAATTAAGGCCAAATTGTGAAGATTCCAAATTCACCTTTTTTAAGCACATGTGGGCGCCAATGTTAAACAGCCAATGAGCTGAATATTTAATTTATTTTATGTATATTATGTGTGACATAATATATATAACATTTGCAAAAAAGTTTGAATTTAATCGAAGAAAAATCGCGTAATCGACAAAAGTCGAAAATTCGGTTTTCAACGAACAAACACATGGAACGTTTTTGGCATGACATGTAGCATGTATCTAGACAATTTTTACATATTCAATACATATTAAAGTGAACTAGAATATTCAAATTAGGGCTGATTGGAATATATCATATGTGTATAATTATTATGCAATATTTGACAAAGTTTACAAAAGTAAAATTCAACACATGTTCAAGATGCATATACACATCTACCTCAGCCTTGGTGGAGCTTATGTGGAGCTTAGTTGGCATCTCAACTGGTGGAGAATAAGCCACACAAGGTTAGTGACATAATGGAGAAAGCTACGCAAGGTAACATTTCAAACTTTCCAGCAAACGAAACACATGCTGAAAATTCAGCACGTGAGAATATAGTTGGCCGATTTTGGGTCTTCAATGGTGATCAAATTTGCTTCCAAATTTGAGGGGATTGATTGTAGAATATTTGGCAATGTTTTGAACTTCATTTGGCACATGTTTTTCATTTTATTCTCAGATTTTTACAGCCACTAAATGATGACAAGACTCATCCAATGAAGGAGTGCCAAGTAAGCAAAGCCAAGACAACTATCCAATCAAGTTGTGCCAAGTAAACAAGATGGTGTCACATCTACACAAGGCATTCTTCCAAGGACTTGAAAGAGAATTCTCAGGATGGAAGAGAAGCCCTAGGGGAGTAGCCAAGACCAAATAAAAGGAAGAGAAGAGAGTCAAACAAATGCAAGACAAGTCTCATAATTTTCAAAGTGCAAAAAGACTCTTTACTCTCTTATTCTGCATTTCTTTCTTCTCCTTCGCCTCTCAAGCCTATTGTACTTATATTCAAACATATTGAATAGGCTTTGTTCATACCACCATACAGGGCTCATTGTTGTAAAAGGTTGATCAAGTAAAAGGTTGATCAAGTTGTGATCAAACCTTCATCCGTTTATTCCAAAAAAAAAAACCTTCATCCGTTCGATGGTGGTGTTCGTGATCTTGTGATTGCTTGTAACGTGTGTAAAAGGTTGGAGTTGGTGTGCAACTCCAGCAACCCTTGTGGTAAGGTGTTAATTTTTTTTAGAGATAACCGAAGAAGGTGTCCTCGAACACTGGAGTAGGTTGATTTAACCGAACCAGTATAAAAGTCTTTGTGTTCTTTACTTTACTGCACAGTACGTTCAGCTTCCAGCATTCTGCATCTATTTCGTTGCAATCTTAAAAATAGAAAACGAATTTCAAAAATTGTAAAATGTTGCAAAAACATAGCCACACCTCTTAAGTTTCATTTGGCGCAAGTTTCAACCCATTTGGACAAGTATAAGTCAATCAAACATTAATAGTTCTGAGACTTGTACAATCTGCTTTTCAGACTTGCAAAGGTTAAGAACTCTAACGTATTTGACATACTTCCCAAAGGAATTTTTGAAAACTGTTTCAACCCATTAAAATACATATCTTAAGGGGTTTGTCATTAAATTTTCAGACCATTTTGAGATACGTATTAATCGGAATAAATTTTTCAAATCAGACTACTGTTTCTTGCAGATTTGCACAAGCTGACCACAAACACTGTTTTAAATGGTTAGAGGTTCAATTTTAATCTGAAATTTTTAGGGGATACTCAAAACATCTAAGAAGAGAATATCTCTAGATTTCAGAATTTTTGAAGGTCTGTAACCTAGTCTTTCAAACGTTTTAAACCAGGGTCTGAAAACAGAAAATGTTTTCAGAAGTTGGGTTTTCGAGTCAAAATATTTTAAAAACTAAATTTTCCGCACCCACTATTTATCACCCCCCCTTCTAGTGATGCCTTACAGGTTCTACAAATCTTACATTAATCTCCCTTCAATTTTGGAGGACAATTAAAGGCAATTCAAGGAACAAAATCGCCCACTATAACACATGTGCTGAATTTTTTAGCATGTGTTTTCTTTTGAATTCTTTCCTTATGTGGTATCCTCTTTGTTGAGAAAAAGGGTTTGAGTAATTTACAAATACATGATTTAAATACAACGTATTTACGAAATGCATGAATAAATTATTACTTGACAAGTTTATATGATAAACATGTTGTATATGCTTATATATATTGTTGCCGCACTAACAAGCCATGAACCATTAAAGCTTACATCATATGGCAACCAATTGTTGTCTTTGTATTATTTTCAGGTGCCACAATTAATGAACTAAACTAGTTCATTAAGTGGAGTGCTTAAGTTAATGAACTAACTAGTTCATTAACTGAAGACATATTTTGAGAAAGCTCTATGGCAAAAAATTTGAGAATGGAAATTCTTCTCCCCATTCCTTATACATGCCTTATATACATATAAATATATATATTCATATTTTTTTAAAGGCACAATACACATATATTCCGACGTACCACCGACACGTCATATATACTATAACCGTACGTCGACGTCACACCACTATATACAACTCATATTCATGAGTATATTCAGGTCTTATATCATATGATATAAGTCATGGTGACGTCAAAATTATAGCGACATGTTACAAGGACATAAACCGAAAAATGTCGTATCGAGTGACTACCGAAACTTCACGGACATGTCACGTACTTGCCATATAAAGATGGCCAGCCCATATACATCACAAATGCTCAAAACTTTCGTGGCTCACATGTTAAAATCATCCGCTAAATCATACCATGTTGGCACACACAAATCATCCACAATTTAGCCTAGATTTGTGGAGAATTCAAACTCAATTGTGTTTTTACACATAAGACATTTTTCATCAGCCACTATAGATGAATATACATTTCATTTTATGTATATTATGTGTGACATAATATATATTACATGTGTAAGAAGTTTGAAATTAATTGGAGAAAAATCGCGTAATCGACGAAAGTCAAAAATTTGGTTTTCTACGAATGCACAAACATGGAACGTTTTTGAGGCATAGATGTAACATGTATCCAGAAATATTTTGCACGTTCAAGACATGTGAAAGTGTTCTAGAGAATTCAAAATATGGCTGAATATTTTTTACCATATATGCGTAAATATTGTGCATTATTTGACAAAGCTTGCCAAAATAAAATTTCAGCACATGTGTAGCCTTTCTACACACCTACTATATCCATGTTGGAGCCTAGGTGGAGCTTATTTGGCACTTTAATTGGTGGAAAATAAGCCACACATAATTGGTGACATTAAAGAGGGAAACACACAAGGAAACAATTCAAAATACAACACATGCCAAAATTTCAACACATTTTGTTTGTTATGGCCAAATTTTGGTGCATTTTTGTCTTCAATTTTATTCCAAAATTGAAGGAGGATTAATGTGTGATTGTATGGAAATTATTTGACTAGAATTTGAGCACATGTTTTCAGTTTTCTTTAGAATTTACAGCTCATTACAAGGGTACCAAGGTGGACCAATCAACAAGTGATAACTAGGCAAGGACAAGTCATCCTTCCAATCATATTGCACTAAGTAAGCAAGATTGTGTCATCTTCTACACAATGAAATCTTCCAAGGACATTAAATACAATTCTAAAGGTAGGAAGAAAACCCTAGGAGGTGGCCAAAGGGAGATAAAAAGGAAGATAGTGCAAGACAAAGACAAGCTACAATTCACATTCTCTCAAGTGCAAAAAGCTAGACTAATCTCTTCTTCTTCCTTTCTTTCTTCTTCTTCTTAGTCTCAAGCCTATTGTTCATATATTCTAAATATTATATAGTCTTTGAATATACCACCCATACATGTTTATTTTTTGTAAAAGGTTGATCAAAGTGTGATCAAACCTTCCTTCGATCGGTGATGGTGTCCGTGATTGAGTTGCTTGATTGTTGTGATTGTAAAAGGGTGGAGTTAGTGTTTAACTCCAGTCACCCGTGTGGTAAGGTGTTTGTTGTGTTTAGTGATAACCGAGGAAGGTGTCCTCGAAAACTGGAGTAGGTTAATTTAACCGAACCAGTATAAAATTCTTGGTGTTTTTACTTTTCAGCACTTTACTTTCAGTTTCTAGTTTTCTGCACTGATTTCATTGTAAGGGTAAAAATAGTAAACAATTTTCAAAAATCATAAAATTTTGCATAAACATAGCCACACGTCCTATCTTTCATTTGGCGCAAGTTGCACCTTATTTGGATAAGCATAAGTCAAACAAACGTTAATAGATCTGAGACTAGTGCAATCTGAATTTCAGACTTGCAAAGGTTGAGAACATCATCGTATTTGACATACTTGCCAAAGGAATTTTGAAAAACCATTTCAACCCTTTAAATTATATATCCTAAGGGTCATATCATAAAATTTTCAGATCATTTGGAGTTGTAAATTAATAGGAATACTTCATTTCAGATCACAGTTTCTCGCAGATTGATGCAATCTATGCAAAAATGTTTTTTCAAGGTCTTATACTTTGAATTTTGATCTAAAATTTTTTTGACACATACATAACATCTGAAGTACTTTGTCATCAAATTTTACAATTTTGGAGGTCTAAAACTTAATCATTCAATTAATTAAAAACTGGGTCTGAAAACAGAATCTGTTTTCAAAAATGGGTAGTTTGGTCCAAAAAGTTTTTAAAAACCAATTTTTCTGCACCCAATATTCAACCCCCCTTCTAGTGGTGTTATACTGGTCCTACAAGTGGTATCAAAGCGCAGGCACACTCACGACAAGAAGATAAAACAATCTTTGTGAGATAGCATCCACTAGCCACAAAACCGAACAAGAACGTATGTTGTCAAGCCAAAGGCCTCCACCTTTTGATAGTGAGGTAAAATCTGATTTGATTCCAATTCTGAACCATTATATCATGATTTTTATGTTCAATATCTTTAATTGCATAAGTTTGCTAAGACTCTTGCAAAAGAAAAGAAACACTTAATTGAAGACAATAAATTGTTAGAATCCTCTAACACAAATCTTGTATCTCAATTAAACAATTCAAACGAAGAGTCGTCTTGCATGATAAATTCATTAAAATATGAGATTTCCTCCTTAAATTCTGAGAACACTGAGATGAAAGTCGAGATTTCAAATTTGAAATCAAGAAACGCGGATTTAGAAAAGACCGTAAAACAAATCGATTCGGGTACAAGTACGCTAGATCTTCTTATTTCCTCCGAAAAGCTTTAAAATGATAAAACCAGATTAGGGTATGTGAAAGATAATAAAGTACAAAATAAGTCTACCAACTTTAGTTTATCTAAGAAACTGTATGCATTCAAGACAACTATACGGCCTAAGAAGATATCAAGTGGACCACCCACTATATCTCATTCCACTTCTTCTTTTTCATCTCATACGAAATATAATCATGTGCCGTATAGATATGAAAGGAAACCATTGATGCATACACAGCATTCATACAACATAAATGTATCTAGATCACGGACCATGCACACAAACACAAAGGCATATCAAACACGAACATCTTATCAGCAGCATGATGGCATTCTCGACCATAGGCCAAACGGATTTGCACCTAACATCTATTATATTGTTTCTTCATCTCTTTTCTCACCTTTTGTAAGACCGAGGAAGGTCACCCAAGTTTAGGTACCAAAAGGTACTTTTGCAAAGGGTTAAATCAATAACCCTTAAGATCGCACTTGAAATGCATGATTTTTGATATACTACAAACTGCTATTTCTTTCCATTTTTACTTGCACTTTTGATGACATTTACAAAATAAAGGGAGAGAGAAAAGCATGATTTAAGGGAGAGAGATAAGCATGATTTAAGGGAGAGCGCGACGATATGAAATTAAAAATTCAAATTTTAAATTTGCACATAATTGTAGGGAGAGCGATCACATTTAAATCATGAACCAATGTTATTTTGTAAATCATCAAAAGGGAGAGATTGTTGAGAAAAAGGGTTTGAGTGATTTACAAATGCATGATTTAAATGCTACGTGTTTACGAAATGCATGAATAAATTATTAGTTGACACATTTATGTGATAAACATGCTTTACATGATTCTATATATTGTTGTTGTACTAACAAGCCATGATTTGTTTTAAAAAAAGGCACAATACACATATATTCCGACATACCGCCAACACGTCACATATACTATAACCGTACGTCGACGTCACACCACAATATACAAATCATATTTATGAGTATATTCATGTCTTATATCATATGATATATGTAGCGCCCCGCGCCCGGACCTCATCCGAATGCGGTGCACCCGCCGTACTTCACTAAGGAGAGTACAAAGCGTCATGCATAACATGCGAAAATCCATAACTTAGATCATGGACTTCCATGTTAACATTTAACATGGTAGTAAAATTTAGGCAAAATTAAAACTTTAAAATAAACATGCATGCCGAAATGTTAAGTCCCCAAAATAGTAGTCCAATAAAACAAAAGAAACCGAAATCCCAAAGGGTCCAACATAGTTCATAGTACAACAACATATCAGCACAAAAGTCTTTAAGCATGATCTCCTCTTGTAACGACTTTTGTGTGCGATGACTTAGTTACGTGTGCTTTACGTGTTGGATTGTACAGGAAGGGCAAAAAGGTAAATTTAATTTGTGAAGAGAAGAATGCTAATTTATATTATTTATTTATTATATTTACACTTGCTTTTCCTCGTATGATCCCATGGTAAATATAGTCGGGCTACTTGCGGGCGATGTATGTCGCTCACTCCCTCCTCTACCAATCAGTTTTGCAGATAGACAAATAAAGGAGTTAGCAGACCATGAAAGATCAGGACTGGAGATTTTGAGACTGATGACATTTGGATGAGACTCTCGAGCGTAGTAAAATTGGTCACTCCAGAAATCAGCATGTACCCGTTTTGAGAAAAAGAATAAATGACCCCTTTAAAGTTATTATAATGCTGCGAAACTTTTATGATAATTACTTAGGACATATGTGAGTGTTTTCATGCAAATCACTTAGCTTAGAATTATTATTTTAAGGGGTAATCACCAAAGCTAAGTTGGTGTTACAAATCTGGAATTTTTGGCAGAATTGAAGAACTTGTTATGGGGTTTTGTTTTGATGGGCATAGACTTACTTGTATAGTTTGGGCCTATGATCGTTAATTATTGGTATGTCTACAGCACTTTCTGGGGTTGGCCCAAATTAAATAAAGCTTAATGGGCTTAAAAGAAAAGTAAAAGAAAGGACACTATACTGCTGAAATTCAGCAGTACCCTATTTCGTAATTAAATAAATTGAGGGCCTTACACGTCTTACAACGTTACGAAATTTATATCGAGAATAGATAAGACACCCTTAGGCATATGTGTGATGAAAAATCATGATAACCAGCCAAAACTGTGAGGTTTTAGGGCCGCGCGATTGGTACGATAATTCTGGAGATTTTTCCAGCCTAAAGAATGAGGTTGTACTTGCATGTATGTAGCGCATCATGTCATGGATTTCATAGTACATGTCATACATTGCATCATCGTCATTTACATGATTTATGGAACTGATTTTATGAGGAAGAATGATGAAAATCGTTTTTAAAGAAAAGATTTTGTTTTTAAAAAGAACGCTTCCCATCGGTACCGTGTGTTTTCTGGCCAGTAGGACCCGCTCCAGATCTGGGGTTAATTGATCTGATGGTATTGACCGTTCAGGCCTGGAGAGAATAGACCTGATTATGATGATATTGACCGTATAGGCCCGGAGAGAATAGACCTGGTAATTATGATTGATGACGTGACCGCTCCAAATCCGAGAATAATAGATTCGAAGGAAAATAAGTGACCGCCTCAGATACGGGAGAATAGAACTGAATACTCTCTTGTTTTCTTGACGATGATGTTTTGAATGAAAGAACGAAAGAACTTATTTTCATTTTCATCATGATGCATCACACGTACATACTCATGCATGTTGCATTTAATGAGTCATCGAATATGGGTGTGTGATACTTAGACTGAGATGTTATGACTTGTTAGTTCCTAAGTTATGATCTTAATGAGTGAGGATCTTTTAATAAGTTATGAACTGTTATCGTTTATGAACCTTTATAAGTTATGAATTTTGATAAGTATTAATCTTTGATAAGTTATGAGCTGAGTACTTACGGGTATTGGATGGAAGGTCAGGTATGTTCTAAACCGAATTTTTGGGGGTTCGGTTCTTGTATGTACTTTCCAATTAATTCACGATTATTTATAGTTTACTTGCTGGTGACGTTGTCACTCACCCCTTATATTTTTCCTCTCAGAACCCGCAGGGAATAAAGTTGAATGGATCGAAGATGAGCCTAGGATTCCTTACCCATAGAAGCACGAGAGGTGGACAACTTAAGAGACTTGACGAGATGGTTATGATCGATGATCTTTTTATGAATTTGTGATGGAAACAATTACTTTTGGGATTTCTGTACTTTATGATCGGGTTGTAAAACTAATGATGGTTGCGTAGACGTTTTTATTTTAAAAGTTTTTATTCTGCCTCGGTTTTGCTTACTTGTTGAAGTGTAAGCATGAAGGTCCACATATTTTATTCTGGACTTGTCCTGTTATGGACTGACGCCTGGTACTCTCCGTAGTGAAGTACGATGGGCGCACCGTATCCGGCTGGGCCGGTGTGCGGGGCGCTACAACCCCAGGCCTGGGATGTGTCCAGAACATAACATCAAACCGATTAACCCCGGGTCTGTATCGGGTCTAGAACATATCATCGGACCAATAAACCCCGGGTCCAGAATGGGTCCAGAACTTATCATATCATCAGACCTATTAACCCCGGGTATAGAATCGGGTTATGAGCATGCTTTAGCCAGCAAGGAAATCATAAAACCTTTCTTTGAAAATCGTGGGACCATAAACAACTTGCTTGCTTGAAAGGAGCTTATGTGCATACAGAAAACTTGGAAAATCCGATTCATGATGCACGTGATCATGCGTGATACATGGGATGAAACGCGATGCAAGTCGTGGCATGAATCATCTTAAAATTACTTAGAATATGACATAATTCCCATGAGCTGGAAATTTCCAGAATTCACGTTCTGTTCATGAGTCCTCCAATATAACAAATCAGGCCCATTGTTATAATCTTTTGCCTTACACATGACTAATGGGGTCCTATCTACATGCCATAAAATTTTCGTGACATTTAAAGATGAATAAGACCCTTAAATTGTTAAATTGCTAAAAAGTGTACTGTTGAATCCAGCAGTACAGTACTCATCTTTTCCTTAATTTCCAAGACCATAAAATCTTAATTAATTTGGGCCAATACCTGGGAAATACAGTAAACACATCAAGGATTAATATTCATGGGCCCAAACCCTTCATATAAGTCAAAATCCACAAGATTAAGGCCTCTTAACTTATTCCATAATTCTGTCCAGTTTTCCAGTTTTGTAATGTCAACTTCAAATCAGTAGTTACCCATCAAAACGATAATTCCAAGTTGATTAATTTACATGGACATGCTCATCTATGTCCTAAGTAATTACCATAAAAATTCCAGAGCAATCCAACGACTTTAAAGGGGTTATTTAATTACTTTCTCAAAATTGGTCACATGCTGATTCTGGAGTGACCAGCTTTACTAAAAATTTTATTGTGGCAAAACCATAATTCCTTTTTCAACTCACATATGTCATAGACATGCACGGCTAGAATCCTGCCAAAAATCAGCTCATTTGCATGTTCCTAAGGTCTATCTTCAGGTCACACAATACGCTACAATAAACTGCCTTGTTCCAGTAGTTTGGTCTTTTGTCACCTTTTCATGTCAAATGTTTACCATCTAACTTTATTCTTATAAAATAACTTATTATCCACTAAATACACCCTTTTAACATGAATATTCCAGATTTCATAACTTTTGTTAAGTCACATATGTATAACCCCAAAACAGTTTGTAACTCACACATAACATTCATCAGTCTTGCTCATTTTGCATTTTATAAAGTCTACTCTTGGTACAACTAATGCATGCATCACCTAGCTACCCTAACAGCCTGTTTTCTTGTGCCAAAAAGGAGTTGTGTCACCTTTTAATATTAGTACAAGTATACTAATGTAACAAATCATACAAGCATGCCAAAACAACTTTGTAAAGTCACATATAGCCCACACGCCATTTCATACTCCTCATGCCTAACACAAAATCTATTCTTTGCCAAGAATCAATTTGCTAGTCCATACATCATCCTAAAACAGCCCTCATATCATATTGCATGTAGTCAAAGAACTCATCTTTAGAAGTATTATTCACAAGCAAGTCATTTTTCTTAAGGAATCACTAAGGTCTCATGCTTAACACTTAGTACATTCAACTAAAATTTATATCTTAGAAATAACTAGCCATTCAAGTCACTAACTCCTTAAATAAATCATGAGAGTCTAAGGTATACTTGCCTCTTCAAGCTAGAGCCTTTTCTTAGCTTAGATCTTGGATGAAATGAGTTGAAATTTTCCTCCTCAAGATGAGGTTTTGAATGGAGCTTGAGAGGAACTCAAACTATCAAGAGCTTGCACCACTTAAAAGGTTGAGAAAATTGTACCTAGTGACCATGGAGGTCACGGGTTTGGGATAGGGAAAAGGAACCAAGTGAGTTTCATTCTTTGAAATAGAGAATCCACTTAAGAAGCTTGGAAGGAGACTTACCTAGATGCTTCTTGAGCTTGAAAATGGAAGTTGGGTTGAATCTCCTAGCTCCAAAAAGGGGGTTGTGTAGTAGGGGGGTTGAAGGAGATGAAAATAGCCTAAGTATTTTCTTTGCTTGGGGGACTTCTTGAGAGAGTACAAGACGAAGGTGGATGGAAGCTTCTAGCTAATTAAAAGAGGACGTAATGGTGTAAAGGGGAAAGGGGGAAGGGAGGCCGGTGCTTGGAAGGGGAGGGGGACAATGGTTTCATGAAAGATGGAAAAGTAGTCTTGGTCTTGTGGAGGAGTAGCTTTTGCCTCCCATGCTTGCTTCCTTTTTATTATTTTATTATTTCCCTTTTTGCATGATTGCTTTATCTTTATTATATAATTATAATCTAAGTAATTATTTGAAATAATAGAAATGGACTAGAATAATGGACAGGGTTCTAGAGCCATCCATTGGGTTTGGCCGAAATCTTAGAGCCTTGGGGAGGGTATTTTAGCCTTTCACATTTATCATAACTCATACTTATATAATTATACTATTATTTATATTATCAAACTTCTTGTATATGATTTTGGGTTTGCTTTTATGAAGACCATTTAGGTTAGTCTTCTTATAAAAAGGAAAATATTCTAAGGCCCTTCAATATCTTGTGGCCGAAATCTCTAGGCTTTGGAGGGGTAGAATGGTCATTTCACATACTTTATGACATCCACTTGTATAATTATATAGTATCTATCTTGGAAGAATTTAAATAAGCAAGCACTAATATAACTTTAATAAAATGTACTTCGAAGGATCAATATTTCACTGTGCCACATCATCATTGTTTCAAGTACAGTACGGTTGGGGTACAACATCCTCCCCCCTTAACATAAGTTTCGTCCTCGAAACTTAAGAGAACTAGTCAAAAAGATGGGGGTATCTATTCTTCATGTCTTCCTCAGTTTCCCATGTGGCTTCTTCTCCAGCATGGTATTTCCACTGAACCTTCACCATAGATATGGATCTCTTTCTCAACTTCTTCTCTTTTGGATCAACGATCTTTAGAGGCTCCTCTATATAAGATGCATCCTCTTCAACCTTCAGCTGCTGATCCTCAAGGATGTGACTTGGATCATAAACATACCGGCGAAGTTGGGAGACATGGAACACATCATGTAACTGGGACAGTGATGGGGGCAACGCCAAGCGATATGCAACTTCACCAACTATTTCTAGAACTTCATAGGGTCCAATGAATCTTGGGCTCAACTTCCCTTTAATGCCAAATCTCTTGATCCCTTTAGATGCAGAGACCCTTAAGAAAACTTTTTCCCCTCCTTGAAACTCCAAGGGCCTCCGTCTTTCATCAGCCCATATCTTACTTCTATCTTGTGCCGCTTTCAATCTTTGCCAAACAATCTTTACTTTTTCTCGTGTTTGCTCTACAAGGTCGGGTCCCGTGTAGATCTTGTCTCCAATCTCGTCCCAATAGAGTGGAGACCGACATTTTCTCCCATACAAAGCTTCATAGGGCACCATCCCGATAGATCTGTGGAAGCTGTTATTGTAAGAAAACTCAACCAGCTTAAGACTCTTATCCCAGCTTCCTCCAAAATCAAGAATGCAAGAGCGAAGCATGTCTTCAAGGGTTTGAATTGTTCTTTCTGATTGGCCATCAGTCTGAGGATGAAAAGCGGAACTCATCCTTATCTCAGTGCCCATTGCCTTTTGAAAGGCTGTCCAAAATCTTGAGGTAAAACGGGGATCACGATCGCAAACGGTACTTATGGGCACACCATGCAAGCAGACAATCTGGTCAATGTACATGGAGGCTAACTTCTCCATAGATGCCTTAATCGACATGGCCAAAAAGTGAGAAGACTTGGTTAGACAGTCCACGACGACCCATATAGCATCATTTCCATACTTGGTTATAGGAAGATCGGTCATGAAATCCATGGTGATGTGGTTCCACTTCTATTTAGGGACTTCTAAAGGTTGTAGTAACCCGGCAGGTCTTTGGTGTTCAGCTTTTACTCTTTGACAAACGAAGCATCGCTCAACAAATTCATCTATTTGGTTCTTCATGTCGTGCCACCAAAACTTTTGCTTGAGGTCCTGATACATCTTGTTAGCTCCATGGTGTATAGATAAGTGCGAGTTGTGGGCTTCCATCAGGACTTCATCTTTAAATTCTTTGTTCTCAGGCACGCATAACCGTCCTTGGTACCATAAACTGTCATCGCTACGAACTTCGAAATCATTTTGTGGCTTATCTTTTATCCTCTCCTTGATCTTCCTCAAGGCTTCGTCATTTCCTTGAGCCTCTTTGATCTAATCAATCAGTGAAGAGATAAGAACTAATTTAGCGAGTACCTTGTCCACGGAGTCAACTTCTTCAAGGCCAAATTCTTCTATATCACGCTGAAGAGGTGGTTGACGTTGGTGACTTGTCTTTCGACTCAACGCATCAGCAACTTTATTGGCTTTCCCAGGGTGGTACTGAATAGAGAGATCATAATCTTTAATCAACTCAAGCCATCTGCGTTGCCGCATATTCAGTTCCTTCTGTGTAAAAAGATACTTTAGGCTTTTATGATCCGTAAAGATCTCACATTTTTCACCATACAAGTAATGCCTCCATATCTTTAATGCGAAAATCACTCCGGCAAGCTTAAGATCACGAATGGGGTAGTTTTGCTCGAATGGATTCAATTGCCGGGATGCATAAGCTATCACTTTATCTTTCTACATAAGGACACATCCGAGACCATTCTTTGAAGCATAACTGTACACCACATATTTCTTGCCAAGAGTGGGCTGAGCCAAGATAGGGGCGGATGTCAACTTTGCTTTTAACTCCGAGAAGCTCCTTTCACAATCGGCATTCCACTCGAACTTGGTTTTCTTTTGTGTTAATCTGGTGAGGGGAACAGCTATTCTCGAAAATCCTTCAACAAACTTCCGATAATACCCTGCCAGTCCAAGGAAGCTTCTCACCTCTGTAACATTAGTTGGTCTTGGCCATTCTGTAATGGCCTCGATTTTCTTGGGATCTACTGAAATCCCATCTTCTGATATAACATGGCCGAGGAAGGATACACTATGCAGCCAAAACTCACATTTGCTAAATTTCACGTACAACTCTCTTTCTCTTAAAATATTGAGAACCGTCCTCAAATGGGCTACATGAGTTTCCTCATCTAGTGAATAGATCAAGATATCGTCTATGAAGACCATTACGAACTTGTCCAAATGATCCTAAAAAACTCGATTCGTGAGATCCATAAAGGCGGCAGGAGCGTTGGTCAAACCAAAGGGCATGACCAAAAATTCGTAGTGTCCATAGCGTGTCCTGAAAGCAGTCTTAGGAACGTCTTTAGTCTTAATCTTCAATTGAAAATATCCAGATCGCAGGTCAATCTTACTGATCTCTGCATTAAAATTCCTTAAATAGGGTTTTGGAAAATTTAAACCTTAATTGAACTAAAACTTGTTAGTTACGTACCCTGAGTTGATCAAATAAATCGTCGATCCGGGGCAATGGGTACTTATTCTTTATGGTGATTTTGTTAAGTTCCCGGTAATCAATGCATAAACGCATACTTCCATCTTTCTTCTTTACGAATAACACAGGAGCACCCCAAGGTGGAACGCTGGGGCAGATGAGCTTCTTTTCTAACAGCTCGTGTAACTGCTCCTTTAGCTCTTTCAGTTCTGCAGGTGCCATCCGATATGGGGCCTTTGATATTGGTTCAGCACCTGAAACAAGGTTTATTTCAAAGGCAATTTTGCGGTCGGGAGGTAACCCGGGTAATTCGTTTGGAAAGACATCAGGGTATTCATTGACAACCGGAACTTGAGCAAGGGTGGGACTCACTTGCTCAGCACTTGGGATATAAATAAAGAATCCTTCATGGACTTTCTTCAAAGCTCAGCTGGCATGAGCCGCATTAACATAGACCTTCTTGGATGGTTTCTTAAACTTGGCTCCTCCTTGGAATGATACTTCATTTCGAGTGGGATCCTTGATTATAACTTGCCTACTTCGGCAATCAATTTGAGCATGGTTCTTTGAGAGCCAATCAATTCCAAGGATCACATCAAAATCACTCATGGATATGGGGATCAAATCGGCTTCAAACTACTAATCATCGAACTCGAGCGCACAATTTCTGAAGATATGATGAGAGACAAGCACCTGATTGCCGGCTGCTTGTACTCTCTAGGGTGATTCTAGTCGGACTGAGTTATGATTGATATTCTTAGCAAACTTTCTAGAGATAAATGAGTGGCTGGCGCCACTGTCGAACAATACATTCGCAAGTATGCTACATACTAAGATAGTTCCTGAATCATGCATATTTAACTAAGCAACAGTATAGGCATGCATAAGCAAAACGTGTTTAAGGCGTAAAACTTTAGATCTTACCAGTCACTACGTCTGCCGTCTCCTCAACATCTGCATCTGTCATGACGTGCATCCTTGCATTTGCACGTGGCCGCTGGTTCTTTGGCTGTTGCTGCGCTCCTCTGTCTGGGCAATCCCTAATCAGGTGACCATCCTTGCCGCATCCAAAACATTGTCCAGTCTTCCATCGAGACTCACCCATGTGTCTCTTCTGGCACTGAGGGCATACTGGTATAGCTGGCTGCTAAGGTGGAGCTTGATTCTTTTGCTAATTATTTTGGTGCTGCTAGCGGCGCTGATTCTGACCCTGTGATCTCCCTTGACGAACAGATCCTCTGTAATTCTTTTTGGCTACTTTTCTAAATTTCTCGTTTGCGGTCACTTGTCTTTCTCTTTTCTGTCCCACACCATCTCGGTGGATAATATCTCTCTCAATCCTGTAACAGGCATCCAGAAGAGCTCCAAAATTTGCGGGGTTTGCATTCACCAACCATGTTCTGATTCTCGGATTCAGCCCTCTTTCAAATTTCAGCATTTTTGTCTCTTCATCATTCATAGTGATAGGCTGAAATCTTCCCAATGCGATGAACTTATTAGCATACTCTGCTACCGTCATACCAGGCTCTTGCTTCATTGATTCAAATTCATGCCTCTTTTGTAACTTCACTGACAGAGGGATGTAGAACTTATGGAATTCTTGCAGAAATCTTTCCCAGGTAATTGGTCTTGGCAAGGGATGTAAATTTGTCTTCCACCATTGATTTGCCTCACTTATCAGAAAGGGCCTTATGGCTTGGGCTTTCATCTCGTTAGGGGCTTGAATTAGCTCGAAACAATTCTCAACTTCATCTAACCACTTCTCCGCTATGTCCGGATCTGGCTTTCCCTCAAACGGTGGTACATTAGCCCTCTTCAACTTCTCGAAATAATATTGCGCATCTCTCACAGGCTCACATGGGTGGGGTGGAGCATTCTGTTGGATTAGTTCTTGACCTATCTGTGTGACCACTTGGCAAAAGGCCTGGAAGGCATTAACGTCAGGAATAACCGGAGGAGCCTGTGGTGGTGGAGGTGGATTATCCTGAACAGGAGGATTCTGGTCCTCCGGTGGTGGCGGCGGGACCTGAACCTGTGGTGGAGTAACGGGACCTTGTAGCTGAGGGGGGACGGGCTCCTGAGCAGCTGGTCGAGCCCTAGGAGGTCAGCCACGAGGTCGCACCATCTACACTACGGAGTGTTAAAATTTCCACAAATATTGGGATAAAACCAAATTATTTTGGCTAAAGGTCATAATTTACAAAAATTGTAAATGAGGGCGAGAAAAGACACATCTTACGTTAGAGATCCGAATTTAATAAGGCAGGATTAATTAGTAAACTATATCCTAAACCTGGTCCAAGTGGTCCTAGTCTAAGGCCATCACTCTTCAAGATCATGACTTAGGTCTAAGATCAAACTTAGATTCTAAGATCATAACTTAGTTCTACGTTCTGCCTGAAATCTAGAGCCTGGGCTCTGATACCACATGTAGCACCCCGCACCCAGACCTCGTTTGAATACGATGCACCCATCATACTTCACTAAAGAGAGTACAAAGCGTCATGCATAACATGCGAAAATCCATAACTTAGATCATGCACTTCCATATTAACATTAAACATGGTAGTAAAATTTAGGCAGAATTAAAACTTTAAAATAAACATGCATGCCGAAATGTTAAGTCCCCAAAATAGTAGTACAACAAAACAAAAGAAACCGAAATCCCAAAAGGTCCAACATAGTTCATAGTACAACAACATATCAGCACAAAAGTCCTTAAGCATGATCTCCTCCTGTCTCTTTGACTACGGGTACGGCACTCTCGGCTCATCCTCGATCCATTCAACCTTAGCATTCACTGGCTCTGGGGAAAAAATAAAGGTATGAGTGATAAAAATCACCCAGCAGGCATACAATAAACCACCATGAATTAAATAAAGAATCATAACATGAATGGAAAACCCCAAGAACCTCAAATGTTAATTCATACCTGATCTTTAATCCTTGATCTGCTTGGAGATATAGCCTAATCATAATTTTAGGTAATACCATACTGATAATATCACATTTCCTACTAACTGAATCGTACTAACATGTAAAGTGCACATGAATTATGCAAGATGCAATGCATGATATCATGTCGTGTCAAAATCATCATTTGGTCCCATAAAGTAACGTATCAGAAAACAGAGTGTCAGATCAATTAACCCCGGATCTGAATGGATCCAGAACTTGTCATCAGACCAATTAACCTCAGGCCTGGGACGGGTCCAGAACATAACATCAGGCCGATTAACCCCGGGCCTATATCGGGTCCAGAACATATCATCGGACCAATTAAACCCGGGTCCAGAACGGGTCCAGAACTTATCATATCATCAGACCTATTAACCCTGGGTCTGGAATCGGGTTATGAGCATGCTTTAGCCAGCAAGGAAATCATAAAACCTTTCTTTGAAAATCGTGGGACCATAAACAACTTACATGCATAACGAAAACTTGCTTGCTTGAAAGGAGCTTATGTGCATACAGAAAACATGGAAAATCAGATTCATGATGCACGTGATCATGCGTGATACATGGGATGAAATGCGATGCAAGTCGTGGCATGAATCATCTTAAAATTACTTAGAATATGACATAATTCCCATGAGCTGGAAATTTCCAGAATTCACGTTCTGTTCATGAGTCCTCCAATATAACAAATCAGACCATTGTTATAATCTTTTTCCTTACACATGACTAATGGGGTCCTATCTACATGCCATAAAATTTTTGTGACATTTAAAGATGAATAAGACCCTTAAATCGTTAAATTGCTAAAAAGTGTACTGCTGAATCCAACAGTACAGTACCCATCTTTTCCTTAATTTCCAAGACCATAAAATCTTAACTAATTTGGGCCAATACCTAGGAAACACAGTAAACACATCAAGAATTAATATTATGGGCTCAAACCGTTCACATAATTCAAAATCCACAAGATTAAGGCCTCTTAACTTATTCCATAATTCTGTCGTGTTTTCCAGTTTTGTAACGTCAACTTCAAATCAGTAGTTACCCATCAAAACGATAATTCCAAGTTGATTAATTTACATAGACATGCTCATCTATGTCCTAAGTGATTACCATAAAAATTCCAGAGCAATCCAACGACTTTAAAGGGGTCATTTAATTACTTTCCCGAAATTGGTCACATGCTGATTCTGGAGTGACCAGCTTTACTAAAACTTTTATTGTGGCAAAACCATAATTCCTTTTTCAACTCACAGACGTCATAGACATGCAGGGCTAGCATCCTACCAAAAATCAGCTCATTTTCATGTTCATAAGGTCCATTTTCAGGTCACAAAATACGCTACAATAAACTGCCCTGTTCCAGTAGTTTGGTCTTTTGTCATCTTTTCATGTCAAATGTTTACCATCTAAACTTATTCTTATAAAATAACTTATTAGCCACTAAATACACCATTTTAACATGAATATTCCAGATTTCATAACTTTTGTTAAGTCACATATGTATAACCCCAAAACAGTATGTAACTCACATATAACATTCATCACTCTTGCTCATTTTGAATTTTATAAAGACTCTTGGTACAACTAATGCATGCATCACCTAGCTACCCTAACAGCCCGTTTTCTTGTGCCAAAAAGGAGTTGTGTCACCTTTCAATATGAGTACAAGTATACTTATGTAACAAATCATACAAGCATGCCAAAACAACTTTGTAAAGTCACATATAGCTCACACGCCATTTCATACTCCTCATGCTTAACACAAAATCTATTCTTTGCTAAGAATCAATTTGCTAGTCCATACATCATCCTAAAACAGCCCTCATATCATGTTGCATGTAGTCAAAGAACTCATCTTTAGAATTATTATTCACAAGCAAATCATTTTTCTTAAGGAATCACTAAGGTCTCATGCTTAACACTTAGTACATTAGAAATAACTAGTCATTCAAGTCACTAACTCCTTAAATAAATCATGAGAGTCTAAGGTATACTTGCCTCTTCAAGCTAGAGCCTTTTCTTAGCTTGGATCTTGGATGAAATGAGTTGAAATTTTCCTCCTCAATATGAAGTTTTGAATGGAGCTTGAGAGGAACTCAAACTATCAAGAGCTTGCACCACTTAAAAGGTTGAGAAACTTGTACCTAGTGACCATGGAGGTCACGGGTTTGGGGTAGGGAAAAGGAACCAAGTGAGTTTCATTCTTTGAAATAGAGAATCCACTTAAGAAGCTTGGAAGAAGACTTACCTAGATGCTTCTTGAGCTTGAAAATGGAAGTTGGGTTGAATCTCCTAGCTCCAAAAAGGGGCCATGTAGTAGGGGGGTTGAAGGAGATGAAAATAGCCTAAGTATTTTCTTTGCTTGGGGGACTTCTTGAGAGAGTACAAGATGAAGGTGGATGGAAGCTTCTAGCTAATTTAAAGAGGACTTAATGGTGTGAAGGGGAAAGGGGGAAGGGAGGCCGGCGCTTGGAAGGGGAGGGGGCAAGGGTTTCGTGAAAGATGGAAAAGTAGTCTTGGTCTTGTGGAGGAGTAGCTTTTGCATCCCATGCTTGCTTCCTTTTTATTATTTTATTATTTCCCTTTTTGCATGCTTGCTTTATCTTTATTATATAATTATAATCTAAGTAATTATTTTAAATAATAGAAATGGACTAGAATAATGGAGAGGGTTCTAGAGCCATCCATTGGGTTTGGCCGAAATCTTGGGGCCTTGGGGAGGGTATTTTAGTCTTTTCACATTTAGCACAACTCATACTTATATAATTATACTATTATTTATATTATCAAACTTCTTGTATATGATTTTGGGTTTGCTTTTATGAAGACCATTTAGGTTAGTCTTCTTATAAAAAGGAAAATATTCTAAGGCCCTTCAATGTCTTGTGGCCAAAATCTCTAGGATTTGGAGGGGTAGAATGGTCATTTCACATACTTTATGACATCCACTTGTATAATTATATAGTATCTATCTTAGAAGAATTTAAATAAGGAAGCACTAATATAACTTTAATAAAATGTACTTGGAAGGATCAATATTTCACTATGCCACATCATTATTGTTTCAAGTACAGTACGGTTGGGGTACAACAATATAAGTCATGGTGACATCAAAATTATAACCACATGTTATAAGGACATAAACCAAAAATTGTCATATCGGGTGACTACCGAAACTTCACCAACATGTCACGTACTTGCCATATAAAGATGTCCAACCCATATACATCACAAGTGCTCAAACCATTTTGTGGCTCACATGTTAAAATCAACCACTAAATCATATCATGTTAGCACACACAAATCATCCACAATTTAGCCTAGATTTGTGGAGAATTCAAACTCAATTTTATTTTTATACATGGGACATTTTTCATCAGCCACTATAGCTGAATATACATTTAATTTTATGTATATTATGTGTGACATAATATATTACATGTGTAAGAAGTTTGAAATTAATCGAAGAAAAATCGCGTAATCGGCGAAAGTCGAAAATTCGGTTTTCTACAAACGTACACACATGGAAAGTTTTTGAGGCATAGATGTAACATGTATCTAGACACATTTTACACATTCAGGACATGTGAAAGTGTTCTAGAAAATTCAAAATAGGGCTGAATATTATTTACCATATATGTGTAAATATTGTGCATTATTTGACAAAGCTTGCCAAAGTAAAATTTCAGCACATGTGCAGCCTTTATACATGCCTACTACATGGAGCCTAGGTGGAGCTTATTTGGCACTTATTTGGAACTTTAATTGGTGGAAAATAAGCCACACATGATTGGTGACATCGAAGAGGGCAACACACAAGGAAACAATTCAAAATACAATACATGCTGAAATTTCAGCACATGTTGTCTGTTATGGACGAATTTTGGTGCATTTTTGTCTTCTATTTTATTCCAAAATTGAAGGAGAATTAATGTGTGATTGTATGATAATTATTTGACTAGAATTTGAGCACATGTTTTCAGTTTTATTTAGAATTTACAGCTCATTGCAAGGGTGCCAATGTGGACCAATCACTAAGTGACAACTAGGCAAGGATAAGTCATCCTTCCAATCATATTGCACCAATTAAGCAAGATTGTGTCATCTTCTACACAAGGCAATCTTCCAAGGACATTAAAGACAATTCTCAAGGTAGGAAGAAAGCCCTAGGAGGCAAACAAAGGTCGATAAAAAGGAAGATAGTGCAAGACAAGGACAAGCTACAATTCACATTCTCTCAAATGCAAAAAGCTAGGCTAATCTCTTTTTCCTTTCTTTCTTCTTCTTCTTAGTCTCAAGCCTATTGTTCATATATTCTATATATTATGTGGCTTTGAATATACCACCCATACACGTTCATTGTTTGTAAAAGTTTGATCAAGTGTGATCAAACCTTCACTCAATCGGTGGTGGTGTTTGTGATTGATTTGTTTGATTGTTGTGATTGTAAAAGGGTGGATTTAGTGTTTAACTCCAGTCACCCTTGTGGTAAGGTGTTTGTTGTGTTTAGTGATAACCGAGGAAGGTGTCCTCGAAGACTAGATTAGGTTGATTTAACCGAACCAATATAAAATTCTTGGTGTTCTTACGTTTCAGCACTTTACTTTCAGTTTTCAGCTTTCTGCACTGATTTCATTGCAACGGTAAAAATAGTAAACAATTTTGAAAAATCATAAAATTTTGCATAAACATAGCCACACGTCCTAGTTTTCATTTCGCGCAAGTTTCACCTCATTTGAATAAGTCAATTAAACGTTAAGAGTTCTGAGACTAGTGCAATCTGAATTTCAGACTTGCAAAGGTTGAGAACATCATCGTATTTGACATACTTGCCAAAGGAATTTTAAAAAATGTTTCAAGAAATTAAATTATATATCTTAAGGGTCATATCATAAAATTTTCAGATCATTTGGAGTTGTAAATTAATATGAATTAATTTTTTATTCCGGATCACAGTTTCTGGCAGGTTGACGCAATCTGTACAAAAATATTTTTTCGATGTCTTATATTTTGAATTTTGATCTGAAATTTTTATGAAACATACATAACATCGGAAAGTACTTTGTCACCAAATTTTATGATTTTTGGAGGTCTACAACTTAATCATTCAGTTAATTAAAAACTAGGTCTGAAAAATGAATCTGTTTTCAAAAGTGGGTAGTTTGGTCCAAAAAAAATTTTAAAAAACAATTTTTCCACACCCAATATTCAACCACCCCCCTCCTTCTAGTAGTGTTATACAGGTCCTACACTCTTCAATGTCATCAATCTTGTGTGGCATATTCTCTACCAATTAAAGTGCCAAATAAGTTCCACCTTGGCTCCTACATGGATGTAGTAGGCGTGTAAGAGAGGCTGCACATGTGCTGAAATTTTATTTTGGCAAGCTTTGTCAAATAATGCATAATATTTACATATATGGTAAATAATAATCAGCCCTATTTTGAATTTTATAGAACACTTTAACATGTCTTGAATGTGTAAAATGTGTCTAGATATATGTTACATCTATGTCAAAAACGTTCCATGTGTGTGTGTTCGAAGAAAACCGAATTTTTGACTTTCATCGATTACTCGATTTTACCCTAATTAAATTCAAACTTCTTACACATGTAATATATATTATGTCACATATAATATACATAAAATGAGGTGTATATCCAGCTATATTGGCTGAGTAGAAAATGCCCATGTGCAAAAAATAAAATTGAGTTTGAATTCTCCACAAATCTAAGCTAAATTGTGGGTGATTTGTATGTGCCAACATGGTATGACTTAATGGCTGTTTGTAACATGTGAGCCACGAAATTGTTTGAGCATTTTTTATGTATATGGACTGGCCATATTCATACGGCAAGTATGTGACATGTCGGCGAAGTTTCGGTAGTCACCCGATACGACAATTTTTCAGTTTATGACCTTGTAACATGTTATTATAATTTTGACATCACCATGAGTTCTATCATATGATATAAGACCTGAATATACTCATAAATATGAGGTGTATATAGTGGTGTGATGTTGACGTACGTTTATAATATATGTGACGTGTCGATGGTACGTCATAATATATGTGTATAGTGCCTTTTAAAAAGTATGGATACATATATTATATATATTAGGCGTGTGATATGAAATGAGGAGAAGATTTTTCATTTTCAAATTTGTTGCCACATAGCTTTCTCCAAATATATTCTCATTTAATGAACTAGTTAGTTCATTAACTTAAGCACTTCACTTAATGAACTAGTTTAGTTCATTAATTATGGCACCTGAAAATAGTACAAAGACAACAAATGTTTGTCATGTGATGTAAGCTTTAACACCTCATGGCTTGTTAGTACGGCAACAATATATATAAGCATATAAAGCATGTTTATCACATAAACGTGTCAAGTCATAATTTATTCATGCATTTCGTACTTACGTAACCTTTAAATCATGCATTTGTAAATCACACAAACCCTTTTTCTTAACAAAAAGTGTGTAGGGTTTTGTTGTGCAGTAAAATACAAAATGGAAGAAATCTTTTCTTCCCACTTGCATGGGTAAATTCAGCCATAATAGGGTTTTAGTGGGTAGAATAAGACAAAATACCATCATTTGGTTTCTACACAATTTTTTCCACTTGGTATTTTGTTGGGGTATTTTTCTAACCACAATTTCTTCTTCCTATTTTCTACTATTGGCTGCCCTATGTGCATGTGTGTGTGTGTGTATGTTTTATTTTCTATACCCTAATTATTTGTTATGTCTTGTTTATTTTTCTATTTGTTTGAGTAGTGAAATTTATCGCTTTATATCAATTTAATTTAACATAATACTTAAGTCGTTACGACGAATTTATTTAAGTTTTATCGTATGTTCGATAATGTTTGTTATCGAATTCGCTTGGGTTTCGACATACTGAAGAATTTGGGAACATATATCGTTGAATTTAAATTTACGGTGCCAAAAATGGTACAACGTATCGAAAAAATTTTCGAGACGTAACAAAGGGCTACTAGTGATATAATTCCACTACCCGTCGAATCCATGTCATGATATACTGTGTATTCCTTGAATCCGAGTTATTTTTTTATAACCACCCTAACTCTCAAGGGAGGAATTGAATGAATCTCTAGATTGGTTACATAGTTTTGGTTGTCTAGAGACTGTCCAACAAGAACGAGTAGATGAAACCACCAAGGAGACCTCTCCCAACGAAGGAAGGGCCAACGAGCCAGTTCCCACTACCGATGAGTCTCCTTTGTTGAATGTCCAACAAAAGGCAAGTGATTCACACCCTAATGAAGAACTCTTTGTTCCGCCTAATTTGAAGAATAATGAAGATCCGATTGAGAGACAGGTACGGATTCTTCCAGAAGGAAAGAACAGGGGCATACCACTAGACAGGTTGATACGATCTTGGATCGTATGGAAATGACGATCGCTTCTTTCAACTCCAAAAGACACCTTTGATCAACCCTTGCGTGGGCCAAGGGCGCAAACACCACCTTCTTGGATAAGAGAAGTCAACAACGTCTACGTTGAGCAATTCAAATCTCCCAATCCAACACGTCGTTCTGTATCCTTGGATTGTGATTCACCAACTAGGTTTGCTCAAACCTTGGTTGGATCTAGCCTTGATTTTACTTTGTGAAAACCAAAGGAAAAACACAAGACAAAAGGCAACACATGGCTGCACCAATGCTGGAATTCTGAAAATTGAAATTCTGAAAATTCTATGTCCTAGGCTGCAATTTTTCTTCAAGACATAATGCCCTAATCTTCTACTCCTACAAGTTAACTAATCAATCAAAGTCCTAAGAATACTACCTATCAATATTGATCAAATTTACATAAAAGATAAGTCAAAGCTAATCAAGGAAGATTACATAACTCAAATCCCTAAAATCTCGCATTGGAATTATACCCTATCGGTTACTGGCTTATAGCCGCTTTTAGACACCGAATTAGGGTTTGCACTCTTCAGCAAAGTTGTAGATCACAAAATTTTCTTGAATTTGGGCTCTTGAATCACCTCATTTGGACTCTTCTTGACAGAGATACAGGCCTCCAAAAATTAGGTATCCATTCAGTGAACTTCAGTACTTTCCATTCTGGACTCCCAATTTGCACCTGATTTCGGTCCATCTTGTAGCCCAAATTAGAAAAAGTGTAAAACATGAAAATCGTCTCAAATTGAGTTATTTAAGACCTCCAAGTAGTTTGAATCAAATTGGATCAATACTCCGACCTGGGCATCCAAAATACCAACTGGTGTCCGGCTGCCTTCCTGAAAAATAGGGACTCTTCAAGCCACTTTCCTTATTTAGCCTTGTCACCTTAGAAAACACTCAAAAACGGTAATTATCACTATAAACACATATTACAAGACTCTATAAAATATCATAGACCTAAAACAAAGACAACGCAAACAACTAGACTCGATATTACAACGACAACATATGAAATGGCCATCCTGCCCTCCCTCCAACCCTTACATCATATGATATGCAATAAACTCAAGGACAATCAAATCATGGCCTCAATAAACATAGAAAAATCATGCATCTGCATTCCTTGGCTCATCTTGTACATGTTTGAACAAGAAGCTCTTTAGTTTACATTTTCTATTTGTGCAAAAGCTTTTTGTTTGTGGAGTTTGTATGTTCAAGGCCCTTGTTTGTGAAGTTTGTATGTTTAGGGCTCCTTGAATCGCATCATTCCCTCCCTCCTCAAAAGGATTCGACCTCGAATCTAAAAACACAAACGGATAAGAGGGATACTCTACAAATGACTCATAAACTATGTAAGATACAAGTTCAAGCAAACCAAGTGTAATGATCATACATAATTTAAGTCTAACATGCTTAGGATGAGCAATCAATTGAATGAAGACATGTACAAATAATATCACATCGTCACACATATTTACATGAACACTTAGCAACAAGCACCTCTTTCTATTATGTTTAGGATGCACTAACAAGATAGGTATAAAACTCCTCACATAAGATTTATCATGCATGAAAGAGAGAGTATGTAAAACATGAGGAATAAACAACATACCTTGTACGCTCTTTAGAACATCCAAACCAGAGGTATTTGAACTATCATGCTCAAGAAAGCACAAATCGTCACTAACATTTAGATTATCATCTTCAAAATCAGTGTGCAACGTAACGTCAAGTGGAATTTCAGATTCATATGGACGCAAAATAGAATTTTCATGGGATGGAATGTCATTTTCAAGGCACTCAAACAAAGGATTATTACCGACAACCCATTCATGCCTCTCAACGTTATCATGTTTATGACCTAAGAAATCATTATTCTCACTTGAAACGTCACTCAAATCATCTTGTAAATCAGTATGTAAATTAAGCAAATCATGTGAGTCATGTGTAGCACAAACAACTTTAGATTCAAGCTCATCACTTTCATCACACAAGTCAGTCTCATGCATATGAACACGATGAACATCAACAAGTCTCCTACCACTTTGAAATTTATTAAGGAAGTCTAATCTGTGTACCTTTTGTTCTTCTACTTCTGCAAGGATCTCAAAGTTATGTTCTTTTTGTGCTAGAAGTTTCTTACGAATGTCAGAATTACGTTCTAAGAACTTCACACAGTCATGTTCAACTTCAATATGATCATGGAAGCCAACATGCGATTTCTTATCAGGTTCACACACTTTAGAGTGAAAAACATCATCAGATTCAGACAAACCGGATTTAAACAATTTAGGATCATGCAAGTCAAGAAGCTTATCATGTAAGTCATGTTCATTCGACATATCAACTTTATCATCATGAACAACATGTGTATCAATTGAAATTTCAGCATCATCATCATAAGAATCATGCTCAATATCAACAATAAAATCGTCACTCATATCACGCCAATCATATGCAATTCCATAAGTAAAATGAGCTTGACGTAACCCTTCTATCGTTGCATGATAGAGGTCCCTAATATCATCCTCCGTGGAATCCATGAGTAACCTGAAATTATGCAAGCAAACAACGAAAGGAAAAACTAACACAAAGACAAAAGAAACATCGTTACATTAGTGAAATCAAAATCAATGTGTATGTTCCTCTCTCGCTCTTGTATAGTCACTCAAGTTTGTGCTTTTCCTCGGCCAATCTTGAGCTAGATACAACCAAAGCAAGCTTCTCAAGTGGCTAACACAATCCGTTGATCAATTGCACCTTTTTCTCCAATGTGTCAACCAAATTTCAGCAACTAACAAGCAAAGGTATCAAGCCAAGAACAAGACAATTTAGCACACTTAACCTCCTAAGATTCAAGGAAAATGAGACCAAAAATTATGTCAAAGGCTGAGCCAAAGAAAACTAAGGGTTGCCCTGGGCAATCTTTAGTTAACCTTAGCCTTATGCAAATTAATTACAAAATTGTTGATTTAAGTGCAACAATCAAGTATACAAGTGTAAGGCAATGAAAAGGTGACGTATTTTTGTGGCTTCAAAGGACACGACCTTGTTGAGTTTTTTTTTTTGGAACTTGATTTGCAAATAATTTGAAAACAATCTTGGTTTTTTTTTATTCTTGTACTTTTTTTTCTCGGCTCCTTTTGCACTTCTCTTTTTTTGTACACTTTTTTTTCCGGCTCTTTTGCTATTCTGCCGAATGTTTTTTTTTGAATTTTGCTAAAATAACAAAATGGAAAGTAGGTATTTAACAATGTATAGCTCGTGATCTAGGACTCAATAGGACGTCTCTAGATGTTCAAGGCACTCTTAGGGGCTGTTTTGCGCGAAGTAACACAAAAGTTTTGTATCTTTACAATTAGTATCTTTGTGGCTTGGTTTGGTTTGAAAGGTGATAGCTTTGTATCAAGAGTTTTCAACCGTGTGTATAGCGTGGGAGAACTAGTCTTGGATACAAGAAAATTACAGCACAAACCAAGCAACAATGCAATCAAATCACACAAGTCTAAGATCAACTAAAAGCTTCGTTAGCAAAAAGATTTACGAGTGACACTAGGTAGCACTTTTAAGCAATGGACTAGATTTATATGTTATGGCTGAATTTAAATCCTAACACAATGAACCTATTGTTAAGTGTGTGTAAAGATTTGATTTTGAAAAGGAATAAAAGTTTGTACCAGTGGTACTCACTGTCTGAGATAAGGAAAATGCACCCTATTTTTAAGCTAAATGGATATAATGCGATTCAAGCAAAACAAAAAAGAAAAAAAAAGAATTCCAGCAAGAATTGTGACAAATTGATACGTGAAGGATCAGAATCTACTTCTGATCAGAAATTTTATTCGACAAAAAAAACAGGAACCAGACAAAATAAAAGAATATGGTAGTATGGGCTAGGCACGTTTGCATGAGGGTGGGGAGGCCAGCATGGTGATTTTGAACCAAAGATAGGGACTTTGGTTCTCCTTGTTGCTTTCGTATGGTTGACAAGAATAATAACTAAAAAACGCAGCCTTTTGTATTTAGATAATGTGTGAAAAGAAGAAACTTTTGTGTTGAAACGCAGTCTTTTTTTTTAAATAAAAGAATGAGGATGAGACTAGAAGGATATGTCGAGTTAAAAGAAGAACATTCGCTCTGATACCACTCTGATACGATCTTAGATCGTATGGAAATGACGATCGCTTCTTTCAACTCCAAAAGACACCTTTGATCAACCCTTGCGTGAGACAATGGCGCAAACACCACCTTCTTGGACAAGAGAAGTCAACAACGTCTACGTTGAGCAATTCAAATCTCCCAATCCAACACGTCGTTCTGTATCCTTGGATTGTGATTCACCAACTAGGTTTGCTCAAACCTTGGTTGGATCTAGCCTTGATTTTACTTTGTGAAAACCAAAGGAAAAACACAAGACAAAAGGCAACACACGGCTGCACCAATGCTGGAATTCTGAAAATTGAAATTCTGAAAATTCTATGTCCTAGGCTGCCGTTTTTCTTCAAGACATAATGCCCTAATCTTCTACTCCTACAAGTTTACTAATCAATCAAAGTCCTAAGAATACTACCTATCAATCTTGATCAAATTTACATAAAAGATAAGTCAAAGCTAATCAAGGAAGATTACATAACTCAAATCCCTAAAATCTCGCACTGGAATTATACCCTGTCGCTTACTGGCTTATAGCCTCTTCTAGACACCGAATTAGGGTTTCCACTCTGCATAAAATTTTTATATCACAAAAGGTTCTTGAATTTGGGCTCTTGAATCACCTCATTTGGACTCTTCTTGACAGAGATACGGGCCTCCAAAGATTAGGTATCCATCCAGTGAACTTCAGTACTTTCCATTCTGGACTCCTAATTTGCACCTGATTTCGGTCCATCTTGTAGCCAGAATTAGAAAAAGTGTAAAACATGAAAATCGTCCCAAATTGAGTTATCTAAGACCTCCAAGTGGTTTGAATCAAATTGGATCAATACTCCGACCTGGGCATCCAAAATAGCGACTGGTGTCCGGCTGCCTTCCTGAAAAATAGGGACTCTTCAAGCCACTTTCCTTATTTAGCCTTGTCACCTTAGAAAACACTCAAAAACAGTAATTATCACTATAAACACATATTACAAGACTCTATAAAATATCATAGACCTAAAACAAAGACAACGCAAACAACTAGACTCGATATTACAACGACAACATATGAAATGGCCATCCTGCCCTCCCTCCAACCCTTACATCATATGATATGCAATAAACTCAAGGACAATCAAATCATGGCCTCAATAAACATAGAAAAATCATGCATCTGCATTCCTTGGCTCATTTTGTACATGTTTGAACAAGAAGCTCTTTAGTTTACACATTCTATTTGTGCAAAAGCTTTTTGTTTGTGGAGTTTGTATGTTCAAGGCCCTTATTTGTGAAGTTTGTATGTTTAGGACTCCTTGAATCGCATCACAGGTACTCACCAAAACGAGTGTCTCAGACTTCTACATATCCTGTTAATGTAGATAGGGAGAGAGTTACAGAATGTGCTAATGTGTTCTTTTCTACTCTATGCTCTAAGTCTATTCCGCATACAGTTTAGGAGGCGAGCAAGAATGCTGAATGGAGAAAGACAATGAAAGCAGAAATGGACGCTCTAGAGAAGAATGAGACATGGAAAAAGTGTGAGCTGCCAAAATGAAAGAAACCAGTGGGCTTATGTGGTGATTACCATCAAATACAGGGTGGATGAGACGGTTGAATGGTGTAAGGATAGACTTGTGCCTGAAGGACACACGCATACGTATAGGATCAACTACTCAGAGACGTTTTCTCCGGTTGCAAAGATTGATACCATCAGAGTATTGTTCTCGGTCGCAACCAACAAAGATTCGCATCTTTATTAGTTTGACATTAAAAATGCATTTCTACATGGGGAGTTGAAAGAAGAGGTATATATGGAAGCTCCACCAGGTTTTTCTGATGAGTTTCGAAAGGGTGAAGTATGCCGACTTAGAAAAGCCCTCTGCGGTTTAAAACACTCGCCATGAGCGTGGTTCGGAAGATTTACTATGGTCATGAAAAAGAATAAATGCAAACAAAGTAACGCTGATCATACTTTATTCTTCACAAAAAGAAGGGACCCAGTCACGTGTCTAATTATATATGTGGACAATATGATCATCACTGGAAATGATAAAGAAAATCGCATGGCTCAAAAGAACCTGTTTACAGAATTCGAGATGAAGGACTTAGGTGGAGTGAAATACTTTCTTAGGATTGAAGTTCTCCGGCAGAAGATGGGAATCTTTGTGTTGCAGTGGAAGTACATTCTTGACTTGCTAGCTGAGGTTGGAATGATTAATTGTAAAGCAAGTGAGAGGTCGATTTGTGTGAATCATAACTGTAGAAAAAGGAAGGGACACCAGGAGCGAATCGAGAACACTATCAGCGACATGTTGGAAAATTGATTTATCTCTCGCACACTAGACCAGATATAGCATATGTCGTGGGATTTGTGAGCCAATTTATGTGTCATACCCCGTATTTTCCCGAGACTGGTGTTAAATAATTGAGGGCAACTTAAAATACAATTTTAAGTTAATTATATATGTCAATGAGGCGTAGCTAAATGAATTGTAGGTGAGAAATAATCAAAAGCTGAAATTAACAAAATTAAGCTATTGTACCTACAATGCCCCTCCCCACTTAAATGATGAGGAGTTACAACATTTAGTATAACTCCCCAGGAGAGAGGGAGGAGCGGTTAAAAAGAAATAGAGGACAGGGAACGGCAGGAAGAAAGAAGAGGGGAAAGGAAGAGAAGAGAGAAAGAGAAGAAGAAGAAGAAAGAACGGTCCACCTAGGTCCAATCCGTTTCGACATTCTACCATACACTCGTAAGACTATTTAGAAACAAAGGCAAGTAATCTTTCTATACGCTTTACGCAAATTTTGGTTCAACAGGCCCTATGTTCTTATAAAGAGAAAATTCGAATGACGCGTTGGTAAACTTGATGCGTTTATGTTAAATGCTCTACTATATGTATTTGTTGTTGTTGGTTGAGTAAAGTCATGTTCTTTGGGGCCAAATTCTGAGAATATATATGTTGTGCTTGGTCTTTAATAGACATGCCCTTTAAGTGTCATCTTTGGTGTAAATATTGCGTTGTGATAATTTATCGTGTTTTCCAAGTATTGCCTTAGATGATTTGAGATGAATTGAGAAAGTTTTGAAGGTTTAGATGATGTGTTGATGCAAATTTGGTGTGGGTTAGAAGATTGATGATGCATCCAGAGATGTTAATGGTAGTAGTCTTAGGTTGATGCAAGCTGATGGTTTTGAGGATCAATCTGTGTTATGTGTGTGTTAAGCATGATGGATCTAGGTGGTAAGATGGAATTTGAGGTGTTTAATATGGAAGGGGTGAAGGGAGAAGATGAAGAGGAGAAGTTACTGCATAATTTTTAGTTTTGGGAATCGTCAGAACACTTCGAACACCCACTTTAGGCGCTCAATGTCATTTTAGGTGCCTAAAGGAGGCGTTTGATGTGTCCCAGTGCACTCCAGAACACTTCGAACACCTTATAAGGTGCTTCATGTCACATTAGGCGCCTTATGTAGGCATTTGATGTGTTACAGCACATTCCAGAATGCTTTGAACGTCTAGTATAGGCGCTTTAAGTCACATTAGGCTCCTCCTGAAGGCGTTCCAAGTGTTCTAGAAGTCCCTTTTGATACATTAAGCGCTTCATGTGTGTGAGATATCTTTATTCTCTTCCATTGCTCATAAAATACAAGTGTTTTTGAGGTGTGCATGAGTTGTAAACATTAAGTGTGAATGAGTAAGATTATGTATGAATTCGAAGTGAATTTGCAATTCGAAAGGGCATGAAATGGTACGAGAAGGGTGTGTTTGAGGTTCATGACCTTGTACTTAATAAAAATGTGTGTGCATGTTTACATGTTTGATATGATGTTGCATGAGCATTTTGCATCACGACATGAGCACTTTGTATTTCGACATGAGATTTGTTTTGCGAAAGAACATGTGTTTGCAAAAGAAGATTTAAGTTTTCGAAAGACAAGTTATGGCTGATGTTGATCGCAAGGTATAAAAGTCACGCCTACAGTAGCAGGGTATAAAAGCGTGACATGTGAATCAACAACAGGGTATAAAGTTATGTTATGGGGGCGTGGACCTATCAGCACGGGGTATAAAGTTTATGTTATGGGGTCGTGGACCTTTCAGCACGGGATATAAAGTTCTATTCGCTGTGGATTGATCACCAACAGGGTATAAAGTTCTGCTATGCAAAGAATAAGATAAGAAAAATTGTGAAAAGTTTTGTAAAATGACACGCATGACATATTTACGGAAGAAGGCATATGCATAGGTTTTGTTTAGTTCGATGTGTGGGTTTAAAGAAGTACATGCATCATGTGACATGAAGCATAAGATTTGACATGCTGTGCAAGTTCCGTATTTATGTAAACATTAATGTGACTTATTTGGCTTTGATGAATGTTTATTAAGACGTTATTTGCTAACCCGAGCACCTTATTTTGGGCATTGATTTATATACTGGTGACTCGTTGTGTGTGGTCCCGTAAGGTGTATAGACGGGTTACTTGCTAGAGATATTTTCGCTAAGAATAGATACTCAATCTTCTTTTCAGGTGAGCCAGAGTACGAAATGATCTTTGTAGAAGACGGCGGCGGGTGGGCTCATTGGAAGGATGGTCACCGAAGTGGATAGATTTATGTTACTTTAGTTGAAAGACTTAATGTTTAACATTTTGTATTGGAGGATATGTTAGGCATTTCATCAAACACGTTTTAATTCCGTTTTATTTCATTTGGGTATATTGTTATTATTGAAGTTTTAAATATTACGACGTTTCCGCTGATTTATCTTACGTCATAGATGACGTGTACTTGATTTGCTTTGACGCTTCGTAGTTCTTGTAGTAGACTACGGTGGGTGCACTGGTACCGATGTCCAGTATCGGACCAGGGCGCTACATTATGTATCAACCACAAGAAGAACACACAGAAGCAGCAATGAGGATAGTACGGTGTTTGAAGGGAACACCAGGCAAGGGAATAGTGTTTCAAAAGCATAAACACTTAGACATGGAGGTATATACTGATATTGACTGGGCAAGCAGCCAGAATGACAGGAGGTCCACTTTCGAGTACTTTGCCATGGTCGGAGGAAATTTAATTACCTGGAAAATCAAGAAACAGAAGATAGTGGCATTACCAAGTGCAGAAGCTGAATTCAGAGGAATCGCGAAGGGTGCTATGGAGGTAATTTGGCTAAAGAAGTTAATGCACGAGATCGGTTTTCCCCTAAGGCTGCTAATAAGCTGATATGTGATAACAAGATGGCGATAAATATCTCCGAGAACCCAATGCAGTATGACCGAACCAAACATGTAGAAATAGATTGACATTTCATCAAGGAGAAGCTCGAGGAAGGTATCATTGAGCTCCCGTTTGTAAAGTCAGAAGATCAGCTAGCCTATATCCTCACAAAAGCCATCACTAGAAGGCTCTTCTACTCTGTACTTTGCGAGTTAGGTATTGGCGACCTCACTGTCTAACTTAAGAGGAGGGAGTGATGGAAAGTATCAAATCAAGGATCACTCTAATCATATCACGATCATATCCAAAATCTAATCAGATCAATTGTATTTATTAGAATTACATAGATAGTGTTCAGAATTCAACTATAATTACGGCCTATTATATCTTATTCAAATCTATGAAAAACGACTTTCATTCACCACATAATACTTGTCTAACATTCTTAAATGTGACACGTGCAACACGTCATGCCAACTTCCAAGCGACTCAGGCAATTGTAATTGATGTATCGCTAGCCCAATCTTGTTTATTATCTTACAAGGCCTAATACATCTCATGCCAAGTTTTGTTCTTGGGAAGTAAGTCATGATATGGGTTGATATGGGTTGACATGGGCTTATTATCTTCATAACTTGAAATTCCAACTTTCTTCGCCGGTTGTCAACGTAACTTGAAATTGTCACTCTCTTGGCCGATTTTCAACATGGTTCTGATGACTTTGTGCAGCCTCAAGTTTTTCATGAGTGAGCCGAGCCTTCTTTTGTGGTCAAGTCGGAGCCTTTTGTTTAAGGATATTCATTTTTCTTGCTACCATACTTAGTGAGAGACAACCATCATATTCAGGTCACAATTTCCTGTCTCCTACTTCATCCCGATACCATCCCTTGGTTGAATTTAATTGATAGAACAGTAACTAAATTTAAGAAGTAACTCAAAAAAAAAACTAAATTTAATAAAGATTGGGGATAACAAATGAATTTTTTATTTAGTTTGTCTCTTAGACTGGATTGATAATTTATTAACTTCTTTTGATAGACGACGACAACAACATTAATCCATGATCTTAGAGACTCATGCCTATGGCAGGGTATAAGAAGATCAGATGTACGCAACCATAACCATTTATTAGTGACACACAGAAGTTTCTTGATTACGTATAATGAAAATTACGTCTAACTGTGTCGATCAACTGGTACTTCACAATGTAAAAAGTCATTTTGCTTTATTTTATCATAATTCTAAAGTAAAAAAGAGTGGATTAATAAACCTAAGAGACTCGATCAAGTTCAGGACATTCGGAATCAAAGGAACTTCTGTTTTTCCCGGCTCAGAACAACAAAGACCGAGTATAAAAGAACATCATGCATGAAACTCACATGAACATAACTGGCTTTAGAGGTTCACATATACATTATTTGGAAAATTTAGAAAGAAGGAAATGTACAGATTATGGAGAAAGCAACAACTCAGGAATCACACGTTGCAAGCAACCATCATACAGCAAGTTCAAAATGTGTAACAACGGTGTGAAGTGATCAGATCTCAACAAGCCGATCCCAAATTGACCCAGAAAGACTACAAGGTTGGTGCAAAGTCAAGACAGATACTAATAGAGCAGCATAGATAGGCAACAAACGATTGGATGACTTATCAGAGATGTCTAAGAAAGATGGTTAAAGAGATTCACAGACAACACCGACAAACTAATAATCAATGCGGAATTGAAAGCCAAGTGCATGTGCAAGAGCTTGATGATCGATCATCCAGAAAACTATGTAGATTCTTCGAGAGGATGCTGGCCAGGTCCTCATGTTCAGAGGTCAAATTGTCGGTTTATTGTAAGAAGGCAGTATCCCTCCGTTTCATTACCAAAGAAAGCAGGAAGGAGTTAAAGATATCAGATACAATGGCGGAAAAGCAGAAAACAACTGTACACTTTCAAGAAAAAGGCAAACTACACAACTCGGAGCAAATAACCTTCTCATAACATACAACTGCCACTATTATGCAAATCTGTTCTTCTTCACATAGTTAAAGCAGGAAAAGTCAGAGATCCCTTCTGCATTTTTACATTCAACCTTTTCCAAAGTCAACGCATTGACCAAGGGGAAAAGTGAGATCCTCTCCGCAGTTTTTACATTCAAGCCACATTTTTCAAGCCCGTCTGTATATAAGAATGTCCTCTAGCCGGTGAATCAGCTCACAGCGTACAATAAATAAGGCTGACAAAATTAATAGGAAGAGTCATCATGAAAGTAGGACGTGTCATGTACTCTATGGGGTTTATTCTGCAATATGCTCTCTATAGTGTTTCTTCTACAGTATGTCCTCTCACCTCTGCCATGACAGGGAAATTGTTCCCCAAAGAGAACTGAAATCACCTTTGTACCAGTATGCAACAACAGCAGCTCTTTTATGAGTATCACATGACTGTTACAAGAGCATCATTGCTACCAATTATATTGCTGATTGCGGTTCCCTGACGTCATGTTTGAACCACGCCCAGCACCAGAAGACCCATACTGACTACCATGAGAGTAATTTGGACCACCAGATCCATATCCGCTACCTCCAACACCTCGAGGACCAACTCCTGGGATGCTACCGGAACTATATGGAGCCCCCCGTCCTTCAGCTGGATACAGGCCACTCCCATAACCTCCTCCCCCTGGTCCACGACTTGGGTGATTGTATCCTCCTGAAGGATTTCCACTCTGCGGGTACCTACCAGGACCAGTTGAAGGTCCTCGAGGCTTCCCATAATGATGTCCAGGGCCTCCACCCACCTGGTTTTGAGATGCATGTACTGATGGGTTAGGTCCAGGACGCATTGGCGGGTGTCCTTGTCCTGCCTGCTGATGGGGAGGAAGTCGAGCATGCTGCTGATGCTGCAGCTTTTGACGTTTAGCGGTCTCTTCATGTTGCCGTTGCTGCTGGCGCTTTTTCTTGGTTTGGAACTCATGAGATGCTTCATATTTTGGCAAACTGATGAAGGACAAATCAACTGACATATAAGTACGAGTAATAGAACAACTCAACAGCCAATAAAAGCCAACTATATCAAAACCTCTTTGGATCACAAGGTAATGGATCACTCCAGAAATACTCTGCATCAAGTGCGTCTTTGGCTGCTATTCTCTGAGCAAATGAAAAGGAAAATGTCTAAGAGTAATAATCATCGATCTGGCTAGTTTATAGATGCACAAATCTTATTAAGACATAAACCAATGGATGGAAGGTGTCTCTAGAAAAGTTAACGCCAATCATCTGACCCCTTTAACCAACCACTCCTACTCAAACCATCATTCTCGGATCAGATCATACTCGGGTCTAAAGAAATCTTCATGCAGTTTTGGATGACATGAAAATACGTCATCTTGCATACAATAAATTTCCAGCTTAACTCCTACCATATGGGGTCGAATACATTGATTTTTTGTGTCCATTTCACATAAAAAAAAATTCATCTTGCGTAGGCAAAATAAAGCGCATAGATGATTCACGGCCCAGCAGCTTTGAAGGTAGTCTGCATTTAATTTAGATGCTTGTGTTATAAGTGCCAGTGAACATGTCAAGGAAGTTTCTGACGAGCATGATAAAAGGACAGAACTGTAGACAGCAGAATGAAGCAAACCTGGACTGCAAAAGAAAAACATGATCAACATGTCCTAAATGTACAAGGGCTTAAAGTGTTATCTTGCAATCACGATATATTATTCCAGTGTCATCCCAACTTAATCTGAGCCATAGTTGCATTCCATAATAAATCTAGTACATTCTCTTTCATACATAACTGAGCATGACAAATAGAACTTCTGAAATGAGTTGTCGCACACTAACTAAAATCCATAAACTCTTCAAACCAAAAAAGACTTCAGTTCGAAGTATTTTCAACAATTAGTGGACATGACTGCTTCTCAAAAATAAAGTGGGTTAACCATGAAAGATAAAGGAGGACGACTTAGCTCTCCTACCTGCGAAGGATCAAGAGTAAGCATTTTTTCAAGCAACTCGAGAGCATGATGGTCAAAGCTGCCATTAGAAGAAAAATTTACATATAATAATATAATTAATGAAAAGAAAATAGAACTTAAACTTGCACATAGTTAAAAGCCAGGACGTACTGTCTGAAAACCTCCTTGAGGCGTCTTCTCATAGGCCTTGAGGGTTTAAAATTATTATAGCAAGGAATCTTCGATACACCAGGCCAAATACTTTCATCAGGAAATCCACATAACTCAAAAATTTTGTTCAATTGTTCAGCCTGAAACAAGCTTAGTCATCTTCTCAAGTTAATAAGAGACAAGGCAATGACAAAAATGAATCTTTATCTCTTCTGACTTCAAAATCATACACTCCAGAACCATCCAATTAAACAGCTCATTACATCGTGGACAACTGTTCATAAATTTTCTCATATATCATGAACAAACTGCAAAACCCAATCGTTTTTCTTTTCTTATGCACAGAGGGAAGTGTGACAAAACAAGTTCAAACAGAAAGCTCCAAAGTCACATACAAAACTGAACGGACTATTTTTGTATCGTTGTGGTCTGTGGTCAATTTATCATTTTAAGTTCATTCCATCTCTAATGACAAAAACACAAAGATGTAATTAATACAAGAGGTCTGCTGTTGGACCTGTAAGTCCTCCAGTGACAATAGGAACCAATTTAGTTTCAACTTAACCCTCTGTACAAATCTGTTCGTCAACATTCAAGCATGTGAAGACCTAAACAAATCAGACATTCACAAAAGTTGGTCGGAGATGTACCTTAGTTGGATAAACAGATTCCAGACAAAAAGAAGCGGTAATATTTAGCTTCCCATCTACCGGCATACCCGTTAGAGTACAGATCCGTTGGGAGAGAAAGAACGAAACAACCTCCCCACCCCCACCCCCAACTAAAAAAGAATGAAGTCTCAAATGGTTTGGACAAAAGAGACCCTTGCAAAGCAGATACATGATAATTAATTGAGCCACTATCTTCCCCCTTTCTTTTACTACACAAATTTCGAACATGAATCAGCCACGACTTAGAATTCATTTTTCCAGGGAAAAAAAAAACACTGAAACCACAAAGCACATTCAAGACATAAAAGATCGAAAGAGGAAAGAAAAAGAAAAATCAAAAACATTGAGATAATTTATACATTTATGTATAACCCACAAGAAACGATTAGCTACCTCATCCTTCCCAGGAAAAATTGGTTTTCCATGCAGAAGCTCAGCAAATATACAACCAACGGACCACATATCCACAGCTGGTCCATACTTAGTTGCTCCTAGCAGCAACTCTGGTGGTCTGTTCAATTCATACAAAACTAGTGAACAATCTCTAGGAATAAAATCACAAAAAGTATATTAACAATCGCTGGAGGAGCTTGTAGGTCACAATAAACTTGAAGCTAACCTGTACCACAAAGTAATTACGCGGTTTGTAAGATTTGCATTGTGATCACTAGAGAAAGACCGTGCAAGACCAAAATCTGCAAGCTTCAAGTTCCCATCATTGTCTATAAGGAGATTAGAACCTGCAAAGGTGACCAAAGGACAGCTGAAGTCAACTTAATACTGTAGTCAGGATTAACCTGTGACTAGTTGTTTATCCAAAATAAAACCTTTGATATCACGGTGAAGTACTTGATTTACATGACAGTAGTGAAGCCCTGTCAAAAGCTGTCTCATGTAGCACTAAAGATGAAAAAGAGCGAAAGTCAATCATCTGACATCCTCTTCCTGCTCATCAAAACATCTCATCCGCCTATCTTAGCTAAACTCAAATCAACACTTGACGTTGAATTACCTTGATTTGTGGAACAGAAAATCTCATCCCAGGACGATCAGCCAGACCAGTCAAATCATGATCCATGTACTCAAAGACCATGTAGATGCCGCCTTTATACTTATTACCATCTGAAAGTTTAAGATATAAGATAAGACAAAAAATAGTACATTTATACTTGACAGGGATAAATGGTCTTGAACAGGAGAGAGAGAGAGAGAGAGAGAGAGAGAGAGAGAGAGAGAGAGAGAGAGAGAGAGAGATTCCTAAACTGGAAAGGGTTACTATAGATTGCGAAAGACAGAATAAGTAGACCAGTGGACTAGATTCAGTCTAAGTTGCATACAGAAGTACTTGCCTGAGCTCCCCTGATCATCTTTCTCTGGACCTGGACAATATGCAGCATAATGTCAGATTTACTCTAGCTGCAGGGGTAATTTATACAGTGCTAGAACCAAGCAGACTACAGTTAGAAGGCCAATGAAGATGCGAATAATGGATTAATGTGATCAAGAGTATCATAATTTGCAACCAGGGCCAGCTTCTAAAGAACATCAGAATATCCGAGCCACTAGAACGATTCTAGAATAGACAAAGAAAAATAAGAATAAGCCTGCTCTTTAATATTTCAATAACATATTCATTTTATGGCTCCATTATGGAGTCATTTAATTCATTTTCCCTCCATGAGTTATATCTCAAACATGGTTCTCGTTACTTGTATTTCAAATGGATCTCTTTACTCAAATTTAGAGTACATCAGTTTCCAAATTTAAGGCCAGCCAACCGGCTTTTCAACTATTAATGCCAACAAAAAAAAGCCATAGTACTCAACAACATCATTACCATATTGCCTTAGAGGCTCCCGCCTATAGCGGGATAGAGAGGGTCGGATGTACACAACCTTACCCATGAATTGAAACACACTGTGGTTGTTTTCAGATGACAGATAATGTAAATTGTGTCAAGTAATGTATCGATCGACTGCTCTTTCATATAACAAGGAGCGCGCAGCCAATTACCAAAATAAACTTGAAGATTTGATAGTATTTGCAACATTCTAAGGAGCGTAGTTTGACACCTGTTGAAAAGCTTTTCGCCAATCTACGATCACAAATGTATTAATAACCATCACATCTTTAACTTATATTCTATGGCACCATGCAACAAAGGGCCCAGAAAATCACACAAAAACCACATGAGTTCTGTATACATGTAGACACAAAAAAAAATGCACATATACCTGTAAAAATAGCACTAGAACACCTACAATGGACCATAATAAAGTGTGCACATCAAGATCAAGGGAAAGAAAAAACATTTCTGCCTTGATATCACATAAGCAAAAATTCCTAAAGCAAGAAAGGGCGACTACAGCCGCTTCACTTTACAGGTACTAAAACAATTACGCCTTCTAACACAGTAAATATGCAAAAGGAGAAGAAAACATTACCTGGAGATGTAACAATCTCCTTCAACTCTATAACGTTTTCATGGTGCAGCTTCTTCAGAATCTTAATTTCACGTATGGCAGTTATGGGAAACTGGCACCACATCAAAAGAAATTTAAAATAAACAAAAAATAAAAACACAAATAAGAAATTCACTTAAGCCAAAAAGATGCATTAAACGTTTGCATCTGTACGCAATAACTACAATATACTTTAAAATTGGTCATAAAATCACAACAAAAATGATGACTACCCTTGACCAGAAAAATATCTTACCCCTTCCCTCTCATTGTCCATCCGTATTTTCTTCAGAGCCACAATTTCACCTGTTTGGATTTCTCTAGCCATGTAAACTTGGCTGCAAATGAGCAAGTAGGAAAAGTTGAACAAAATAATAATGAAAATAAAATGGTATGGTCAGACAAATGATAACACCTTAACCCTCAAGAGCTAAGGATGCCAGAACTTGCCTCATAAATCACAAGACATAATGGTTCATATTTAACGATATTCTGACACCATTTTTTGTTGAAATGACACATCAACTGGGAGTAGCATGAGCAAAGCCACAACTGACCTCCCAAGAGAAGAAAAGGAAAACGAGGGAAAGGGAAAAGAGGAAGAGAAAGGGAATTGGAAAGAGAAGAGAGGAAAGAAGGTGCAGGAAAAAAGAAGCAGAGTATCTGCTGTTTCTTTATGATCTCCACTGTCCACATATTACTTTTACAATCAGTAGCTCCTTTTTATTCTCTCCAAAATTTGATACAAGAAATAAGCTTCATGAAAATTCCCAAATACTAAGCAAACATATAAACTTAAGAATCTCTACAAAACCACACAGGGTTCCACGTAATACCACTTTACAGGACTTTTCCTGCTTGTTTAAGACTAAAAGTGTGTTTAATAAACTATTTGAGTATTGAAAACTTATTAATACAGAACTTGACTGATTACTTACCAATTGGTCAACTGAAAATTTCAATAGCTAATCTTCTAAAAGGCCCTGGAAAGTCTAGGCAACTCTAAAGTCATTAATAATCAGTTACTAGAAAAATGAACTTGCGTAGGAAAGAATACTCTAAACTTCATCTAACAGTCACCAGAACATAATTACTTTCAAACATCATTTCATCTTGTAAACGGTCTTTTTCATTCATTATTAAAACAATTGAGACGTTAGGTTTTCAGCATTTAGATCATAAAATTTGAAGTTTAGCTTTATCATCTTAAAGAGGGATACAACATGTGTTAACCTTTCATGGACAGACATAATGGACACTTGTACACATGTTGTGACCTACTCATTCTTTTACCATTAGTCATCCGAGTTTGACCACTCATGCACCCATGGCGATTAATAATGGACAGCAGCTGCCATCAATCAGTGTGTCAAAAGTGTTTACTTCTTCAGGATTGACCTCCTTCTATTCATCCTTGTCCAGCGTGATTTTTTACTTACTCCTTTTTTAACTCAAAAGCATATGATGAAAAGATGAAATGAAGACTGAACATAACTATAACATATATGAATTCATTCCACCATAAAACTGAAAGAGGACACTATACACAGTAAGGTTGCGTTTGCTTAGACGATATGATTTGAAGTTTCACTAAGTTCTTTTTCTCTCCTTTTTTACCATATGAAAATAATAATTACACAAAATAATGACATTTTTTCACAAACTACCTTATATGAAAGAGCTCATCACAAGGACTAAATTGAGTAATGCATTGAAAAATTATATACCATTATCCATGCTGGTATTAGTGTAGCAAATTTATTGAGTTAGATGATATAGAACGACTACAATTCAAACATGATTCAAGTTATATGATCCGAATCATGTTATATTCGTCTCCCAAACCCGAAATCCGTACTGAGAAGATAAAAGAACAATTCTAAACTAAATATTGAACCATTTACTCCAAAGTCCAAATAACAAGCTACCAACCAAAGGGTACTTAAAAAGCTAGCAACCAAAGGGTCTAACAAGGTTCTTTGTCTTTCTCTTTGATTTCCATCCGTGTCTCTCTCTTTGTTCTTCGTGTTCTTCGTATTCTTTGTGAGTCTTTATTTTTTTTGTTATCAAGAGATCTTTTGGAAGCATGTGATTTCTGCTAAACACGCATCAAAGAGAAAAAAGAAGGAGAGAGAGAATTGAAAATGGTATTGCAAGGAAAGAGGGACGTTCAGTAAATGCCGAATATGAGGGGAGGAACAAGTGACAGTTGGTAATGTAAATTTTACCCAAGATATGTTGTTGACGCTTGAAGTTAAACATATATAAATAAATACAAGAGATGCGCACACTAAACTTCAAGTGTCATGAACTTCACACTTTTTTAATGTTGTTATGTGATGTGTGGACCTAAACATTCAGACACCCGTTCCGTCTAGTGGGAACAAGGAATTAGTGTTCTGTTGGTTGCATACTAACTAAATACAGCATGCTAACCCCAGGTTTTCATGTACATTTCTAACCAAAGACACATAATCTGGATGTTGATTCCAGCAACGCAAGCAGACCAAGGATCTTCAAGTTCAACCCTCAGTTGCAAAAACATGCGTCAAGATGGACCAAATGATATGGCACTGTAAAGCCTAGACCCACTGCCTCTTCTTTTTGTATTTTATTTATTATTTTATGTTTTTTTTAAGAAAAACTAGACAGGATATTCCTTTTGAATTTTAAATTATTTTATAAGAAAAATTAGATAGACTATTTGAAACTTTTGAAGAAATGTTTCTTGGAAGGAAGAACAATTGTATTTCCTTACACTTTTGTTGAAAACCTTACAATCTATTTGTACACATCTAGTCAAACTCTAATCCTACAATCAAGCTAATGTAATTGACTAGTAAAAACCGGTATGCCCATTTGGTCAAGTAACCGGTGCCCTATCAATGTAGCATTTACAAAATTTTACATAGGTCAAATATATTTACACCTAATTACAACACTTGGTCCTAATTATTCTTGGTCGACTATGATAAAAAGCTTGATCCATACAAAATTTTCTCCGCAAAACATGCACGTAACCGAAAAACTCTACGGCGGTTTCACCGAATCTTTCTGCAAGCGTAACCGCTTCTGTGGTGGCGGCCCCAGGCACCACCACCGGCGTCACTATGGACGACAGTCCTGTGGAGAAAACTACTGAAGAATCTGATCAAATCCACCGCAGTGTGAAGAAATATAAACGTCCTGCGAGTAAAGATCCACCTTCACCACGTAATCAACCAATGCAATCTGGACAGGCATGGGCTGATTTGCTACGTAATAATCCTCCTGACAACCCATTTGCTCGTGAGGATCTATATACCGGTATGGGAGAAGAAGATGATGATCCGTTTGTGTATGATCAGATACCAAATAATCTTACTGACGATGAGGATCGTACCACCGGCTGTGGGAAGGTCTCCATCGAGATCCCAACGAAGGAGTGCAAGAAACTGTGGCTTCCTTGGCGTAAGACTCTGGTGGTAAAACTCCTGGGTAGAAATATATCATATCGAGTCCTTTCTCAACGATTATCGGATATGTGGACAGAAAATCGTCGCTTAGACATAGTGGATATTGAGGATGGCTTTTACGTAGTGAGATTCTATAACAAAGAGGATTACACGTATGTTCTTGAGAATGGCCCTTGGACGATTCAAGGTCATTATTTGACAGTTTCTAAATTTCGGCCGAGATTTCTACCATCCAATGACAAGATCTCATCTACATTAGTGTGGGTACGCATACCTCACCTCCCCCTTGAGTTTTTTAACGAAGCCATCTTAATGAAAATTGGGTATCAACTGGGCATGGCAGTGAAAATCGACATGCAGACTATGACTGTCTCCAGAGGCAAATTTGCGAGAGTTTGTGTAGAAATTGACTTGCAAAAACCACTTGTCTCAGGTATTGTCCTAAACGGAATCCATTTTACAGTTGAATATGAAAGTCTGCACCAAATCTGCTTCTCATGTGGCACATATGGCCACCATTCTGAAAATTGTCCGCTGCATAAACCTTCGGCTCCAGCCACCGAAATGGCTCAACCCTCAACTATCTCTGGACCACAACCCCTTACTGATCCTTTCGGCCCTTGGACGATTGTGCGACCGAATGCACGCCGTCTACCACCAATGTTGTCTGGGGAACATGTCGCTGTTAATGATCCTGGCATTCAACGAACTAATACCAAGGTAATGGGACAGGCTCAAAATACCCTATCTAGTGGTACAAGGTTTGCACCACTTGGTGATGAATCTGCAGTGGAGGTAGATGACAGAGTGGTTGTCTCACTCGAAACCAATCTTCAAGCCATAAAAAACTCAGGGCCACCTGTCCATTTCTGTACTTCATCAAAGGAGCAGTCATCAAAAGCTAAAGATCGGAAAACAAAGGGAATTCAAGTAAGGGATACTCCTAGAGTTAAAATTCAACCTCCGCGAATGCCCGTATAGACTACTGCAAAAACTGTTGCTCCTATAGGACAACCACGCACACCTCTCATACTCCAACGATCCTCCACACCGCGTGCTAAAGTGGCCCAGTTTTTGCATGATATAACAAACGTGAATTCCATGAAAGTTGACCCTACGATTGTTGCAGGAGAGACATTCATGCCGCAAGTTGGTGAAGCTATTACCTTCTCTACGGTTGGTGACCAGACTAACCGCCTGATGGAAATCAGCAATCATTGCTAAGTATTGATGACCCTCTCGTAGTTGACTCTGATGCGTCCAATATGGGCTACAGTACCGTGCAATCTTCTGGCCAAGAAGATGGTCAGCCGTTGATGGCGTAAATCTATCCATTCATTATGAAAGTACTCTCTTGGAATTGTAGAGGTGCGGGTTCCCCCGGCACAGGTCGTCAAATACTTCGATTGGTTAAGGATCATATGCCTAATATACTTTTTCTCATGGAAACCAGAGTACCTAGCTCAAGGGCACATCATATTATACGTCGCACTCATTTCACAAATATTGATGCAGTTGAGTCCCGCGGTTATGCGGGTGGATTGTGGTGTCTATGGGACGCTTCATCTATCAAAATCAAGATACTGTCTTATATGGCCCAACTTCTGAATATTGGTGTGTTTGAAGGATCTTCCATGTCATGGATATTGTCTTTAGTGTATGCCTCCCCCACAGATGTCCATCGAGAAGCTTTCCATGAATACGTCGAAGAGATGCGAAGTTGCATAGATATACCATGGCTTTTGATAGGGGATTTCAATCAAGTAATATGCCAAGTGGATAAACGGGGGGGGCGACCTGTTAGAGGGCGCAGTGCGAAACGGATGAAGGACATGGTTGATACATGCTCGCTATTACAGCTTGAATTTTCGGGACCAAGACATCTTTTAATTGAGCAATGGCTACATCAAGCATGGGCTAATGTTGATTGGCATCTACGGTATCAGAATGCGTCTCTCCGCCATTTACCTCGAACACATTCAGACCATAGCCCTCTTTTATTATCCATGGATGCTGCGCCACTTAAACTACCAAATGACCGCACCTTCAAGTTTCAGGCGTGTTGGATGGAACATAAATTGTTCCCATCCTTTATGCAATCGGCTTGGCATGAATACGATGGAGACTTTCAGGTTATTTGCGGAACGCATGGTACAATGGAGCAAGGATGTATTCGGATGCCTTGCTTCACGAAGGAAGAGATGCTTGGCACGTCTTGAAGGCATCCAACGTGCGTTAGATTGACATCCATCTTTTTTTTTTATGAAACTTAACAATGAGCTAAGGGAGGAATATCATGAAATACTAAAGCAGGAGGAGGTTTTTTGGACACAAAAAAGTAAACTCCAGTGGTTATCGAGTGGGGAACAAAACAGTTGATACTTTCATCTTATGATGGCACAAAGACGCCGGGCCCAAACGTGTACACAGCTTAAGGATGATGAAGGACGATGGATTACAGAACCACAACTCATCGAGCATCAAATTTTGCAACATTACAAAACACTTTTCTCCTGCCAAACATCAACTGAAACCGGTGTTGAGGATGTCTTTATTAATTCGTTCGCTGAGGAGGACCGCCGGTGGTTGAACAGACCAGTAACTATACAAGAGACTGAGGAAGCAGTATTTCAGATGGGCACATATAAAGCTCCAGGTCCAGATGGTTTCCCACCCATATTTTACCAACGCAATTGGAATGTTGTTAAAAATTCTGTGGTATCCTTCGTACTTGAGGCGTTTAAAAATGGAAGTTTCCCGGTGGACATGAATAAGACCCTTATATCGCTCATCCCAAAGGCAACACCTCCGGAGAATGCTTCGCAATTTCAACCTATAGCACTCACGAATGTGGTTGTTAAGATAATCAGCAAAATCATTGCCAATCGCCTCAAGTCTATCATCGGTAAAGTAATATCTCCAGCGCAGTGTGCCTTTATCCCGGGACGTCAGGCAGCGGATAATATTATTATTACTCAGGAGCTTATGCACACAATGCGGATTAAAAAGGGACGCAAAGGTTTTATGTCACTCAAACTGGATTTGGAAAAGGCATACGACAAGGTACAATGGCCTTTTTTAAATAAGATGCTTCTTACAGTTGGATTTAGCGAGGAAATGACGAAAATAATTATGTTCACTATCACTTCTGCTACACTTTCTGTTGTATGGAATGGTCATTGTTTGTTTGACACTCTTTCAACCACAACGTGGCATTCGCCAAGGTGATCCCCTTACTCCATTTCTCTTTCTATTATGTATGGAAGTTTTGAGCCTCAAGATTGATCATGCCGTGGAAGCCAAGCGATGGGTACCTGTCCCCACATCTCGACATGGACCTCGTATTTCTCATTTATTTTTCACGAACGATTTATTACTGTTTGGAGATGCTACAGATAAACAGGCGAAGGTGATGGAGGAAATCATAAGGGACTTTTGTAAAGTTTTGGGTCAAAGTGTTAGTGTCCGCAAATCTCAAGTTCTTATATCAAAAAATATGATCACAGCATTTAGCCCTGATACATTTATCCGATGGGGACTTTCACGGACTGTTGACTTTGGTACGTACCTTGGTATGCCCTTACTTCACGGTCGAGGAGGAAGACGAGTATATAATTACATTGTTGATAAGGTTCGGGCTCGACTATCATCATGGAAGACTAAATTGCTATCCCAGGCAGCCAGAGGTATATTGATTCAGAGTGTTTTACTTTCTATGCCCACATATGCGATGCAAACAATGCGTTTACCTGCCACTCTAGTGGATGAGATTGAGAAGTTGGTTCGACGTTTTTTTTGGGGTGACATGGATCAAACCTGCCACTTACATTGGCTCTCCTGGGAAAAAATATGTCGACCCAAACTGCTAGGGGGTTTGGGGTTTAAAAACCTACGGCATATGAATTCTGTTATGCTAATGAAGTTAGGATGGCAGTTACTTACACGTCACGACTTGCTTCGGGTTAAAGTTTTAACAAGTACGGTGCCTTACTTCAACCACGGACTACGACTAATACCTCCATCTTATGGCGACATATCCAAGGTATTCTTCCCACACTACTGCAAAATATTGACGTCCTTTCCAGCTTGAGTGATGAGGGTGCAACAAGGGTTAGATGGAATACTAAACAGTCGGGTATATTCGATGTCGCTAGCGCATATACACTGCTTGCGCCAGCTGATACCATTACACACCCCTGCTGGGTCAGCCTTTGGTGTATGTCAGGACCACGCCGTCTCCATCTATTCATGTGGCAAATCTATCATCAGTCTTTGCAGACAAAGTCATTTCTTCAACATCGCAGGATTGCAAATGACGGCTCTAGTGACATTTGTGGGTATTGGGATGAAGATATTTTCCATGCATTGCGAGATTGTAAATGGGCGAGAGTGATATGGCACCATCTCCTTCGGCCGGAACTTCGGCAACACTTCTTCCGTTCATGTGATATTAAAGAATGGGTTTCGGGAAACCTAAAGGATACATGGCAATCTGAAGGCTGCAAGGCAGAATGGAGATACATTTTCCGCCAAACTTTACATACCATATGGTACTGGAGAAACCAGTTAGCCCATGGGACGCTTTGACAAATGCCACTGATACCGCTAGTGTGTCAAGACATAGTATATAGGGCATTAATACAGATTTGTGTAAATATCCCTACACCTAGTTCAGATGAACTTTTGGTAGAACGTTAGCTTTCGTGCATGTACATATTTGTCGTATTATGTTGCAATAAAAGTTCCATTTCCACCCAAAAAAATTATTCTTGGTCAATCACAATTATTCCTAATTAGTCCTTTTGACCGGTTGCTCAATTTACTCTTGGTCAATCTCAATTACTCCCAATTACTCCTTGGACCGGTTATGTTTGACTACTCCAACACTCCCCCTCAAGCTGGAATGTAAATATTGAGCATGCCAAGCTTGCCGACAAGTTCTTCAAACAGCAGTTTATGAAGTCCCTTGGTCAAGACATCAGCCACTTGTTGCTTGGTAGGAATATAGAGCATAAAGAAACTGTTGTCATCAATTTTTTCCCGGATAAAGTGACAATCAACCTCATCATGTTTTGTGCGATCATGATGAACTGGATTATGAGCGATCCTCACGGCTACTTTGTTATCATAATAAAGACGTGTAGGTCCATTAGAAGAAACCTGTAATTCATTGAGTAATCTTTTAAGCCAAAAACCTACACAAACCCATGTGCAAGAGCCCGTAATTCTGCCTCTGCGCTGTTACGTGCCACCATTGGTTGTTTTTTACTGTGCCGTGTGACCAAGTTACCCCATTCATAAATGCAGTATCCTGACGTTGATCTCCTGTCTACCAAGGACCCTGCTGTTACACCCGAGAATTTTCGAATTAGCCGTTACGCGTTAATTGGGAACTAACGTAGCCGTGGGGTGTAACGACCTTCCAAAATTAAAGTTATTATAGCGTATCGTTATGTGTAAGTAATATTGTAGTTATACATATGGATATATTTGTATTTAAATATAAATAGCGATATAGGATAAGTAATTAAAAAAAATTAATAATAATAATAATAATAATAATAATAATAATAATAATAATAATAATAATAATAAAGAATAAATATGAAACATAAACCCCAGGGTGCCGTTTGGATTAAGGTAGATTAAAAAAAAATAATAAATGATAAATAAAAAAATAAATAAATGGAAATGACAAGTAAATTTAAGATAAAAGGATAAGGATGAATTAAACTTAAAAAGAAAAAAAAAAGAGAAAAGGAAAAAAAGAATAGAAACGTGAATGAGGGGGGTTGTAACCGCCCCTCAAATCACGTATTGGGGGGCGATAAAATGGAAGGCTGTGGGAACATTGTTGGGCACAAATAATATAAGAGGAAGGATCATTGGAAAAAAAAAAGAAAGCCAAAAGCAAGAGGGGGAACGACAAGAATGGAGAGGGAGGAGAAAGGAGAAGTCATCAGGCGTATTTAGACAATCAGGTAGGTTCCCTTTTCTCCCTCCAATTGGTACAAATTCAAGCATGCTTTGGTGATATATTATGTGTTTGTTGTTTTAATTTGTTGAATTTCAATGCATGTTGTTTGATCTATGAAAAGCATGAAGACTTGAAGGCTCTGGTACGCGTGTATCTACTGCGTGTATGCAATGTGCATTGCGTGCTTTAGTTTTGATTTTAGGGAAAATTTTGATAATTAAAATAGTAAAACTGTTGCAATTTTAGAGGATTTTCATTTTGTTTTCGCCTTAAAATAGGTCCCCATAGACTGGAAATAGGCGAAAATATAGATCGGGGTCGAAAAACGGTCGCCGAGGGTCGCCGGTGCGCCGCACGCGCCGCCGGAATCGGCTGCGCGTGGGCTGCACGTGCCTGCTGTAGCTGCTGTGCGATATACACACAATAATAATAAAAAAAGCTTAGGGCCGGCCTGCCAGAGCGCAGACCAGGCCAGCCCTTAGTGGGCCGCGGTCTGCAGCTGCAGGACCAGCCCAATAGCAAAGAAGTAAAAAAAAAGGGCGGCTGGTAGCGGGCCAGGCCGGATGGCCAGCGGACCGGACCAGATGCCAGTCGGCCCAAATCGCTAACCACATAAAAAAAAGAGGAAAAAAGGGATGGGGCAGCAGCCGCCGAAGCGGGCCGGGCTGTGCTGGTAGAAACCCGGCTGGAAGAAGGCCAGCCCAAAAAAAAATTATAAATTTAGGGATTTAGATAATTTTGAATTTCTGGAAATTCCATAAAGGTTATTTAATTAATTTTAAATAGTAATAATTATAGGAAAAATATAAATAAATATCAGAAAATTTTAAATAAATTCTAGAAATTATAAAATGATGAAATTAAATTATTTTCACTAAATTTTAGTAATTGTTATAATTTATTTAATTTGAGCAATTAGGTAATAAATAGAAATAAATTAGGGAAAAATGAGAAAAAATACAGAAAATGCACAAGAAATATATACAAGCCATGGAAAAATAAGTTTAACCTTAAACAACATTAAATCTTTATTCGAGTAATAAATGAACCTAGATTTGAGTGCCGGAGGATGGAGAGGATGGGCCAGGGGCCTCAGACGATCTCTAAATGAACCTAGATTTGAGAGCCGGAGGATGGTGAGAACGGGCCAAGGGCCTCAGGCGATTGTGTTTTTGCATTCATGGCACGTGCATTGCATGATGGTGGGTCGTGACGTACGGGTCACGGGCGTTCAGGATGGTGTACGGTGGCGGGGCCAAGTACACTCAGGATGGTGACTGTGGATGGGTACGACCCACAGCCACTCAGTTAGGTCCCGGGATCATGCATTGCATGGCGGAGTTATCAGCATCTTGCGTGACATGACTTTGTTGCGTGTGACATGCATAATAGGATATGCATCATGACGTTGCGCATTCTTTATCTGGAGTGAATTACCTTTCCGCATTATTTCATATGCTCATGTGATATCATGTTCTATGCGCTATGTGTTATATCATTACTGGATGCTCGACTTGTGCTACTTGGAGGCAGGTGCCTACTGGGTGATTTCCCGTCACTCACCCCTACTCTCCCCCCCCCCACCACCAGGTGAGCAGGAAGAGACTTATGATTACGTTTTTGTTGAGGACGAGGCTGATACGGTGGAGTGGGCAGATTGATGGTCGCGCCTAGGATATAAGAAGACCCTGCGACTGTTTGTCTTTATTTTATTTGGATCTCATCGGACACCACCTTGCTTAGATTTTCAGACTTACATTATTGTTAGGATTTGGTTCATTACTGTATTGAGGAATTTACTTTATCAAGATAACTTTATGTTATTGTATTTCGTTTCCGCGCGAAAAATTTCTACGTCTTTTCGAACAAGTTGGAAATTGATTCGACGCTTTGTATTCTCCTTAGTGAGATATGGCGGGCGTACTGTTCCCGATGCTAGGGTTCGGGAGCGGGCGCTACAGGTGGTATCAGATCCGAGGCTTCAGATCCGCCTCGGAAACGCAGGATTAACTAGATCACCTAGACGTAAGCTATGATCTTTTCCTAGAAATGACAAATATGCCCCTAATAAATGAAGTAGACCTAAGTTATGATCGGGTTATGGGAGGTGTGTGCCGTTAGTGAGCTTTCGCTAATTAATTATCGTTGAACCCCGAACCTATGCGTGAGCCTCATAAAGGCTCAAATCCATCGATCACTCCCATCCGAATTCTCGTCAAAATTCGCACGAGATCCAGAAAAACACTGCTGTGTCGTGAATAATTTGGCAAAGGAGGCAATGGTGGTTGCAGTAAGGATCACTAGAATTAGGGGGCTATTTTCCAGGCATTGACTGACACCAGGGCCACCCCTTTGGCGCAATAGCGGCAGTAGCAGTTGAATTAGCGGCTTTCGCCACTGCCACCAGCCGATCTGAGGTTCTACTACATGGAAATGCAGGACCTCAGGAATCTGATGTTTAGAAGAACCCTCACCGGGGAGGCATAAATATGCGACAGGGTCGCTAATAACACAAGACCGCTAGCGATAGAAGTACAGTCGTAGAGGAGTGCATGGCCACCGCGGCCACCATGTGCTCATTGTGTATGCCGCTTTCGGGTCAGTGTGGGAGGATTATGCAAGCATGAGTGCAACAACAAGGACGTTTTACGAGTAAGGGCACTGAGCAGAGACCGGCGCCACCATCACCGCAGAATCAAGAACAACATAAGGGGAAGCAAGAATCAGTGTCCATATCCACGTGATGAATGATGCAGACATCGGAAAGGCTGGCGACGTCGTAGCGAAGTTCAACCGCTAACGACCAGGTATCACTGATTCATCATCAATACAAGAGGACGTTAATCAGAGACAAATGATCTGAGTTACGCGACTGAAGCGTGGCTTTCTTAAGTCACGTAAGTTCAGAAGAGTGAACCTCAGTGGAACAGAAGAAGATTAAGGATGTCGCTGAGTAGCATTGACCGACCAAAGTGACTGGAATAAGAAGTTTTCTTGGTTGGGCCAGCTGCTACATGGAATTCGTTTAAGATTTGCATCGAAACTGGTGTCCCGGAGCAGACAGAAGCAGAAGAAGACAAAGTTCGAGTGGACGGTAGATATCAGCAAAGTTCCGTGAACCAAAAATAAATAAAAAAAATGAAAATTAAAAAAATAAAATAAATAAAAATAAACTTAAATACAAGACCGTGATACAAAGTTTTTGTTAATTAAATATATATACACACACTGACCAACACGACATTCCTTAACGACATATTTCCACATATCTAACACATATTATAATCTCAACCATATAAAATCCAATACAACTAACATAACAAAAAAACAAAAACAGAGAAATCACGAAACATAATGAACTATGAATATATAGCAACATAAGTTAACAAAAGATATATATATATATATATAATACGATAGCAACGTGGGAGTAGCGAACATGTACAAGATATACGATAAGTCAGGACTATACATAAACATTAAGTTGTAAAAAAAACATACACACACTCAAAGAAAACAAAACCAAACAGCACTGAGTCTATTGCAACAACAAAGAAATGTATAGACAAAAGCAATTTGTTACCACGTTAACGAGATTGCGTAAATAAGTCGAATTAAGAAAACATAGAAATAGATACACGAAACAAAAGTAACTAAACGATGCCAAGTACATATGCACAAGTATACACACAACTGTTTCAATGAGCTCACAACATAATTAATACAACAAAACGGTAATAAACATCATAGGATATATCGACAACAAACAACACAATTACATAGAATACAATAACAAATATCTTGCATACATGGTATGGATTATAAAAGTAGGCATACAATTACAAGTTTTTTTTTAAAAGAAATTAACAACATACACATTTGTAGTAAAGCATACTAATTATGAATTAGGGATGGCATAGTACTGCATGACATCATAGAAATAGATTAAAGTGTAAACAACTTAATAACACAACATGTAAAAAGAACAAAACAGAAATATTTATATCGTACTTGAACACCTAAATAAATGTTATATGTACATTACAGTAAAACCATGCATATATGCATTTTTTTCTTTTTTTTCTCTCTCAAAACAATATTTATACGATATTTATATAACAATAAGACAAGCTAGTACGAAAATATAGAGCACGAAAAAAAAAATTTAATGACTAACATAGGTACAAAAAGAGAGATCATGATAAACAAAGACTAAAATGAGGACGCATAGCGTGCATATCGCTTTAAAAAAATATATAATAATAATAATGATAAATAATATAAGCATAATACATGTGACAAACTGTAGATAACGGTCGTGAATTCACAAGCTACATGTGATATCCAAGTGATGCACTGCGTGTAAATAAGGATACACAATGTGCGATATGTCTATACCAACATGTTTAACGACTTAAAAAAAATTAATATAACACATGTTAAAACTCGTATACACTGATATATATAATGGACGGAGCTACGCTTGGGCATTACATTTCATCCCTAAACCGGATGGGCAGTCGAGAGGAAGATTCACACTCTTGAGAGCATGTTGAGGGCTTGCGCACTGGACTTCAAAGGAAACGGGGATAGTATGATCAAGTTGATCACATTTGCCTACAACAACAGCTACCATAACGCCACCGGCATGGCCCCATTTGAGGCGCTCTATGGACGGAAGTGTAGGCCCCTACCCACTGGGACGAAGTTGGAGAGCGTACTATTACCGATCTAGAACTGGTTGAGCAGACCTAGGAGAAGATAAAGTTGATTCGAGAGAGGCTTAAGGTTGCCCAAGACAGAAGCAAGAGTTGGGCAGGTTCGAAGAGTCGTCCTTTGGAGTTACTGGCAGAGAAAATGTTTACTTGAAAGTGTCACCTATAGAAGGTGTGGTACATTTGGTCTGAAGGAAAACTCAGGTCACGGTACATTGGGGCTTTATGAGATACTCGAAAGGATCGGTTCGTTAGCTTACCGTTTGGCGATACCTCCGCCGCTGGTCCAAGTACACAATGTATTCTATGTTTCTCAGCTAATGAGGTACGTTCAGATGTGGGTTATGTATTGGACACGCCACCTTTAAGAACTAGACTGGAGGCGTCATATGAAGAGATTCTTGATCGAATCATAGACCGCAAAGATCAGGAACTGGAGGATTAGAAAGCGCTACCCCTACCTCTCCGTATAAAGTACGACAAGTTTCGAGGACGAAACTTTTTGTAAGGGGGTAGGATGTTACACCCGAGAATTTTCGAATTAGCCGTTACGCGTTAATTGGGAACTAACGTAGCCGTGGGGTGTAACAATTTTCCGAAATTAAAGTTATTATAGCGTATCGTTATGTGTAAGTAATATTGTAGTTATACATATGGATATATTTGTATTTAAATATAAATAGCGATAATAATAATAATAATAATAATAATAATAATAATAATAATAATAATAATAATAATAATAATAATAATAATAATAATAATAATAATAATAATAATAATAATAATAATAATAATAATAATAATAATAATAATAATAATAATAAATATGAAACATAAACCCCAGGGTGCCGTTTGGATTAAGGTAGATTAAAAAAAATAAATAATAAATGATAAATAAAAAATAAATAAATGGAAATGACAAGTAAATTTAAGATAAAAGGATAAGGATGAATTAAACTTAAAAAGGAAAAAAAAAGAGAAAAGGAAAAAAAGAATAGAAACGTGAATGAAGGGGGTTGTAACCGCCCCTCAAATCACGTATTGGGGGGCGGTAAAATGGAAAGCTGGGGAACATTGTTGGGCACAAATAATATAGGAGGAAGGATCATTGGAAAAAAAAAGAAAAAGAAAGCCAAAAGCAAGAGGGGGAAACGACAAGAATGGAGAGGGAGGAGAAAGGAGAAGTCATCAGGCGTATTTAGACAATCAGGTAGGTTCCCTTTTCCCCCTCCAATTGGTACAAATTCAAGTATGCTTTGGTGATATATTATGTGTTTGTTGTTTTAATTTGTTGAATTTCAATGCATGTTGTTTGATCTGTGAAAAGCATGAAGACTTGAAGGCTCTGGTATGCGTGTATCTATTGCGTGTATGCGATGTGCATTGCGTGCTTTAGTTTTGATTTTAGGGAAAATTTTGATAATTAAAATAGTAAAACTGTTGCAATTTTAGAGGATTTTCATTTTGTTTTGGCCTTAAAATAGTTCCTCATAGACTGGAAACAGACGAAAATATAGATCGGGGTCGAAAAACGGTCGCCGGGGGTCGCCGATGCGTCGCACGCGCCGCCGGAATCGGCCGCGCGTGGGCTGCACGCGCCTGCTGTAGCTGCTGCGTGATATACACACAATAATAATAATAAAAAGCTTAGGGCTGGCCTGGTTTGCGCGCTGCAGGACCAGCCCAATAGCAACGAAGTAAAAAAAAGGGCGGCTGGTAGCGGGCCGGGCCGGATGGCCAGCGGATCGGACCAGATGCCAGTCGGCCCAAATCGCTAACCACATAAAAAAAAGAGGAAAAAAGGGATGGGGCAGCAGCCGCCGAAGCGGGTCGGGCTGTGCTGGTAGAAACCCGGCTGGAAGAAGGCCAGCCCAAAAAAAAATTATAAATTTAGGGATTTAGATAATTTTGAATTTCTGGAAATTCCATAAAGGTTAAATAGTAATAATTATAAGAAAAATATAAATAAATATCAGAAAATTTTAAATAAATTCTAGAAATTATAAAATGATGAAATTAAATTATTTTCACTAAATTTTAGTAATTTTTATAATTTATTTAATTTGAGCAATTAGGTAATAAATAGAAATAAATTAGGGAAAAATGAGAAAAATATAGAAAATGCACAAGAAATATATACAAGCCTTGGAAAAATAAGTTTAACCTTAAACAACATTAAATCTTTATTCGAGTAATAAATGAACCTAGATTTGAGCGCCGGAGGATGGTTAGGATGGGCCAGGGGCCTCAGACGATCTCTAAATGAACCTAGATTTGAGAGTCGGAGGATGATGAGGACGGGCCAGGGGCCTCAGGCGATTGTGTTTTTGCATTCATGGCACGCATGATGGTGGGTCGTGACGTACGGGTCACGGGCGCTCAGGATGGTGTACGGTGGCGGGACCAAGTACACTCAGGATGGTGACTGTGGGTGGGTACGACTCACAGCCACTCAGTTAGGTCCCGGGATCATGCATTGCATGGCGGAGTTATCAGCATCTTGCGTGACATGACTTTGTTGCGTGTGACATGCATAATAGGACATGCATCATGACGTTGCGCATTCTTTATCTGGAGTGAATTACCTTTCCGCATTATTTCATATGCTTATGTGATATCATGTTCTATGTGCTATGTGTTATATCATTACTGGATGCTCGACTTGTGCTACTTGGAGGCAGGTGCCTACTGGGTGATTTCCCGTCACTCACCCCTACTCTCCCCCCCTCACCAGGTGAGCAGGAAGAGACTTATGACTACGTTTTTGTTGAGAACGGGGCTGATACGGTGGAGTGGGCAGACTGATGGTCGCGCCTAGGATATAAGAAGACCCTGCGACTGTTTGTCTTTATTTTATTGGGATCTCATCGGACACCACCTTGCTTAGATTTTCAGACTTACATTATTGTTAGGATTTGGTTCATTACTGTATTGAGGAATTTACTTTATCAAGATAACTTTATGTTATTGTATTTCGTTTCCGCGCGAAAAATTTCTACGTCTTTTCGAACAAGTTGAAAATTGATTCGACGCTTTGTATTCTCCTTAGTGAGATACGGCGGGCGTACTGTTCCCGATGCTAGGGTTCGGGAGCGGGCGCTACACCTGCCCAGTCTGCATCAGTGTAGACCTCGAGACTTCTTTATGGTTGTTTGCGGAAAAATAACCCTTGGCCTGGTGTCTTCTTTAGATATCTTAGAATACGAAGTACAGCCTCAAGGTGTTTTGTTTTCGGAGAATGCATGAATTGACTAACCAAACTTACTGCAAATGCAATGTCAGGACGAGTATGTGATAAATAGATAAGTTTACCGACAAATCGTTGGTATTGTCCTTGATCCACTTCATTTCCTCCATCAGGAAGAGTTTGGCATTCGGCTCTGTAGGAGTCTCCACAGGCCGACAACCTAGCATTCCTGTTTCCTTTAGTAAATCAAGCACATATTTCCTTTGTGAGACAAAAATACCTGAAGAATTACGTGCTACTTCCATTTCATACCTCATTGACCCCAAGTCCTTCATTTCGAATTTGCTGATCAAGTATTTCTTCAGTGACTCTATTTCACCATGGGCATCTCCTGTAAGAATAATGTCATCAACATATACAATAAGGATAGCACGAGTATTTTCCTTTGTATGTTTATAGAACATAGTATGGTCAGCTTGTGATTGTTTGAACCCTTGTGTCCTTACAGCCTGAGTAAATTTCTCAAACCATTCACGGGGCGACTGCTTTAGCCCATAAAGTTACTTGTTCAATTTACATACCAGATTTCTTCCTTTAGTCAGACCAGGAGGAAGGTCCATGTATACTTCTTCATGAAGGTCACCATTCAAAAAAGCATTTTTCACATCTAATTGTTGAAGTGGCCAGTCAAGACATGCGGCTAAGGAAAGAAGAACTCTTACCGAATTTAATTTTGCTACAGGAGCAAAGGTCTCATTGTAATTGATCCCTGATACCTGAGTAAAGCCCTTGGCGACAAGACGAGCCTTATGTCTGCTAACGCTCCCATCTGCATTGAACTTTACTGAGAACACTCATTGTTATATCCCATTTTTTTAAAGGGGCAAAAGAGTCATTAGGGCCTAATTAATTAGAAAACTTAATTTGATTATCAAATTTTCCCTAAACCCTAATCAAATTTCTATTTAATACGTGAATACTCCTCTCCTCCCTCACAAAATATACGGCCGCTTTTTCTAGAGAGGGGAAAAGAAGCGATTCTTGCCATCACAACCACAAGGCCGCCAGTTCAGGGAAGAGCAGGAGGAGCACCACCAACCGATCAACCCTTCAAACGCGTAGTAAACTGTCTTTAACTGCCAGGTAGGTGCCCCCTTAACATCCGTTGAATGAAACAAACAAAAGTCTTTAATTTCTCTATGAAAACGAGATCGTGCATTAGTATTTGTGGTTGTATAGATGTTTGATTATTAGATTATATGTATATGTGATGAATTGTATGTCCGTATATATGATCGTATATGTATATATATGTATGATGCTATTTTCGTATGAAAACTCGCAAAAGATTTGATTTTTGATGTGCGTGTGAATACCGGAATCGTAGGAAGAAACGTTTGTGCCGGTGGTGGTGGGCTATGACCACGTGCTGCCGGACGGAGGTCGTAGGAAGAAGTGTTTTTGCCGACGGCGCATGGCCGGTGGTGGTGGACTATGACCACGTGCTACCGGATGGAGGAACAAGGGTGCGAGAGGGGGCGGTTGAGAGGGTGTGCTAGGGTGGTTGGTGCGGCTGCGGTGGGGCTGGGGGCTGCGCTGGGTGGGGGTGCGCCTGGGGTGGTGAGCAGGGGGTGCGAACTGAGGAAGGGGCGCTAAGGAAGAATTCGGCGGTTGGGTGAAAATGTGGTAACAGAAGGAATAAAAGTTGGGAGATTGCAAGGGGGAAAGTCACGTAGGGAAAAGGAAAAAAAATAGAAAAAGGAAAAAGGTAGAAAAAGAGAAAAATAGAAAAAGGAAAACAATAGAAAAAGGAAAAGGGTAAGAGAACGGAACCTGTGAGTGGAAAAGGAAAAAGAAAAAGAAAAAGAAAAAGAAAAAGGAGGAAGAAAGCAAATGAAGGATTCCGTGTATGATTTCTGTGCATTCATGCATCACGACATTGCATATATGTTTTGTTCTGTTATGTTCCGTTCTGCTCTGTTAGGATATGCGAGACGTGAGTCGCATATCTGATCTGTTCCGTTCCGTTCTGTTAGGACCCGGGGTCATGCATTGCACGATTAGATGAATGTTCTGAGAAGGTAGGTTTATCATGCATCACGTATGTGACATTACATTTCACGCTCATTCTACATGATTATGTGCTTGATTGTCTTAAGAAGTTATGACCGATATACGTTGTTTAAAAAAGATATGACCGTTATACGTTGTTTTAAGAAGTTCTGACCGTTATACGTATTTGTGAAAACGTGGACAGTCTATTTTCGTATTACAGTACGTATATGTATTTCACTACTGTCCTAGCATGTATGATCTCACTAGGCCGATGCAGGCAGGGTACCTACTGAGTGACGTTTTTGTCGCTCACACTGTTCATTTTGTTTTCTTGCAGACGATTCAGGGCATGATTATATATGGGTTGGAGAAGATTCAGAGTGGGCTCAGTGGGACTCGTAGAGACTACTTGGAGATTGAGGATCAAGAATTGAGGAAGTTTTATTTTATTTATTATTCCATTTGAGGATATAGCTTAGGGATTTCTTAATTATTACCTTACGATGTCGTATAAGGGATTGTGACTTGATTTTGACTATATATGATTTTGGGGATTTTACTTTCGATTTAGGGTTTTGAATTGATTTATTTCGCTTCCGCAATCGAATACTCTGTCGTTTTGATAAGTGCATGGATTCGTACAGACGCCTTGTATATCCTTTAGTGGAATACGGCGGGCGTACCGGTTCTGACCCTAGGATTGGGACGGAGCGCTACACTCATTTGCACCCCACTGGTTTTTTCTCTTTTGGCAATTCAACAATTGTCCAGGTATCATTTCTTTCCTAGGCTTGTAACTCCTCCTGTACTGCTGCTTTCCACTCTCCATCCTCAAGTGCCTCTGTAATGTTTTTAGGAACTTGGATATTTGACACCTTTGTAGCAAAAGCCGCAAACTGAGAAGACAACTTGTTAGTAGAGACAAAATTGAAAATAGGATGTGGGGCATGCTCTTTTGCCTTTTTGTAGTGCAATGGGCATGTCTAAATCAGTTGACATCTCCAGACTATCTTCCTTCCTGCAGGAGTCAGAAACTGGTTCTGGAGATTGTCACTCTAGAGACACAGTGGGCACTTTATCAAATTGAGGTCGATTTTTTCGTGAATAGACAATTATGTCATATGGTTGTTTTGGTATTGTTTGTTGACTAGGCTCGGCGGTTAATTCTCCCCCTGACTCACTGCCGTGGACATGAGAGGGAGGCAGTGAGTCATGTTGAAGGTCGGGTAGCAGGGGTAAGGGAACAACATTCGGCGAGGAAGATGAATTGATGTCACACTCATCCTAAGTCTCCCCGGATTGTGGTGAGTGAGAAAAGTAGGATTCGGTTTCTCGAAAGTAAACATCCATGGTAACAAAGGCTTTGCGAAGTGTGGGAGAATAACATGTGTACCCTCGTTGAGTTGGTGAGTAACCGATAAAAATACACTTTAGAGATTGTGGGGCTAATTTAGATTTTGTTTGAGAATGATTATGGACAAAAAAGACGCAGCCAAATAATATGAGAGGAATATTAGAACCACCATAAAACAGAGGATAGGCTTGTATGGAGAACCGAAATGGGAGTTTTGTACTGGAGAGGTTTGAAGGGAAGGCGATTAATAAGATGGCAAGCAGTAAGAATCGCTTCCCCCCAAAGGTACGGAGGCACATGCATAGTGAACATGAGAGCTCGTGCAACTTCTAAAAGATGGCGATTCTTGCGTTCAGCTACACCATTTTGTTGTGGTGTATCTGGACAAGAGCTTTGGTGTACAATCCCTTCAGAGGCTAAATAAGTATTTAGAGTTGTGTTAAAGTACTCAGTGCCATTATCCGTGCGTAGAACTTTGATGGTGGTTTGGAAATGGTTTTTTATCATTGAATGGAAATTTTTGAAAATAGCAGCTACCTCAGTTTTCTCTTTGAAGAGATAGACCCAGCAGACTCTTGTGTGATCATCGATGAAAGTAATAAACCACCTGGTACCTGAAATATTTTTAATACGAGACGACCCCGTATATCACTATGCACGAGATAGAATGGAAAAGAGGGAGAATGAGATTTAGCGGGGTAAAAACTTCGAACATGTTTTGCAAAGGTGCACGCATCACAGTGTAAAGAAGACAACTGTTTATTAATAGCAATCTGGGGAAATAAGTGTTTGAGATAAGTGTCTGATGCAATAAAAGTACATTATGTTGTGAATCAACAAAAGCGTTAATAGGGGAAGGGGAAACAGTGGTATGAAAGACAAGTTCTTTCTTTGGCATTGTATTTCTGCTGTTGTCATTCTCAAAGTAATAAAGCCCATATTTCTCTCTAGCAATGCCAAACTTCCTCCTCGATCCCTGCTCCTGCAAATTACAAGATTCAGCAGAAAATTCAGTAACACACTTCGAATCCTTTGTAAACTTGCTAACGGAAATTAGGTTGCAAGTTAATTTTGGGACATAAAAAACGGATTGAAGAACGAGTGAAGGAGACAACTTTATAGATCCTCTACCCGCCACAGATGCAAAAGTGCCATCGGCCACTTTGACTCTTAGGCTCCCGTAATTTGGGACAGGTGGTAAACAGAGATAAGTTTCATGTCATGTGATCAGTTGCCCCTGTATCAAAAATCCAAGAGGGGTTTTCTACTAAATTAGCAGTACCTTGTCCGGTATTCTCACTAGGTTGAGTAGGTGTCTCGGCTTGTGTTTTTGGTAGCGCGAACAACTATTCAATTTGCGCTTGGCTAAGTGCAACTTGGCTTGGATTGTTGGCGGGTGAGCGATCCTCCGTCACTGCAACAAGGCCACGGCCATAAGTCTTCACAGGTCGCTTTGTCCGTGCATCAGGGGTCTTTCTATGGAGGTCCCAGCACTTTTCTTGAGTGTGGCCAAGCTTGTTACAATGTGAGCACCGGGGACGATTATTCATCCGAGAGCCAGCAGTTTTAGCAGCCAAGGCAGACACATCACTTGGCCTTTCGATAGACATGGTGGGGTGCAAGTCTCATTTTTTCCTAGCATAACACGGCGGCGACTTTCTTCCCTTCTTACCTCGGCAAATGCTTCACTGACTGAGGGTAAATGTCTCCTCCCCAGTCTCCGGCCTCTTACTTCATCCAAATCTTTGTCTAATCCTGCAAGAAAATCATATAGACGCTCATTCTCCAAGTGTTCTTTAAATTTGATGTTGCTCTCCAGATCACCCCAATCAGCCTCATAATGTAAGTCAAGTTCCTGCCAAAGAGTTTGAAGAGTATTGTAATATTCAGTAATACTCATACCTTCCTGGCGAATTTCCTTAACATTATTTTTGATTTCAAAGGCTTGTGAAGCATTCTCAAGACCAGAGTAATGCTCATATACTGCTTCCCAAATAGCTCGTGTCGTCTGCAAGAAGAGGTAGGTACGGCTGATATGCGGCTCCATTGAATTGATGAGCCAAGACATGACAAGGGAGTTGTTGAGTTCCCATATAGCATATCTCGGGTCTGCAGGTTCCGGCTTTGGTGCTTGACCAAAGATGAAGGCTAACTTTCCCCTGCCACGTAACACCATTAGAACGGATTGGGACCATAGAAGAAAGTTTTTTACATTTAGTTTATGATTGGTGATTTGAAGAGAGGCATTATCATTGAAGGTTTGTTGAAGGTTGAGGTCTTGAGGAGTGGCTGCCGCGGTAGAGGAAGAACCATGGATGAGAAAGAAAATAACTGGAAGAAAATTTTTTATGGCCGAGTAGGCTCTGATACCATGGAACTTTTGAAGAAATGTTTCTTGGAAGGAAGAACAATTGTATTTCCTTACACTTTTGTTGAAAACCTTACAATCTATTTGTACACATCTAGTCAAACTTTAATCCTATAATCAAGCTAATGTAATTGACTAGTAAAAACCGGTACCCCCATTTGGTCAAGTAACCGGTGCCTTATCAATGTAGCATTTACAACAATTTATAACACTTGGTCAAATATATTTACACCTAATTATAACACTTGGTCCTAAGTATTCTTGGTCAATCACAATTATTCCTAATTAGTCCTTTTGACTGGTTGCTCCATTTACTCTTGGTCAATCTCAATTACTCCCAATTACTCCTTGGACCGGTTATGTTTGACTACTCCAACACTATTCCTTATTTTGGAGCCTATAAATAGGCTATCTCATACACTATTTTGATCATCCCTTTCACCAATAAAATTTGAAAAATTTGAATGTTTTGCTCTTGTGAATTCTTGGAGTTTGTCAACCCAAACTTCTTCTTTTGAATTCAATCAATTTTGTGAGCAAGAATTGTGGTATGGATTCATTCCTCATATTATTCAAGAAGCTTTCCAAGGGTCTACCAAGGGTTTTGGCAAAAGGTTGTTGATCAAACAAGGGTTGTTCAGTGTACATAAACAACAGGTCAAGCAAGGCTTAATGAGCATTCCTTGTGACCTTAACGAAGCTAAATCACGTCCAACCAACATAGTTAAAGAGCCGCACACTTTTGATGATGGACCAGAAGCTCAAGTTTATCATAATAGAGTTTCACTCACTCGCACATGAACCAAGGAGATTCAAGCATCTATTTGGCTGATTTTAGACGAATTCAATGTGAATGGACCAAGCCTTTGCAGGACCATAAAGGTCCTCATTGGATTAATATAATTGAAGTTTAAGAAGCCAAGTTTTCTATTCGTGGACGAATCCTTCTGAATTTGAGGAGAATGATGTGGCGATGTGAAGCCTAGGGCTGGCTGCCACATGTTTTTGTTTTTTATATTATTTTAGGTTATTTGTTAACAAAAGTTAGATAGGATATTCTTTTTTGCACTTTAGGTTTTTTATAAGAAAAATTACATAGGATATTTCTTTTTCTTTTTAGCTAAGTTTTAAGAATTTTGGAGTCTATAAATGGCCCCTCATGCACTATTTTGTTAACTAGGAAAAGCCGGCTATCAGAATCGAACCAATGACCCTTTCATCAGTAAAAGTTGAGAAATTTGAGTATTTTTCTCTTGTGAGATTTCGAGGTTTATCAACTTAAGCTTTGCCTTTTGAATTCAATCAATTCTGTGAGCATGAATGGTGGTCCGGATTCATCCCTGAAGCTGTTCAAAAAACTTTTCAAGAATCTACCAAGGTTCTTGGCAAGAAGATTGTTGATCAAGTAAGGATTGCTCAGCGTGGATAAATAGAAAGTCTAAAAATGTTTGTTGTGAAGCTGCGTTCAAACGAAGTGTCTAACAAGTTCTTTGTTATTATCTTTGTTCTTCATATTCTTCGTATTCTTCGTGCTCATCGTCGTGTTCTTCATATTCTTCGTTGTTCTTCGTTTCTTTTTTCAAGTAATTCAATTTCTTGTTATCAAGAAATCTTTTGAAAACGGGTGATTCTACTAAACACGCATCACCGGTGATCCATATTCAATGGTAGGCGGATCTTATCTTTGGTGTCCTAAACAATGCTAAGCTGGTGACGGCGAGCATAACGAAGATCTTAATACACTAAATACTCTCATGCTATACCAGAAAACTGAAGATTTACCAAAGTGCAGGTGAGGCTCATTTAAAAGATATCAATAAAAAAAATATATGATGCAGGCAGTATCCATAAAAAATTTGAAGCAATAAACTAAAAAGAAAAGAAAAGGTCAATTAACTCAAAAAATTCGTCTTCCCTTTTCCAAAATAAATAAAATAAATACGAACCCATAAGTTCCTTCGCCAATCTGTTCCAATTTCTCGAAGCAATCGACTGTTCTTGAACCCCAAGTGGGCGATTCGGTGATATTAAGCTGGTTGGGTGCTGCTATAGCCATAAAAAATCCGACCAAAATCAAATCCCACTTAAATGCTACGTTTTTCTTACCCCTGCAGCTTCCAATTCAAATAGCTAAAAGCTTCAGCCACAGGACTGGATAAACATACCATTGAAAGCAAGCATGGTGAATCGGGAGGAGAGGGATACCTAGTTGATCCCTTGCTTTTTCTGCAGATCTTCTGGAGTAATCACAAAATTAGGTCAAAGAGAGTGTCTTAAGAAACAGCTCAATAGCTGTAAGCGGAAGCAGCAGTAACAATTACTGGGAATCGGGAAACAGAAGGCGATGGAATTCAGGCAGGTGGACCAACTGCTGTGGATCCGCTCAAGCTATTATTCTCCAACACTGACAAGTCAGAAGCAGCCAATGCTCTGCGGTCTTCTAAAACTTGCTACCAAAACTTCAGGACAATTTCAACGTCTCTAATTGATAACATAATGGGTTATTCACTTTTGCACCCTGTAATATTCGAATTCCGCACTTATTCCTCTTATGTTTCGAAATACATGGTTAAGTACTCTGATGTATTGAACTGATGTGCAAATTACTATTTTAGATCGAACGCGCGATACACGCGACCGGCAACCGGTCAGGTTTCCTATTAAAGTTTATTTTTGTTAATTAATACATAAACTACCCCTTAACGGTCATATCATGCCTTATGCTTCTTTATAACCGTCATCCTCAGCCACAGCTTCTCTTCATTGTTATGCACTCGTATACTGAAACAAGACATACTGTTGTTGATTTATTCCTTCTTATCATCTTTTGTCATCAATTGCAACGGGTCGATTTTCATCAAACAGTAGAGGCTTTTATGATGATGAGGGTTCTCCTGACCTGCTGTATGAGTACAAATATTGCAAGTGTGGTAACCAAGCTGCTTTGAAGATAGTGAAGAGCGAAAAGCCTACAAAGGGATTGCTGTATTTCGTATGTGATCAACAAGAAGGACGTAAGTGTGACTACTGGACTTGGTGCAAACCATACTACAGGGATATTAACATGGAAAAACGCATCATTAAGCACACCAACACATATCAAGATGCATATGCATCTGAAATGCTAATGATGAAAGATAGCATGGCCAATTTGAAGACCTTGATGTTTGTGAGCCTAGGCATAGTAATCTTTTGTCTGATGTGGTCCATTTTCGTGAAGTGATAGTAATGTGTGTGCGATATGCTGATGTACTTTGTGTAAGTGTTGTTGCGTGCAAGTGTGGTGATGTAGTGTAGTAATTGTGGTTGTGATATTTTCGTGTTAGACTGTGCAGATTATTTGCGTGTAATGATTTGTCTTGGGGGAATAGAAGGATTATGTTGGCGGTGTGTGCAATGTAATTTGTTTGAGCCATAATTGCAATGGAATAGACCGTGGTTGAGGTTTACAAGATAATAGTAATGATTGTGCAATGTATCAGAAGAAACGTGCAGAATGCATTCCCTTATCCCAAACGGCTTCTTGAGAATGGCAATAATTTTCTTGAGAATCCCAAAAGCTTGAGCTCCATCTCTTTGTAACCTTCCATTCTCCTTCATAAATAGACCCTTTTCCTCTCAACTTTTTCTTCCCATATCCAAAGTTTAACTCTTTTCTGAAGCATATACTGGTCAATAATTCTCTATACTGCAAAAACAATGTCTTCCAGACCCAAAGATACGCCTAAGAAACAGAAGACTGAAGATACGAGTGCACCTAGGATTCTAGAGGGACCTACGAGAGTTCTAAAGAATCAAGATGATCAAAAGGAAATTGTTGAAGAATCGGTTGTATCAAATCCAAGAAAAGTTGTGAGTTTGGAGTATGATCCACAAACGGAGATTGGTAAACTGTGGGATAATTATTATATTGGGTAAGTGAAAAGATAGACTTGGAGGCTTCCAGAGTGGACGATGTTGAGCCAGGGTTAGAGATTTGACAGAGAAACTTGAGGTTGAAAAAGCTAAAAATGAGGAGATGAAGGCAAAGCTGAAGTAATTGGGGGCTTGTTTTTCTTCTGACGAAGAATCTTAGGGTGCTGGGCTGTAGGTGTTGGTTTTGGTCTTGCCATTGAATGCTTGTAGTGTTTGTTTTGGTTTTGGTGGTCTATTTTTTGGTTTTGGTCTTAGGGTGCTGGGTGTTTGTTGTATTGCTGGTTGCTGCAGGTGATGGTTGCTGGTTTCTGCATGTGTTGATTTTGCCTGGATGTTTTTGTGATTTAGGATGGTTCCTACTAAATGTAATTTGATGCTGTTGAAGCAAGATGATATGTAAATTCTCAACTGATACTTTGATTTTGAGTATGAAATGATGCTATTTTCTCAAATGTTTATGTGTTTGTAGTATGCTATGCTTCACAAACGACTTGACACAGAGCACAGAATTATGTCAATTGAAAAAACCGAAATGATCCAACAAGAAAAACAGAATAAAGCACAAAGCACATAGGATGATTACATCAAAACTCTTTTTTATAATAAAAATTCCATATATGGCCAAAATGGCAAATTTACATGGTTTGTATGGACGGCACCACCAAGAGGGGATCACAGCCAACAAGTTAAAGGTGGCTTACAATATGCACACTAGACTAGTGCCAATCTTTAGCAAATGTAATAGTAGGTAACCACTTAAAAGAGTTATAATATAAAACTAAGCTAGGCCTGCTAGTTAAACATCGGCATAGCAGCAAAAAGAAACAAAACCCAAAACAGCAGAGAGCCACGGACAAAATCCGCAGCAAGGAGTAGGCTTCATAAAAACTCATTACATATCAACCTGATTACATCATGCCTACACTACATACTGCTTATGTTATGGCTGGGATTCATGAAAGCTTGATCCTTGAGCTGATAATTGTGCTGAAGCATGTTCCTCACAAGTGGTTTCAGCCTGATTAATTCTCTGCAACTGCATGACAAACAATGCACAGCCAATATTAAATAAGAGAACACATTAAAGTCGGTGGGTATTGAACTTAAATAACAAATATTCACCTTGTTAATTTTAGAAGGAAGGATGGAGAGGATATGTGCATGACCTGACATTATGCCTTGGCTGAAAACATCTATTGCACTTACTGATAGACCCTTTCTGGTAGCCCTAGCATGGTTCCTAGGTTCATCAGGCTCCCATTTCCTTAGTTTCTTGGGTCTACCAATCTGTTTCCTAGTATCAGGTGGTTGTATTAATGGTTGATTTGTTGAGATCCAGTACATACTTGATGGAATGGGATACAGAACAAGTGAATATGCCTGTGCATAGATGGATTCAGAATAAAAGACATGCACATAGTCAAGCATTGAACCCCTTTCAACCTGGATGGCAGCAACAACATGCTTGCATGGATAAACAACCGACTGAAACAACCTACACGTGCACTCTTTGGTATCAAGATTAATAATGTATGACCCTCCATCATTTGTCACCTCAAATATTTTTCTATCTGACATAATTGCAATGCAACTCGTACTCATGGTCTTTATCTTCTCCAACCTAGACAATTAATTAGGACATACTTCCCTATAGCAACTATTACCCTGCCTCTTGGCTGACATTCTTGCCATTGTATGCTTCTGGATGTACTCAAGCATATGTATAATTGGCATTTCTCTTGCATCAACTATGCTTGCATTGAAAGACTTTGACAAGTTGTTCACCAGGACATCACACTTACTAGTGGATGAGAAAAAAGCCTTTGACGATAGATTGGCAATAATATTCTTCAACCACTTGGAGGCATCCTCATTTAAAGCAGCAAGTGCTTCCATATGCCTGTTGAACTCACCTGGGTGAGTGCCACTAGCACAAGCCCATAGCTTATCACCTAATTCTTCCCCACTGAACTTTCCTTTGAAGTTTTGAAACATGTGTCTCACACAAAATCTCTGCTTACATGTTGGAAACACAGTATTAATAGCATGAAATAACCCATTTTGCCTATCTGAGATGATTGTGTATTGAAGTCCATCAAGACTCTCACCAATACACTCTCTGAGATTCTCTTAGAACCATTTCCAGCTGCTGAAATTCTCAGCTTCTGCTGCACACACTGCAATGAGGAACATATTGTTATTTCCATCTCTCCCAAAGCACTGAGTAGTTGTTGTAGGACCTGTAAGGCACCACTAGAAGGGGGGTTGAATAGTGGGTGCAGAAAATTTGGTTTTTACAATATTTTAACCCAAAAATCCAACTTCTGAAAACAGTTTCTATTTTCAGATTTTTATTTGAAATGTTTGAAAAACTAGGTTACAGATCTTCAAAAATTATGAAATTTTGAGGGAATATACTCTCAGATGTTCTGAGTATCCCCTAAAAATTTCAAATCAAAATCAGCCTCTAACCCTTTGAAAATCGTTTGTGGTTAGATTGCGGAAATCTGTCAGAAACAGTATTCTGATTTGAAAATTTTATTCCGATTAATCCGTAACTCCAAATGGTCTGAAAATTTAATGACACCCCCTTAAGATATTTATTTTAATGGGTTGAAACATTTTTGAAAAATGCCTTTGGGAAGTATGTCAAATACGTTCAAGTTTTCAACCTTTGCAAATCTGAAAATCAGAATGCACTAGTCACAGAACTATTAAGGTTTGAATGACTTATACTTGTCCAAATGGGTTGAAACTTGCGCCAAATGAAACTTAAGAGGTGTGGCTATGTTTCTGAAAAATTTTACAATTTTTGAAATTCGTTTGCGATTTTTAAGATTGCGACGAAATGGATGCAGAATGCTGGAAACTGAAAGTACTATGCAGTAAAGTAAAGAACACAAGGAATTTTATACTGGTTCGGTTAAATCAACCTGCTCTAGTCTTTGAGGAAACCTCCCTCGGTTATCACTAAACAAAATTAACACCTTAACAGAAGGGTTGCTGGAGTTACACACCAACTCCAACCCTTTACAGACAATACAATCAATCACACCAATCACGAACACCACCACCGAACAGATGAAGGTTTGATCACACCTTGATCAACCTTTTACAACAATGATGCGTGTATGGTGGTATGAACAAAGCCTATTCAATATGTTTGAATATGAGTACAATAGGCTTGAGAGAGAAGGAGAAGAAAGAAATGTAGAAGAAGAGAGTAGAGAGTCTTTTTGCATTTTGGAAATTATGAGACTTGTCTTGCATTTGAGTGGCTCTCTTCTCTTCCTTTTATTTGGTGTTGGCCGCCCCCTAGGGCTTCTCTTCCATCTTGAGAATTCTCTTTTAAGTCCTTGAAAGAATGCCTTGTATAGATGTGACATCATCTTGCTTACTTGGCACAACTTGATTGGATGATTGTCTTGACCTTGCTTACTTGGCATTCCTTGATTGGATGAGATTTGTCATCACTTAGTGGCTGTAAAAATCTGATAATACAACATAAAACATGTGCGAAATTGAAGTTCAAAATATTGCCAAATATTCTATAATCAATCCCCTCAAATTTGGAAGCAATTTTGATCACATTGAAGACCATAAATTCGGCCACCTCTATTGTCTCACATGCTGAATTTTCAGCATGTGCTATATTCTCAAGACTTTGAAATGTACCATACTACTACAAATCAATCCCTTGAATTTTGAGAAGCAAATTGATCAATGATTAAGACAAAAAATCGGCCAGCTCTTATTCTCACATGCTGAATTTTCAGCATGTGTTTCATTTGCTAGAAGTTTTGAAATATTACCTTGTGTAGCTTTCTCCATTATGTCACTAACATTGTGTGGCTTATTCTCCATCAATTGAGATGCCAACTAAGCTCCACATAAGCTCCACCAAGGCTGCATTAGGCGTGTTATGCATCTTGAACATGTGCTGAATTTTATTTTTGTAAACTTTGTAAAATAGTGCACAATAATTACACATGTATGATATATTCCAATCAGCCCTATTTTGAATATTATAGAACACTTTAATATGTATTGAATATGTAAAAAGTGTCTAGATACATGCTACATGTCATGCCAAAAAAACCTTCCATGTGTTATGTTCGTAGAAAACCGAATTTTTGACTTTTGTCGATTACTCGAATTTTCTCCGATTAAATTCAAACTTTTTGCACATGTTATATACATTATGTCACACATAATATACATAAATAACTTGAATATTCAGCTCTAATGGCTGATCAAAGTTGGCGCCCACATGCGCTTAAAAATTGAATTTGGAATCTCCACAATTTGGCCTTAATTGGGGGTGATTTGTGCGTGCCAACATAGAATGATTTTGTGGTTGAGTGTACCATTTTAGCCACAAAATTTGTGGCCATTTTTGAAATGTAGGGGCTGACCATCTATATATGGCAAGTCCATGACACGTTGCCGAAGTTTCGGTAGTCACCCGATGTGAAAATTTTTCGTTTACAATCTTTTAAAGTGTCGTAATAATTTTGTCATCATCATGACTTATATCATATGATATAAGACCTGAATATACTCATAAATATGAGATAAGTATAGTGGTGTGACATTGACGTACGTTCGTAATATATGTAACGTGTCAGTAGTACGTCGGAATATATGTGTATTGTGCCTTTTTTTGAAAAAAATCTGAATATGTTTATATATATATATATATATATATAACGTGTGAATTATAAGGAGAGGAGACTTTCCATTTCCATGTTTGTTGCCATCATGCCTTCTCCAAATATATCTCTATTTAATGAACTACTTAGTTCATTTAACTAAGTACTTCATGGTGGCACCTGAAAATAGTTCAAACACAACAAATGTTTGCCATTTGATGTAAGCTTTAAAGCTTCATGGCTTGTTAGTACGGCAACATTATATATAAAGTATATAAGACAAGTTTGTAGCAAAAACGTGTCAAGTAATAAATTGTGCCATGCATTTCTTTAACACACGTTATTTAAATCATGCATTTTGTGAACCACTCAAACTCTTTTTCTCAACAGTTGTCCCTTCAAGTTGCCTTTCAAAACACAACCATCAAGTCCAAATATGGGCCTACAACCATTAAGGAAACCAATCCTGCAAGCATTGAAGCAAATAAACATTCTCTCAAACTTTGAAGGGGAATGTGCATCCTAAACTGTTTTCTTGATCCTAACCTCACTTCCATGATTAGTTCTTCTAATCATCTCAGCATAATCCCACAAATGTGAGTACTGAACCATTGAAATGCCTTCTATGTCCTCTTTAGCCGAGTTCTTTGCCTTGTGCAACTGTGATCTACTAACATCAACCATCAGATCTCTTCTCATTTGATTTTACAAACTGTTTGTGCTTGTATAAGGATTTTCAATAAAGTAGTTTTTGTACTTTTTGCTAAGGTACCTTGATGTACTATGCCTATTGGTGTAATCTCTTCCACACTTACACACACCCTTCAATGTTTTCATCAATGAAAGTTTTATCATGAGCTATCATAGAAGCATGAATCCTCTAAGTACATCGTTTGTTACATTTTGCTGTCACCCTATTGCCTTCATTTTTTTTATACTTCACTTCATAACCCCTTCTGATATTCCACTCAACTAGAGCTTCTCTGAATTGAGCAGCAGTAACAAACTTCTGCCCAACCTTTAACTCAAATTACTACTTACTGAATTCTTCATCAAAATTAAAGTCTTTGTAACCACTACATCTTCTGCAGTGTATGTAGTAGTTCTAATTCATCCACCACTTATTTATTCTAGCGGCCAACATGCATGCCTTGAAGATCAGCTTCAACTAGTTTTTCATGGCTTCAACTTCACTACGTCGTGGAACTTGGACAGCATCAAAACTTTCTACTGCTTGTACAACTTGAGCTTCATGATGTTTTGACTCTTGTTCTTCATTTACATGCCTAAATTGCAGATCCCAGAATATATCATCATCCAATATGTCATCTAATCCATCAAATGTGCCAATACGGTCTGCATTTTAAGAATCCACCACCTATGTAACTGCAGCATTTTCACACTCTTCTAAGAACAAATGGACTATCTCACCTCTTTGAAAAGAATCATCAGATGCCTTTGGGGCTGCTTGAGATAAAGTTGTTGATGCTTGTGATCTATAGGTGTTTGGATTTGGATTAACGTTTTTGTCCTTGGACAAAACGGTCTTTTCATTTGGTGGGGTTCTTTGCCAACCTTTCCTTTTACATGGCAATTTTTTACTTCGCTCACATTGATTCCCTCCAGCTTGGACACCTTTATTACCTTAACCTACCGTATTTCCAGCCACATCAGTTTCTTTATTGCATCCAATCACTCCACATATGCTTAGTTCGTCACTTATATCCATTCTACCCTGCATGAGCACGATAGCAACCATAACATCATTGAAACAACAATATGACATCAACAATTCTTATAGCAGCAGCAACACGTGGACACAATGAAACATACAATCCGTCAACATCCCCACATCATTCAATAACAAAAAACATACAATCCAAGTACAAGAACACCAGAATCAACCCCAACCAAACAAAAGACTTACTCTTTATGAATCCAAATGAAACAAATGAATATGAATGCACACTAGCAAGGATTGCACCTACTCAGCTGCAATATGAAACTCACTGGCTCTACACTAAAGGTCTCATTTGCATTTGTACTCCATGAAGCTTCAAATGTCGACAAAGTTAACGGGAGTGAGTGTATGTTGATTTTTGCAGACATTAAACCTCCCTTAATTGATCATTATTTGCGTGTTAATGTGGGAGAGAACATTACACAAGTTTCTGCCTAAAAGTCAACTCCACGTCATTTGTTTACAACACGTGACATGAGCAAATTTGCCATTTCACACTGTTCTGGAAGCCTTTATGTAGGATCTGCAAGGCACTATTAGAAGGGGGGGTTTGAATAGTGGGTGCGGAAAATGTGGGTTTTTAAAATTGTTTTAAACCAAAAACCCAACTTCTGAAAACAATTTCTGTTTTTAGGACCAGTTGTAAAACGTTTGAAAACTAGGTTGTAGGTCTTCAAAAATTCTGAAATTTGGAGAACACTTAGCCTCAGATGTTATGAGTATTTCTTAAAAATTTCAGATTACAATTCAACCTCTAACCCCTTAAGAAATCGTTGGTGGTCAGATTGCGCAAATCTGCCAGAACTGGTAGTCTGTTTTGAAAAATTAATTCCTATTTGTCCTTAACTCTAAATGCTCTGAAAATTTAATGACTAACCCCTTATTAGTTATATTTAAATGGGTTGAAACAGTTTTGAAAAATTCTTTTGGGAAGTTAGTCAAATACGATCAAAGTCTCAACCTTTGCAATCCTGAAAATCAGACTGCACTAGTCTTAGAACTTTGGACGTTTGAATGACTTATACTTGTCTAAAAGGGTTGAAACTTGCGCCAAAAGAACCTTAAGATGTGAGGCTATGACTATGGAAAGGTTCATGATTTTTGAAATTCGTTTACTATTTCTATCAATGTGATTAAAAACAATTAACAGTGCTGAAACTGAAAGTAAGTGCTGAAAGTAAATAACACCAGGAATTTTATACTGGTTCGGTTATAAACAACCTACTCTAGTCTTCGAGGACACCTTCCTCGGTTAGCACTAATCACACAATACAAATAACACCTTACCACATGGTTGATGGAGTTACACATCAACTCCAACCCTTTACAGACCTTGTATGAGAATACAATTGTCACGAACACCACCACCTTGCAAGTGCAAGATTGATCACACCTTGATCAATCTTTTACAATGATAAAGAATATGTGGTGGACTATATGAAGCCTATTCAAGTATATGAATATAAGTACAATAGGCTTTTAGAGAGAAGAAAGAAAGAGAGTGTAGAAGAGAAGGCTAGAACACGTTTTTGATCTTTGAAATTGCAAGACTTGTTTTTGTTTTTGTTTTGCTCTCTTCCTTCCTTTTTAACATTGTGGCCGCCCCCTATAGCATCCTCCTCTTCTTGAAAATTATCTTCTAAGTCCTTGGATGAGTGTATGCATCATTGTGACATGTCTTTGCTTACTTGGCATCTCCTCATTGGATGATCATTAAACTCTTTCTTACTTGGCACTCATTGATTGGTTGAAGGTTGTCATCATTTGATGACTAGATAAATCTGAAATCACACCTCAAAAAGCATGTGCCAATTAGCCATAAACTTATTGACATAAGTCACAAGATTATCCCACAAAATTAGCTAGACAAATTGTCACATTAATCATCATAAAAATCAGCCATGTGTTTATTCCACATGCTGAAATTTTCAGCATGTGTGATATTCACACAATATTAAAAACATTTCCATGTATGTATAAATTAATTCCTTGAAGATTGAAGAATCAAATATGTTCAATTTAGAGCATAAAATCGGCCATTGAGACTCTTCACATGCTGAAATTTCAGCATGTGTAACATTCACCTTTTGTTCAAAATATTGCCAATTTTACTTTGATTTAATCCTTGAAATTAAACAAGAAATCAATCACCATTTAGTACAAGACATTCTTATCATTTATGGAATAAAAATTAGACACCAATGAGGCATAGAAATCGGCCAACATACATCCACACATGCTGAAATTTTCAGCATGTGTGATATTTGAAAATATCACCTTATTTGTTTTCATAGAATATTCAAAACACTTCCATATGATCTTCCAATCAATCCACATTATTCAAGACAACAAGATATGGCTCATAAAGGATAAAAATCGGCCAGCCATATGCACATGCTGAAATTTTTAGCATGTGTTACAAATGTGACATAAGTTTGAAATGTTACCTTGTGTAGCTCCTTCCTTTATGTCATCAACATTGTATGCTTCATTCTTGACCAATAAATATGCCAACAAGGCTCCACATATGCTCCAATACAGCTGGTATAGGCGTGTGATGAAAGTTGTTCATGTGCTTAATTTTATTTTTGCAAACTTTGTAAAATAGTGCACATTTAATACACACATGGTATATTCCAATCAGCCCTTAATTGAATTTTCTAGAACACTTTGAGATGTATGAAATATGCAAAAAGTGTCTAGATACATGTTACATGCCATGTCAAATATGTTCCATGTGTCGTGTACGTAGAAAACCAAATTTTCGACGTTTATCGATTACCCGATTTTTCTCTAATTAAATTCCAACTTTTTACACATGTTATATATATTATGTTACACATAATATACATAAATTAAACTTTAATATTCAGCACTTAGGCTGATCTTAAAGTGGCGCCCAAACCATGTGACAAAATTGAAATTGGAATATCCACAATTTGGCCTTAATGTGGGGTGATTTGTGTGTGCCAACATGGAATGATTTTATGGCTGCACATACCATGTAAGCCACGAAATTTGTGGCCATTTTTGAAGTGTAGGGCTGGCCATCCATTTATGGCAAGTACGTGACACGTTGGCGAAGTTTCGGTATTCGCCCGATACGACAATTTTCGGTTTAAAACCTTTTAACGTGTCGTAATAAATTTGTCATCACCATGACTTATATCATATGATATAAGACCTGAATATACTCATAAATATGAGTTAAATATAGTGGTGTGACGTTAACGTACGTACGTAAAATATATAACGTGTCGGTAGTACGTTGGAATAAATGTGTATATACCTTTTAAAAAAATCTGAATATATATATATATATATATATATATATATATATATACACATATATTTAAAATGTCGTGTATATGGAGATGGAGAACTTTCCTTTCTTCAACTTGTTGCCTTTGTGCCTTTTCCAAATATGGCTTCCTTTAATGAACTACTTAGTTTAATTAACTAAGTACTTCACTTAATGAACTAGTTTAGTTCATTAATGGTGGCACCTGAAAATAGTTCAAACACAACAAATGTTTGCCATTTGATGTAAGCTTTAAAACTTCATGGCTCGTTAGTATGACAACATTATATATGAACTATATAAGACAAGTTTTATGCAAGAACGTGTCATGTCATGCATTTCTTTGTAACACGTTATTTAAATCATGCATTTTGAAATCACTCAAACCCCTTTTTCTCTACACTTTATGTCTGAAATGGTAGTTTGCATATCAGTCCAATACATCAGGGTACTTATCAATGTATTTAAAAACATAAGGTGGGTAAGTGTGAATTTGAATAGTATATGGGGCAAAAGGTGAATAACCCTAAATAAATATAAAACTTGGGGTGATTGCCCACTTATATATTGATAGTGTTATTTAACGAAATTCAATGAATATTTTTTTCAGACATTTAATTTTGAATAATATGTAAATTTAGTAAATTATTATAAGAGGGCATTTGGTTGGTGAGTTTCAGGATCAAGGAATGGGTATCAAAAGAATAATACTCATTCATTGTGTTCGTTTATGTAGTATGGGAATTGCACTTGGTTATCGAACACGTAGATTGATATCCGAGTGTATCAAAACTTATTCCTCCATTTTGGCATGCCACAGAGTGCCGAAAACGCGCTACTACATGCTGCCACCACGCCACCACCACACCATCACGTGTCACCACCACGCCACCATCGTGTGTGTGCTAGCTTTAATTCTCATTCCCTTTCAAATGTCTTCTAAACAACATGTATGGTAATGAAACCCATCACAGCTATTATACCAAACATATATAAGTTTACAGCTTAAACTCATTCCGATTCCATCATCTATCATTCCGATTTTTATTCCGATACCTAAGTTCAAACTGAACGCCTCCAGAGTGTACAAATACCCTAATTCTTTTATTATATACATAATAGAGAGGGAAAATTAATATACTGAATTTTTACTTATTAATTAATACTATTATATTAAATAGCATATGCATGTAATATACCATACATATAAAATGTGAGCTTAGGATAATATTTACTAAACTAAATACGATGGGTAGATTATATAGAAATATGAAATGCAGCAATTCTAACAAAATGGGAAAAAAAGAGTAACGTCACACAACAAAAAGTAGGTTATTAGTTTATAAAATATTTAACCAAAAGCAATCGTATGCAGTAAATAGAAGGATGGAGCTCTAGATTGATCTTCAAAATGAAGATTACCATTGGAACCGGAACATCAAAACTACTTACGGTTGAGTAACTTTTGTTGGGACAAAATATAAAATATTGTATTTCTAATATAAAAACCCACAATTATGATACAAAAAAATCACTCATCGCATTTGATAAAAGCATCTGAGACGACATCGGACGTTTTTGCCAAAGACGTCACATTACATGCAGTTGAGACGTTTTTGGGAAAAACGGACGCACTTGAGACGTTGTTGTCAAAAAGTGTCATGCCGCAGTTCTTTAATTTTTTTTTTGATTAGTTACTCCTTCGTATTCTTCTCCTTTAGTACCTTAGCAGCAGAGGTGGTTCAGCAAAAAAAATTCCTGTGACAAAAAAATTCAAATAATCTAAGTCAATCTTAACCAAACAACAACACCAAATAAAATTTATGAAATTTGGTAAATCGAATTTCATAAGTTTTATTTGGTTGTGTTGTTTTAGTTAAGATTGAGTGGTTACTAAGAATTTTATCACCAGGGTTTTTTTTTTCGTTGAACCACCACCACTAAAGCATTAAAAGAAAAGAAGACAGAGCAATAACTTATTTAGACTAAATAACTTATTTAGCCATTAAACCTTCAACCCTTGCAAAAGCAGCTGCGGGTGCAAATTATTCCAAACTGAAGACTAAATAAAGAATGGTGATAGCTTTTGATTGCTTTTTGTAAAATGGAGTCAAGTGTGACACTGTGTGGTAGCTTCCTTTTCGGTTTACGATTTGCAGGCATCTTTGTATTTGCTAAGTTAGTAAGGCCTTCCTGTTTTTGTTTAGATAGCAAGAAACGACATGTGTGGTCAGTTTAGATGATTAAACAAGTTGATGCTGCTTAAATGCATCTGTGTTGGAAAAGTTCAACCAAGTCTAAAAAAATCTTGGGTGTTCAAGCTATTGGTATATCTAATATTTTCACCTTCTTGATCAAACTTATTTAGAAAATAAAAAAACACGGTTTTGGACGTTTTTGAACGTTGCAGGTATGTACGTTTGTAAAAAAAGGCCCAACTGCGTGCCATATAACATCTTTGACAAAAACGGTTTTATGTTGACTGAAACTTTTTGTCAAATATGTACTTACTGTATGGGGATTTTTTCAATTAATACCAGAATTGTTACAGCCGTTTATTCTTCTTACCTATATATAATTAAATAATTGATAATTTTCTAATTAAAAGCAGATGGAGATAAATAAATAGAATTGGAGTGAGACTAGAAACTTGAACTAAATCAAATAGGAAACTCCAATATCTATCATATGCTTCCTACACTCTATAAATATCCACACACACACAACAACTCTCAAAACCCTAACCCAAATCTTTCACCCCTTCTCTGCCGCCCCTTTCCCCCTTGCTCCCTCTCTTTTTTTGTGTTGCTGCCGTCCCCCTCCAGAAAAAGAAAAAAATATTATACAACAAAACCTCAACTTTTGGTTCTTGAGGTTCAGCCGCACAACAAAAATAATATTTCATCCCTTGCAGAACCAAGCTAGCCAAGAGGTGTAAGGAGAGAAGGAAGAGAAGTGCGTGTAAGGAGTATTCATCGGAAAAAGGTAGGTTAGCTTCCTCTCTTCTCGGATTGCCTGCACTTCGTGTGCTGGATCATGCTTACTTTGTGTATGATTTCATATGCATATTTTTCTTACGTTGTTCGTATGTGTGCATGCTATGGTGATGATCATGTGGTCCGAAAAGAAATTAAAAGAATGAATTTTTACGCGATAAAATAGAAAATTACACGAAAAGCCTTAGAAATAGGTCACGTAGCCCGAAAATTAGGTTAAAATTGGACTAAAAATTGAAAAATGGGTCTAACGGACGCGTTTCAGGGGGTGGCGCATGTTGGCCTACGCGCGGCCCCTGACGGCGCATCGTACATGTGCTGACATGTCCATACCCATAAGATGCGTCGCATTAAAATCAGTCAAATGCAACTTGTTTGGGCCAAATCGGAATTAAAACGAAGATGTTATTGAGATTAGAAGAAAATAGAAAAAATAAAAAATAAAATCAAGGTCTGCCAGGTCGGGTTGACCCGCGTCTGACCCAGTTCTCAGAGCTGTTGACCCGCCTGGTCTGACCAGAATTTGGACAGGTCCGGTTATTATAAAAGATAAATATATGAATTTCAGAATATAATAAATAATATATAATAAAATAATAATTAGTAGAAATAGATTAAAAGTTCAGAAAACTAGAAATTTATTCCAAAAAATTAATAATTAATTCCAGAAAGTACAAAATGGTGAAAATAAAGTATTTTTAATTAATTAAACTAAATATGATAAATAGTTAAAATAGTTTTAAAATTGAAAAAATAGGAATTAATTCTAGAAATTATAGAATGGTGAAAATAAAGGATTTGTATTAATTTTCTGAAGTTAAAATTGATCTAGATAATTATAATAAATAGTAAATAATAATAATAAAATTGAAAAAAGTAATATAAAGTCCCAAAAAATTAATATAAGCTAAGAAAAATATAAGTGATGGAAATCAATGATTTTATGACATTCCTAATAATTAAAGTAAAGGAATTGGATGAGAAATACATTTAAAAAGTGGAAAATAAATCTTAGAAAAATGTGGAAAATATAGGAAAAAATAAGAAAAAATAGTAGAAAATGCAGAAAATTTATAGAAGCCGTGAAAAATATATTTGATGGTAAATACCAACTTGTCATCTTTTAGATAATTAATACACCCAAGGATAAATGTGAGAGGAGGGAGGGAAAGGGTGCACGGACCCGAAGAAAAAATGAAAAGATAGAATTCGCATTGCATTCATGGCACGAGCATTGTATTATGTGTAGGATCTACAAGGCACCACTAGAAGGGGGGGGGGGGTTGAATAGTTGGTGCGGAAAGTGTGGTTTTTAAAATTGTTTTGACCAAAAACTCAACTTCTGAAAACAGATTCTGTTTTCAGGACCAGTTTTAAAACGTTTTTAAAGCTAGGTTGTAGGTCTTCACAAATTCTGAACTTTTGAGAGAACTTAGCCTCAAATGTTATGAGTGTCGCCTAAAAATTTCAGATTTAAATTCAACCTTTAACCCCTTCAAAAATCGTTGGTGGTCAGATTGCGTGAATCTGCCAGAAACGGTAGACTGTTTTGAAAAATTTATTCCTATTTGTACTTAACTCCAATTGCTCTGAAATTTTAACCCCTAACCCCTTATATGTTGTATTTAAATGGGTTGAAACAGTTTTGGAAAATGCTTTCGGGAAGTTAGTCAAATACACTCAAAGTCTCAACCTTTGCAAGCCTGAAAATCAGACTGCACTAGTCTCAGAACTTTGGATGTTTGATTGACTTATAATTATCCAAAAGTGTGGAAACCTGTGCCAAATTAACCCTAAGGCGTGTGGCTATGTTTCTGGAAAGTTTCCTGAATTTTGAAATTTGTTTACTATTTTTACAAGCGTGATCAAAAAGGATAAACAGTGCTGAAACTGAAAATCAGTGCTGAAAGTAAATGACACCAAGAATTTTATACTGGTTCGGTTATAAACAACCTACTCCAGTCTTCGAGGAACACCTTCTTCGGTTCACACTAATCACACAACATGACTCCAGTCTTCGAGGAACACCTTCCTCGGTTCACACTAATCACACAACACAAATACACCTTACCACAGGGTTGATGGAGTTACACACCAACTCCAACCCTTTACAAACCTTATATGATGAATACAATTGCGCACGAACACCACCACCTTGCAAGATTGAAGATTGATCATACCTTGATCAATCTTTTACAAAGATATAGAATGTGTGGTGGTCTAAGAGAAGCCTATTCAAGAATATGAATGTAGGACAATAGGCTTTTAGAAGAAAGAAAGAAAGAGAGTGTACAAGAAGGCTAGAACACTTTTGATCTTTGAATTTGCAACTCTTGTTCTTGTTCTTGTTCTTGTTTTGCTCTTCTTCCTTCTTTTTAACATGTATTGGCCGCCCCCTTGGGTCCTTCACCTCTTGAAAATTGTCTTCTAAGTCCTTGGAAGAATGTGTGGCATCATTGTGACATGATCTTGCTTACTTGGCACCTCCTCATTGGATGATCATTAAGCTCTTGCTTACTTGGCACTTCATGATTGGTTGAATGTTGTCATCATTTGATGACTTGGAAAATCTGAGAATTCCACTAAAACCATGTGCCAAAATCACCATAAAACAACTACCATAACTTCCAAGATCATCACATAAATTAAGCAAGATAATTATCTCACAAAAATGGTTAAAAAATCGCCCATTATGACAAATGCACATGCTGAAATTTCAGCATGTGTTATATTCACTTTTTGTTCAAAATGTTGCCTAGTTTGCTTTGATTTATCTCTTGAAAATGAATCACTATTTAGTAGACAATATTCTCATCATGTATGGAATAAAATTGGACAACAATGTGGCCTAAAATTCGGCCAAGGTACATCACACACATGCTGAAATTTTCAGCATGTGTGATATTCAAGAATATCACTTTCTTTATTCCATAAAATATTTAAAACACTTCCAAATTGTCTTCCAATTAATCCACCTTAATCAAGAAGTGAAATATTGCTCATTAACATTTTAAAAACGTCCAGCCCTTTAGTGCACATGCTGAATTTTCAGCATGTGTCACAATTGTGACAAAATTTGAAATATTACCTTTTGTAGCTTCTTTCTTTAAGTCACCAACATTGTATGGTTGATTCTTGACCAATCAATATGCCAACAAGGCTCCACATATGCTCCATCTCAGCTGTATAGGCGTGTCCAACATGTATATGCACGTGCTGAATTTTATTTTTGCAAACTTTGTAAAATAGTGCACATTTAATAATACACACATGTTATATTCCAATCAGCCCTTAATTTAATTTTCTAGAACACTTTAAGATGTATGACATATGTAAAAAATGTCTAGATACGTGTCGTATGATGTGCCAAAAATGTTCCATGTGTTGTGTACGTAGAAAACTAAATTTTCGATGTTTATCGATTACCCGATTTTTCTCTAATCAAATTCCAACTTTTTGCACATGTTATATATATTATGTTACACATAATATACATAATATAAACTTTAATTTTCAGCACTTGGCTGGTCTGAAGTGGCGCCATTAACATGTGACAAAATTGAAATTGGAATCTCCACAATTTGGCCTTAATGTGGGGTGATTTGTGTGTGCCAACATGGAATGATTTTATGGCTGAAAATAACATCATAGCCACGAAAATAATAATGATTTTTGAGGTGTAGGGGTTGGCCATCTGTTTATGGCAAGTACGTGACATGTTGGCGAAGTTTCGGTATTCGCCTGATACGACAATTTTCGGTTTAGAACCTGTTAACGTGTCGTATTTAATTTGTCATCACCATGACTTATATCATATGATATAAGACCTGAATATACTCATAAAAATGAGTTAAGTATGGTGGTGTGACGTTAACGTACGTACGTAAAATATATAACGTGTCGGTAGTACGTTGGAATGCATGTGTATGTGCCTTTTCAAAAAATCTGAAAATATATATATTCATATATGTATAGGCGTGCCATATAAGTATGGTGAGAGGAGGAGGAGACTTGCCTTTCTTAGTCTTGTTGCCTTTGTGCCTTGTCCAAATGTAGCTTCCTTTAATGAACTACTTAGTTTTATTAACTAAGTACTTCACTTAATGAACTAGTTTAGTTCATTAATGGTGGCACCTGAAAATAGTATAAACACAACAAATGTTCGCCATTTGATGTAAGCTTTAAAGCTTCATGGCTCGTTAGTACGGCAATATTATACATGAACTATTTAAGGCAAGTAATATGCAATATATCATGCACATTTATGTTATACACGTTTTTAAGGACATTTAAATCATGTATTTGAAAATCAATCAAACCCCTTTTTCTCTACAATCTCCCCCTTTTGATGATTTTCAAAATAACCTATACTCATGATCTAAATCCTGTCGCTCCCCTTCAATCATGCATAAATTCAAAATTTGAATTTTAAATTTCAAAACCGCTCCCCCTTGATTTATGCAATCAGTATCTCTCTCCCCCTTAAATCATGCTTTCTCTCCCCCTTTATTTTGGAAAGTAAATCAAAAGATGCCTCTAAATAAGGAAAGAGCATGAAAAAAATCATGTATTTTAAATAATCTCAGACGTGCGTTCGTAAGGATTATTTATTCAACCCTTTGAAAATGTCTCTTTTGGTACCCAAATTTGGGTGACCCTTCTAGCTCTTCTAAAAGGTGAGAAAGGTGATGAAAGCACAACATAATATACTTTAGGTGCAACTGTATCTGGCCTTTGGCCAAGAACTCCTTTATACGCATTATATGTAGGATGTTTTCGATATGTCCTTGTGTTTGTGTGCATAGTGCGTGGATGGAATGAATTTCGTGTATGCATCACTATTTTCTTTTCATATCTACATGGTACAAAATTGTATTTCACATGATATGATGAAGAAGTGGAGCGTGATGAGGGAAGAGGTCTTTGCGTCATCTTAGATGCCGTTTTTGGCTTTGGGGTGTTTACTTTCTTAGACACAACGAACTTAGTTGGTTTGGTGGATGCTTCATTTGTCTCAACGTATCCCAAACCTGTTTTGTCACTATCATGCTTTTGTGATAAGATAATACGATGCAGCATGTTAGATCCTGTATCAAATTGTTTTACCTTTTTCTCTACATCCGCATTCCTTGATTTCAAGTTTCAAATCTCGGATTTCAATTTAGTTTTCTCGGATGTCAATGATGAAATTTCAGACTTTAATGAATTTATAATGCATGACGACTCTTCTTTTGAATCGTTTAATTGAGACACAAGATCTTTGTTAGAAGATTCTAACAATTTCTTGTCTTCAATTAATCGCTTCTTTTCTTTTGCAAGAGTCTTTGAAAACTTATGCAATTCTAAATATTGACTAAATAAATCATCATAAGAACATTCAGAATCGGAATCAGAGTCGGAAGATACCTCGTTTGATGCTTTAGATGTAAAGCATACTTGTGCCTTGTGTTCTTCCGTATCATCAGTCTCAGAGTCGGATGTGTCACTCCAAGTGGAGGCTTTGAAGGCTCTTCTCCTTTGCTTAGGTTCTGAGACGAGTCTATTCTTGTTCCGATCCTTGTCAGGGTATTTGTTTGTTTGCTTTTCTTTATTAGGGCAGTCATATGATAGATGTCCAAGTTTGCCGCATTCATAGCACTTTATTTCCTTATTTTTATTTTTATGATCCTTAGATGAGGTGGACTTATGTTTAATCGATTTTCTCAATATTTTTCTTAATCTTTTAGCCATTGTGATTAAATCCTCATCATCGGAATCTATGTCACTATCATCTACGACGTATTCATTTGATTTAAATGCTATAGCCTTATCATTATTGGAAATAGACTCAGAATATCTTAAAGCGAGTTTGTTTTCATATACCTTTAGTGATCCAATTAGTTCTTCCATCTTAATCGATTTAGTCTCTTTGCTTTCTTCTATGGCCGTTACTTTAGAGTCCCACTCGAATGGAGGCTTCGCAAGACTTTCTGTACCTTTTCCTGCATGGTAAAGGCTTTACCAAGAGACTCAAGAGAATTATAGATGTTAGTCAAACGAAGATCCATATCAACAATAGATTCATTAGACAATAATTTAAACGACTCAAGTGTGGACATAAGCATGTTTATCTTTGACTCTTTTACTTGACTAGTGCCTTCGTGTTTCATTTCGAGTATTCTCCACATTTCTTGTGCACTAGAACAGTTTGAGACATAACTAGACTCAATCTTACTTAAACCATTTAAGAGTAATTGCATAGCCCTAGCATTCATGCTAAGTTTCTTTTTATCATCACTTGTATATTCTTGCCTAGGTTTAACAACTTCTAGTGTGACTCCGTCTACGGTGGATAACTTAGATAGAATAAAAGGACCATCTTCTATAATCGACCAAAGATCAATATCTATTGCCATAAAGAAAAGTTTCATTCTTACCTTCCATTGAACAAAAGACTCACCGTCAAAGAGAGGAGGCCTTATGGTTGACATTCCTTCTTGCACGGTGTTATAGCTAGTGGATGCCATCTCACGTAGATCGTTGGATCCTTTTGTTGTGAGTGTTCGTGCGCTCTGATACCAATTGTAGGATTTGCAAGGCACCACTAGAAGGGGGGTTGAATAGTTGGTGCGGAAAGTGTGGTTTTTAAAATTGTTTTGACCAAAAACTCAACTTCTGAAAACATATTCTGTTTTCAGGACCAGTTTTAAAACGTTTTTAAAACTAGGTTGTAGGTCTTCAAAAATTCTGAAATTTTGAGAGAACTTAGCCTCAGATGTTTTGAGTGTCTCCTAAAAATTTCAGATTTAAATTCAACTTTTAACCCCTTCAAACATTGTTGGTGGTCAGATTGCGCGAATCTGCCAGAAACGGTAGACTGTTTTGCAAAACGTATTCCTATTTGTACTTAACTCCAATTGCTCTGAAATTTTAACCACTAACCCCTTATATGTTTTATTTAAATGGGTTGAAACAGTTTTGAAAAATTCTTTCGCGAAGTTAGTCAAATACACTCAAAGTCTCAACCTTTGCAAGCCTGAAAATCAAACTGCACTAGTCTCCGAACTTTAGATATTTGATTGACTTATACTTATCCAAAAGTGTTGAAACTTGTGCCAAATTAACCCTAAGACGTGTGGCTATGTTTCTGGAAAGTTTCGTGATTTTTGAAATTCGTTTACTATTTTTACGAGCGTGATCAAAAAGGATAAACAGTGCTAAAACTGAAAATCAGTGCTGAAAGTAAATGACACCAAGAATTTTTATACTGGTTCGGTTATAAACAACCTACTCCAGTCTTCGAGAAACCTTCCTCGGTTCACACTAATCACACAACACAAATACACCTTACCACAGGGTTGATGGAGTTACACACCAACTCCAACCCTTTACAAACCTTATATGATGAATACAATTGCGTACGAACACCACCACCTTGCAAGATTGAAGATTGATCACACCTTGATCAATCTTTTACAAAGATATAAAATGTGTGGTGGTCTAAGAGAAGCCTATTCAAGAATATGAATGTAGGACAATAGGCTTTTAGAAGAAAGAAAGAAAGAGAGTGTAGAAGAAGGCTAGAACACTTTTGATCTTTGAATTTACAACTCTTGTTCTTGTTCTTGTTCTTGTTTTGCCCTTCTTCCTTCTTTTTAACATGTGTTGGCCGCCCCCTTGGGTCCTTCCCCTCTTGAAAATTGTCTTCTAAGTCCTTGGAAGAATGTGTGGCATCATTGTGACATGATCTTGCTTACTTGGCACCTCCTCATTGGATGATCATTAAGCTCTTGCTTACTTGGCACTTCATGATTGGTTGAATGTTGTCATCATTTGATGACTTGGAAAATCTGAGAATTCCACTAAAACCATGTGCCAAAATCACCATAAAACAACTACCATAACTTCCAAGATCATCACATAAATTAAGCAAGATAATTATCTCACAAAAATGGTTGAAAAATCGCCCATTATGACAAATGCACATGCTGAAATTTCAGCATGTGTTATATTCACTTTTTGTTCAAAATGTTGCCTAGTTTGCTTTGATTTATCTCTTGAAAATGAATCACCATTTAGTAGACAATATTCTCATCATGTATGGAATAAAATTGGACAACAATGTGGCCTAAAATTCGGCCAAGGTACATCACACACATGCTGAAATTTTCAGCATGTGTGATATTCAAGAATATCACTTTCTTTATTCCATAAAATATTTAAAACACTTCCAAATTGTCTTCCAATTAATCCACCTTAATCAAGAAGTGAAATATTGCTCATTAACATTTTAAAAACGTCCAGCCCTTTAGTGCACATGCTGAATTTTCAGCATGTGTCACAATTGTGACAAAATTTGAAATATTACCTTTTGTAGCTTCTTTCTTTAAGTCACCAACATTGTATGGTTGATTCTTGACCAATCAATATGCCAACAAGGCTCCACATATGCTCCATCTCAGCTGTATAGGCGTGTCCAACATGTATATGCACGTGCTGAATTTTATTTTTGCAAACTTTGTAAAATAGTGCACATTTAATAATACACACATGTTATATTCCAATCAGCCCTTAATTTAATTTTCTAGAACACTTTAAGATGTATGACATATGTAAAAAATGTCTAGATACGTGTCGTATGATGTGCCAAAAATGTTCCATGTGTTGTGTACGTAGAAAACTAAATTTTCGATGTTTATCGATTACCCGATTTTTCTCTAATCAAATTCCAACTTTTTGCACATGTTATATATATTATGTTACACATAATATACATAATATAAACTTTAATTTTCAGCACTTGGCTGGTCTGAAGTGGCGCCATTAACATGTGACAAAATTGAAATTGGAATCTCCACAATTTGGCCTTAATGTGGGGTGATTTGTGTGTGCCAACATGGAATGATTTTATGGCTGAAAATAACATCATAGCCACGAAAATAATAATGATTTTTGAGGTGTAGGGGCTGGCCATCTGTTTATGGCAAGTACGTGACATGTTGGCGAAGTTTCGGTATTCGCATGATACGACAATTTTCGGTTTAGAACCTGTTAACGTGTCGTATTTAATTTGTCATCACCATGACTTATATCATATGATATAAGACCTGAATATACTCATAAAAATGAGTTAAGTATGGTGGTGTGACGTTAACGTACGTACGTAAAATATATAACGTGTCGGTAGTACGTTGGAATGCATGTGTATGTGCCTTTTTCAAAAAATCTAAAAATATATATATTCATATATGTATAGGCGTGCCATATAAGCGTTTTGAGATTGAAAAAATTGGTTTTCACATTGATCTGCGCATTACTCTTATTGATCAAACCCATATACTTTTAAATTTCCGTCAAGAAGCAGATTATCTAAGATGTTTTTATCGTAGATCATGGCTTATTTCCGGTTGTCATATGCGTATCACTAAATGAACAGTGGATTTTGATCCGGCAGCTGACGTACCCATTGTACCGGTGTGGGTAGCTTTACCGGGTTTACCGGTTCATTTACACTGTAGAGAGGCTCTCTTCGAAATTGTGAAGCCGATAGGCTCACCGCTGAAGCTCGACGCGGCCACTTCTGACGCTCTTCAGCCATCCGTCGCAAGAATATGTGTTGAGGTAGATGTGTCGCAGGAACTGCCTCAGAAAATATATTTGCAGGCAAAACAAAGACTCATCTTACAGCTGGTGATTTATGAGGATTTGCCAAAATATTGCACTGCATGTCATAGATTAGGGCATGATCACTCATCTTGTGATCCAAAACAGCCATCGGCGTCGGTTATTCCACCGCCTCCACCGCCGCCTCCATCCCGTCCGCCAAAACAGAGATGGACTCCTGTCAAGAACAAGTCGGCTGCCATCCCTACTGCGAAACCCTCGCAGCCAGCTCCGATGACCATATTGCCATCATCACCTCTTGCGGATCCACAACAACCTCATCTTCCGTCTGCTATACCTCCGGTGGAAGAGCCCCAGCTGAATGACCAAACAACTAATTCAGTCATCAATCTTGAGCCACATGTGGAGGGCGATCGACAGACATATGATGCGTTTTGTGATGCCTCGGATCATCATTTACCAGACGATATCACCCATACAGAACTTGGACATTTGTCAGACACAGAAATGCCAGATGAAGATCCGGATACTGGCCCGCTTATTGTTCCCACAGAAGTCTCTCGTCGCATGCAGAGGTTAGATTCCTCACCAGAGGATGACATATTGATATCTCGGTTAAATGATCCGACAGAGGAGGCGCCGTTTGTACCAGTTGTCCCGCGTCGTTTCAAGAAAGGATTTGCCACCGTTACCGCCATCTACTGTCCTCACACGTAGCGCATCTCAGATCATTCAGGGAAGTGTTTCAAACTTTACTCAATGAATATTAGTTTGGAATATTCGAGGCATGCGCTCATCGATGCCTCGTCTACAGCAGTTGATAAGGGAATATCGTATTCATTTACTTGCTTTAATAGAACCTAAACACACCCCAGCACAAATAAACCGATTTGGTTTACGACTAGGTTTTTCACACAATTATGCTTCACAGTCAGAACATATTTGGTTTTTCTGGAGGGATCATGAATTTCGCTTGATTGCTACGCAGGATCAAGATCAAGTATTACACATGACTCTTTCTTCAATATCACAGCAGCATGATTTTGTTCTCTCTTTAGTCTATGCAAAACACACAACAACTCAGCGTCAATGTTTATGGAGGGAGTTATGTGATTTCTCTGCGGGGTTACAGTTGCCTTGGTTAATTGGTGGAGACTTTAATATTTTCCGTACACTGGAGGACCATCAGGGTCGCTCCACACCTTCGCCGTCTGCGATGCAGGATTTTAATGATTGTATTGAATCATGTGCACTTATGTCCCCGCCGTATCATGGCACACGATATACTTGGGCAGCAGGACGTGGTCTTGGACGTGTTCGAAGGAGACTAGACTGGACATTTATTAATTCTCTGATGCATGATATGTTTGACATCCTGAGACTCACTCATTTACCACGGGCGACATCAGATCACACTCCACTTTTGATACAATGTCAGTATACTACCCCACCTATCCGTCGCGCCTTCCGATTCCTGGACGCATGGCTGCATCATTCTGACTTTCATGCGTATATGCGGCATACATGGCTCTCGTATCCAACAACAGGTGGCATGCGGGGCTTCTATAATAAATTGTTTGCTTTAAAGAAGGATATTCAGCACTGGAATAAGCATATATTTGGCAATATTTTCAGTACGTTACAACATGCAGAGGACAATCTTAATGCTGCAGAAAATCATTGGGATGCGACCTCGACTGAGGAAGCGCGTGAGGCTTATTATCAAGCAAAGGCTCAATATTTGCTTGCATCAAAATATGAGTTATTATACTGGAAACAAAAGGCTCGAGTTAAATGGTTTCAAGAAGGCGATGCTAACACGCGCTATTTCCAATCTTTTGTTAAAGGTAAACGCTCACAGCTTTGCATTCGCCAACTACAAAATAGACATGGCACAGTGTTGACACAACCGGAGGATATTATGTCAGAGGCAGTTGAGTATTATAAAGATTTATTTGCCCAAGCGCCGACCGTCAATCATGAGGATATATTATCACATATCCCGACACTGCTCACGGATGAGGATAATATAATGCTTACGCAATTGCCATCAGAGCCAGAGGTCAAACAAGCGGTTTGGAGTTTGGATCCGCAAAGTGCAGCAGGGCCGGATGGATTCCATGGCAATTTTTATCGTTCATGTTGGTCAATAATCCATTTGGATGTACTAAAAGCAGTGCAGGAATTTTTCATTGGTGTTCCCCAGCCGACTGTCATGGCGAGTGCTTTACTGACGCTTATACCGAAAGTACAATCACCGCAGACATTTGGTGATTTTCGTCCGATTTGTCTTACAAATTTTATTAGCAAAGTTTGCACCCGGGTTCTTGCCTCTCGGTTGAATCGCCTATTACCCACTTTAATATCGCCGGAACAAACAGGTTTTCTCGCGGGTCAGGATATATCAACCCAGGTACTTTTGGCTCGTGAAATGATTCATCAGTTAGACAGGGGAGGACCACAAGTCTGTGTAAAATTAGATATGATGAAGGCTTTTGATCGGGTGAGTTGGGAGTATCTTAAATTACTTCTTCGCAAGTTTGGCTTCTCAGAGTTTTTCATTCGGATTATTATCAACCATCTCAGTGCAACGCGGATGTCAGTACTAATCAATGGGCAACCATCGCCATATTTTCAACCATTCAGGGGAGTCAAGCAGGGAGATCCCTTATCACCATTGCTGTTTATATTATCTTCAGAGGGATTTAGTAGAGGGCTGAAGGCTCTGGTTGCCGCAGGCAATATTCAGTTGTTTCGATTGGGTAGAGTCCCTTTGCAGATTTCACATTTGGCATACGCGGATGATTTGCTTATCTTCTTACGGGGTACACAGAGAAATTTACGGCGATTCCATGTGTTTCTCACCACTTATGAACTGGCTTCAGGTCAGAAGGTAAATTTTCATAAAAGCAATTTCATACCATCATCGAACATAACGGCTGGGCAATGTCATATTATAAAAGGAATTCTTGGCATGCGCTTATCATCCTTACCTTTTCGGTATCTTGGCTCTTTCCTGCATAAGGGCATTCCACGGGCTTTGCACTTTTCGTCCCTATTGCAGCACGTAGATGACCGAATAAATGGCTGGCATTCTCGTCTTCTATCTATGGCAGGTAGACTAGTACTATTACGTTCTGTCCTAGCAGCGCTACCACTACATATAATGGCGGCAGGCGGTATGCCTCAATCTGTCATTCGTATGCTTGATAGAAAGATGTCAGCATTTTATTGGGGGGAGAGGCATCATTGGGTTGCATGGAAAGACATTACTACCCCAGTCGAAGAAGGTGGTTTAGGCCTACGTAATCTTCGCGACTTGCAGAAGGCATACCAATGCCAAATTTGGTGGAAATACCAATGCCATGACACTTTATGGAGTACATATATGCATCATAAATATGGACGAAGGGGCGACTATATTCCCAGGCTCACAGATTCCCCAGTCTGGAAATCTATATGTCGAATTCATCACATTTGTCTTTCTCATTCAACTGGATTGGGCACATTTCTTTCATGGACAGTCACGCCTTCAGGAGAATTCTCGCTAAAATCAGCCTATGATATTTGTCGGACACCACGGCCTACATTAATCTCGACTAGGTTTATCTGGTGTAAGCACCATACTCCTTCCATTCGACTACTTTTATGGCGCATATTTCATTCAGCCCTTCCATTTGAAGATTATATAGGCCGCTACTCCTTGGTGCGTCCAACCCAATGTCCTTTCTGCAAATCTCATTCCGCCACGGTAGACCACATATTTATTACATGTTCTCGCATCCGATTTTTCTGGAGCTTTTTCGCTGGTGAACTCAATGGAGTGCTGCCGTCAACCCTGTCTCTTCGGCAATACCTAATGGCATGGTGGTATCGGTCCAACTCCACATCTCTGTTAGGCGTCTTGCGGATAGTGCTTCCTGGGATAATATTATCCAACATTTGGCGTCTTTATGCACAGCTGACTTATGGAGATACCACTCTCTTCTCTACATCGGCATTACGTAATGCCATTCACTTTGATATTCACGTGTGGATGACTCAGATACAGGGAACCAAGTTGGCAGCAGGCCCATCACCTTCTCTTCCCTGGCTTCCTCGGATTCGTCCTCCCCGACTTCACATTATCAGATGGCAAACACCTCCTTCTGGCCGACTCAAACTAAATGTCGATGCTGCGGTAGGTCAACATTATGCTGCGGGTGGTGGAATATTACGTGATCATAATGGTTCTTGCATCCGGGCCCTCTCATTTCGGCTACCTTGCTGTACGCCTTTGCAGGCCGAGACTCAGGCCACATTTTTTAGCCTGCTGTTTTTCCTTCCATGTTATCGTTCGCTGATTGTCGAATCAGATTGTGCCCAACTGCTTGCCTGTCTTGGCAAGTCAAGACGGCCAGCGGGTCATTATCATCTTCGGCAGCTACATGATCTCATCCGTCAACATCGGCTGGAGGTAGTGCATACATATCGGGAAACTAATATGCCTGCGCATTATCTTGCCCAGCATGCGATGTTGCAGCCTATCACGGGGGTGTATAGCGGTTCCACCCTTCCTCCCCTGGTCAGGGCCTCGGTTTCGTTGGATCTTTCCTCAGCGGTGTTGCGTGCGACATGAGCTTACCTATTATATTATGAGTTGCTATTCTTGGAAATACGCTGCCCGTGTACGATTAGTCACGGGCAGGATCGGTACGCCTTGTATCTACTCCACATGCTGCTGTTTCTTAATATTTATTCTATACATTTACACTTGTTTTATTGACATGCATCATGGCTACTGCGATGATTTGGAGGGCCATTTCGCGGATGATTTCAGCCCTAGCAGATATACAGTCTTCCATATGGATTGGCCATATCAAATTTTTTCTGCCTGTACTCCATTCAGTACAGGCAGCCTCGGTACGTTTTCCTTTCTCTCGCATCCATGGTCTATTTACCGAATCCTCAGCAAGCTGACATTGTGTAATTTGCATGACGAATATCTTACACTGGACAACTCATGCATCTCGCTAATGGCAATGAGCATTGGTGTGGAGGTCAAGAACTCATGTCGAAATTATATATCGATGACGACTCAGGCCCAAGTTTGTTCTCTCTCCCTGATTATCCGCCGGGGTGCGCTTATCACATTTATTTCTGCCGGCATTTCAGCTTGTGCCGGCAGTACAATCCTTGATTCTTATGGCGAGTGTATTGCTGCACATTCACGTATGATGGCTACATGGATGCTTTTCCACCTTCGAAATTTTGTTATCGATGATTTCAGGGTCTTCCATGTGGATTGGCTCTCCTTCAATCACCCTGCCTGCACATCGGATGGTGCAGGCAGGTTGGGTATGTGCTCCTTACCCTGGCTTGGTTTCTCTGTTTTCTGCTGTCTTTTCTACATATTTCACACATATATTTACTTGTCTACTGCATGGACGCTCTGCGTGATTTGGATGATATGGATGATCAATACAATCTGGATGCCTACTCACTTGTACGCGGATGATATCCGGACCGAGCAACACAATGGCACGCTACTATGGCCATATTGCCACACAGTCCACCTCAAGCTTTCTCTTCTCTTCACCACCATTGGCATACATTATTTGCGGACAGCAACACATACAACTTCTTTGTATATTGTATTGTACAACATCGATATCAGTGACAGTCGTATAAATATGCACGCTTTTTCCTTCGCCAAGGTTTTATCCACAAGGGTGGTTTTTCTTGGCAAGGTTTTAATGCGACATATCATATACGACTGGAGATATCATATCATTAGCGTTCTGATTCATTTATTTGCGTATTCTGACATTTGTACAAAGGTTTTCCTCCGCCAAAAGTGAGGCTTTCCCTTAATAAAATATTTTTTTATCAAAAAAAAAGAAAAAAAAAAGCGTTTTGAGAGGAGGAGGAGACTTTCCTTTCTTAGTCTTGTTGCCTTTGTGCCCCATCCAAATGTAGCTTCCTTTAATGAACTACTTAGTTTTATTAACTAAGTACTTCACTTAATGAACTAGTTTAGTTCATTAATGGTGGCACCTGAAAATAGTATAAACACAACAAATGTTCGCCATTTGATGTAAGCTTTAAAGCTTCATGGCTCGTTAGTACGGCAATATTATACATGAACTATTTAAGGCAAGTAATATGCAATATATCATGCACATTTATGTTATACACGTTTTTAAGGACATTTAAATCATGTATTTGAAAATCACTCAAACCCCTTTTTCTCTACAATCTCCCCCTTTTGATGATTTTCAAAATAACCTATACTCATGATCTAAATCCTGTCGCTCCCCTTCAATCATGCATAAATTCAAAATTTGAATTTTAAATTTCAAAACCGCTCCCCCTTGATTTATGCAATCAGTATCTCTCTCCCCCTTAAATCATGCTTTCTCTCCCCCTTTATTTTGGAAAGTAAATCAAAAGATGCCTCTAAATAAGGAAAGAGCATGAAAAAAATCATGTATTTTAAATAATCTCAGACGTGCGTTCGTAAGGATTATTTATTCAACCCTTTGAAAATGTCTCTTTTGGTACCCAAATTTGGGTGACCCTTCTAGCTCTTCCAAAAGGTGAGAAAGGTGATGAAAGCACAACATAATATACTTTAGGTGCAACTGTATCTGGCCTTTGGCCAAGAACTCCTTTATACGCATTATATGTAGGATGTTTTCGATATGTCCTTGTGTTTGTGTGCATAGTGCGTGGATGGAATGAATTTCGTGTATGCATCACTATTTTCTTTTCATATCTACATGGTACAAAATTGTATTTCACATGATATGATGAAGAAGTGGAGCGTGATGAGGGAAGAGGTCTTTGCGTCATCTTAGATGCCGTTTTTGGCTTTGGGGTGTTTACTTTCTTAGACACAACGAACTTAGTTGGTTTGGTGGATGCTTCATTTGTCTCAACGTATCCCAAACCTGTTTTGTCACTATCATGCTTTTGTGATAAGATAATACGATGCAGCATGTTAGATCCTGTATCAAATTGTTTTACCTTTTTCTCTACATCCGCATTCCTTGATTTCAAGTTTCAAATCTCGGATTTCAATTTAGTTTTCTCGGATGTCAATGATGAAATTTCAGACTTTAATGAATTTATAATGCATGACGACTCTTCTTTTGAATCGTTTAATTGAGACACAAGATCTTTGTTAGAAGATTCTAACAATTTCTTGTCTTCAATTAATCGCTTCTTTTCTTTTGCAAGAGTCTTTGAAAACTTATGCAATTCTAAATATTGACTAAATAAATCATCATAAGAACATTCAGAATCGGAATCAGAGTCGGAAGATACCTCGTTTGATGCTTTAGATGTAAAGCATACTTGTGCCTTGTGTTCTTCCGTATCATCAGTCTCAGAGTCGGATGTGTCACTCCAAGTGGAGGCTTTGAAGGCTCTTCTCCTTTGCTTAGGTTCTGAGACGAGTCTATTCTTGTTCCGATCCTTGTCAGGGTATTTGTTTGTTTGCTTTTCTTTATTAGGGCAGTCATATGATAGATGTCCAAGTTTGCCGCATTCATAGCACTTTATTTCCTTATTTTTATTTTTATGATCCTTAGATGAGGTGGACTTATGTTTAATCGATTTTCTCAATATTTTTCTTAATCTTTTAGCCATTGTGATTAAATCCTCATCATCGGAATCTATGTCACTATCATCTACGACGTATTCATTTGATTTAAATGCTATAGCCTTATCATTATTGGAAATAGACTCAGAATATCTTAAAGCGAGTTTGTTTTCATATACCTTTAGTGATCCAATTAGTTCTTCCATCTTAATCGATTTAGTCTCTTTGCTTTCTTCTATGGCCGTTACTTTAGAGTCCCACTCGAATGGAGGCTTCGCAAGACTTTCTGTACCTTTTCCTGCATGGTAAAGGCTTTACCAAGAGACTCAAGAGAATTATAGATGTTAGTCAAACGAAGATCCATATCAACAATAGATTCATTAGACAATAATTTAAACGACTCAAGTGTGGACATAAGCATGTTTATCTTTGACTCTTTTACTTGACTAGTGCCTTCGTGTTTCATTTCGAGTATTCTCCACATTTCTTGTGCACTAGAACAGTTTGAGACATAACTAGACTCAATCTTACTTAAACCATTTAAGAGTAATTGCATAGCCCTAGCATTCATGCTAAGTTTCTTTTTATCATCACTTGTATATTCTTGCCTAGGTTTAACAACTTCTAGTGTGACTCCGTCTACGGTGGATAACTTAGATAGAATAAAAGGACCATCTTCTATAATCGACCAAAGATCAATATCTATTGCCATAAAGAAAAGTTTCATTCTTACCTTCCATTGAACAAAAGACTCACCGTCAAAGAGAGGAGGCCTTATGGTTGACATTCCTTCTTGCACGGTGTTATAGCTAGTGGATGCCATCTCACGTAGATCGTTGGATCCTTTTGTTGTGAGTGTTCGTGCGCTCTGATACCAATTGTAGGATTTGCAAGGCACCACTAGAAGGGGGGTTGAATAGTTGGTGCGGAAAGTGTGGTTTTTAAAATTGTTTTGACCAAAAACTCAACTTCTGAAAACATATTCTGTTTTCAGGACCAGTTTTAAAACGTTTTTAAAACTAGGTTGTAGGTCTTCAAAAATTCTGAAATTTTGAGAGAACTTAGCCTCAAATGTTTTGAGTGTCTCCTAAAAATTTCAGATTTAAATTCAACTTTTAACCCCTTCAAACATTGTTGGTGGTCAGATTGCGCGAATCTGCCAGAAACGGTAGACTGTTTTGCAAAACGTATTCCTATTTGTACTTAACTCCAATTGCTCTGAAATTTTAACCACTAACCCCTTATATGTTTTATTTAAATGGGTTGAAACAGTTTTGAAAAATTCTTTCGCGAAGTTAGTCAAATACACTCAAAGTCTCAACCTTTGCAAGCCTGAAAATCAAACTGCACTAGTCTCCGAACTTTAGATATTTGATTGACTTATACTTATCCAAAAGTGTTGAAACTTGTGCCAAATTAACCCTAAGACGTGTGGCTATGTTTCTGGAAAGTTTCGTGATTTTTGAAATTCGTTTACTATTTTTACGAGCGTGATCAAAAAGGATAAACAGTGCTAAAACTGAAAATCAGTGCTGAAAGTAAATGACACCAAGAATTTTTATACTGGTTCGGTTATAAACAACCTACTCCAGTCTTCGAGAAACCTTCCTCGGTTCACACTAATCACACAACACAAATACACCTTACCACAGGGTTGATGGAGTTACACACCAACTCCAACCCTTTACAAACCTTATATGATGAATACAATTGCGTACGAACACCACCACCTTGCAAGATTGAAGATTGATCACACCTTGATCAATCTTTTACAAAGATATAAAATGTGTGGTGGTCTAAGAGAAGCCTATTCAAGAATATGAATGTAGGACAATAGGCTTTTAGAAGAAAGAAAGAAAGAGAGTGTAGAAGAAGGCTAGAACACTTTTGATCTTTGAATTTACAACTCTTGTTCTTGTTCTTGTTCTTGTTTTGCCCTTCTTCCTTCTTTTTAACATGTGTTGGCCGCCCCCTTGGGTCCTTCCCCTCTTGAAAATTGTCTTCTAAGTCCTTGGAAGAATGTGTGGCATCATTGTGACATGATCTTGCTTACTTGGCACCTCCTCATTGGATGATCATTAAGCTCTTGCTTACTTGGCACTTCATGATTGGTTGAATGTTGTCATCATTTGATGACTTGGAAAATCTGAGAATTCCACTAAAACCATGTGCCAAAATCACCATAAAACAACTACCATAACTTCCAAGATCATCACATAAATTAAGCAAGATAATTATCTCACAAAAATGGTTAAAAAATCGCCCATTATGACAAATGCACATGCTGAAATTTCAGCATGTGTTATATTCACTTTTTGTTCAAAATGTTGCCTAGTTTGCTTTGATTTATCTCTTGAAAATGAATCACCATTTAGTAGACAATATTCTCATCATGTATGGAATAAAATTGGACAACAATGTGGCCTAAAATTCGGCCAAGGTACATCACACACATGCTGAAATTTTCAGCATGTGTGATATTCAAGAATATCACTTTCTTTATTCCATAAAATATTTAAAACACTTCCAAATTGTCTTCCAATTAATCCACCTTAATCAAGAAGTGAAATATTGCTCATTAACATTTTAAAAACGTCCAGCCCTTTAGTGCACATGCTGAATTTTCAGCATGTGTCACAATTGTGACAAAATTTGAAATATTACCTTTTGTAGCTTCTTTCTTTAAGTCACCAACATTGTATGGTTGATTCTTGACCAATCAATATGCCAACAAGGCTCCACATATGCTCCATCTCAGCTGTATAGGCGTGTCCAACATGTATATGCACGTGCTGAATTTTATTTTTGCAAACTTTGTAAAATAGTGCACATTTAATAATACACACATGTTATATTCCAATCAGCCCTTAATTTAATTTTCTAGAACACTTTAAGATGTATGACATATGTAAAAAATGTCTAGATACGTGTCGTATGATGTGCCAAAAATGTTCCATGTGTTGTGTACGTAGAAAACTAAATTTTCGATGTTTATCGATTACCCGATTTTTCTCTAATCAAATTCCAACTTTTTGCACATGTTATATATATTATGTTACACATAATATACATAATATAAACTTTAATTTTCAGCACTTGGCTGGTCTGAAGTGGCGCCATTAACATGTGACAAAATTGAAATTGGAATCTCCACAATTTGGCCTTAATGTGGGGTGATTTGTGTGTGCCAACATGGAATGATTTTATGGCTGAAAATAACATCATAGCCACGAAAATAATAATGATTTTTGAGGTGTAGGGGCTGGCCATCTGTTTATGGCAAGTACGTGACATGTTGGCGAAGTTTCGGTATTCGCCTGATACGACAATTTTCGGTTTAGAACCTGTTAACGTGTCGTATTTAATTTATCATCACCATGACTTATATCATATGATATAAGACCTGAATATACTCATAAAAATGAGTTAAGTATGGTGGTGTGACGTTAACGTACGTACGTAAAATATATAACGTGTCGGTAGTACGTTGGAATGCATGTGTATGTGCCTTTTTCAAAAAATCTAAAATATATATATTCATATATGTATAGGCGTGCCATATAAGCGTTTTGAGAGGAGGAGGAGACTTTCCTTTCTTAGTCTTGTTGCCTTTGTGCCTTGTCCAAATGTAGCTTCCTTTAATGAACTACTTAGTTTTATTAATTAAGTACTTCACTTAATGAACTAGTTTAGTTCATTAATGGTGGCACCTGAAAATAGTATAAATACAACAAATGTTCGCCATTTGATGTAAGCTTTAAAGCTTCATGGCTCGTTAGTACGGCAATATTATACATGAATTATTTAAGGCAAGTAATATGCAATATATCATGCACATTTATGTCATTCACGTTTTAAGCACATTTAAATCATGTATTTGAAAATCACTCAAACCCCTTTTTCTCTACATTATGGTGAATTGTGACGCACGGGTCACAGACACACAGATATGGTGGACTGTCGTGGAAGAGCTACAGTAGCACCCAACAACCCCGGGGAATCATGTATTACACAGTAGAGATATGGACATATCGCATGACATGATCTTGATTGCGTGTGACGCGTAGAAGTAGGGGCATGCATCATGAATATGCGTATTATTATGTGGAGTGACTTACTTTACGCAGTTATTTACTTTATGCTTCTGTGTTGTTACTTGGATTATATGAATATGTGAGATATCATATTGGTTATTGTGTGCTTACCTTGCGATCGGATCAGGGATGTGTTATTTGCCTTATGTGTTTGTGTATTTTATTGTAAGTATAGTTCCTTTATGGGAAAAGACGTGTAACCTACGGTTTATTTTTCCAAATCACTCATCCCCTACTACCATTTGTGAGACAATTAGGAACATTTGATGGATTATCGATTTATTTCTTTTATGTCAAATTTTTAGATTTCATTTGATGTATCAGGTTTCGTCAGCCTTATACGCTTCATTTATTTACGCATTATGATTATTTATAATTGAATTTGTATTTTTAATTATCGTTTCTGTGAAATATTTCTACGTTATTTCTGACGTGTAAGATGTTTGAATGACGCTTTGTAGTTCTCGTAGTAGACTACGGCGGGTGCACGGTTCCCGAAGTTAGGGCTCGGGAGCGGGGCGCTGCAAGAATTATGTGTTTTTTTAATTAAAATTACAATTTTGATTTCTCCTAACTTTACTTTTGTTGATATTCTTTGACTGCCTATCTCAAATTTGCGCATTCTCTTTCATTTCTAGTTAGTTTTTATATCCCTGAATTTGTTCTTCAGCCAGATCTGTATGATAACGGAATACACTTAGTTCCATATTGTAGATTTCTTTTTGCTCTCTTCCCGTGCAAGTTGGCTTTCTTAATCACAACTTCCTCTGCTTTGAAGATCTTTTAACTGGTTGGCAGCAATACCCAAGTGAAGATTGTTTACATGTTTGTTTTTTTTCTTCTTTTAGAGGATTGACTAGTTCATCCAGACGTGTGATTGCCGGATTTCCCATGGTAAAACATTGTGTTTATAATTTAAGAATCAACAGTCTTTTATAGAGTAAGAACAGTGTTATATACATACATACATACATGCATACATACATATACACACACATAAATACATACATATGTACATGCACACAAACATACACACATGCTTGCGGAGTGAAAAGTGTAACAACTCGTTCCAAGTCCTAGTACTCGAAACGGTTCACCCGCCGTATTCTGCTAAGAGAAATAGAAGGCGTGATACCAAATCAAATACACATCAGTAAAGTGACGTAAAATGATGTCGTCGGAAGTCATAAAATAAAATTCTTCAAATAATCATTAATAGGCAAATATCCAAATTCCATTACAAAATCGTAACTTAGCAAAAATATCTCTAAAGCCTCAACAAATAATCTCTAGTCCACAAAGCAGAAACCTAATGATGAGGATCAAGGGTCCGATGAGGATCAAAGATCCCATCAACAGGTCAAAGGTCCTATGACAAGAAGGAGGGCTAGAGAACTTTCTCACTAAGTTGCCACCTTCTTGTACAAGCATGTTCAAGATGAACCTAAGATTCCTTGGGTTCACTTCATTGAACCTTCACCTTGAGCGTGTGCAAACATGCATGTGCTTTCTTTGTTTTGAATTTTTGTCTTGTTTCTTGTGATCTTTGTTTTATGGTTTGCTTTGTAGGTAAGTTAGGTAGATGGAAGATCCAAATAAAATGGAGGCCCAAAAAGGAGGTTGTAGCCGTGTGTTACAAAAATGGGAGACAAAAGAAATGTTGTCTTGAAGAGAATGTTTGTATCCACAAAGACAAATTCAAATGTGTCCAAGATGGAATCTCTTGATCAAATTGAAATAAAAAACATCTCCAAATATCAACCAAGAGGCCGGCCACTTTGAATGCAAGGACGAAGCTCTACTTGAATTTGGACTTGAGGATAAACTTGAATTTAAATTCAACCATGATTTGAATTCAAGTTTCAACCAATTGGAGACTTAAATTTCAAGAAGATTTCAGCTTATTTTCCAGCCTTGGACACGCCAACTTGAAGAATAATGAGGATAAGATCACAATTCAAAGTTGAATCCAAGTTTGAATGCAAATTCAAATCCAATTTGAATTCAAACTTCAACCAACATTTGAATTCAACATCTCAGCCACTTGAAGGCCTTACCACACGCCATATTATACACTCACACGCTAACTTGGAGATCAAAAGAGATGGGATCACAATTCAAAGATTGAATTCAAGTTTGAAGTCAAATTCAAATTCAATTTGAATCCAATCTTCAACCAACCTTTGAATTCAATTCCAACCACTTCATCTACACCAACATCAAGTCTCAAAACGCCAACATCATCATCATACACGGCCAGATTCATTAAGGATAATGTCTTGCAAGATTTGAAGATTTTAGCTAGAATTTGTTTTAGTTTGAATTCAAACAATTTTCAAGTTTCAAACAATTGTTAGCTAGCTTATTTAAATTAATTTCTAGACATTTTACAGGCATTTACACCCCAAACAAAAAGCCCCAAACCCATTTTACCAAACACAGTCAGAATCTAAAGACCCCAATTCATTCAAATAAACCCTAACCCTAGAATTTGAATTTTGTTCAAATTCTGTCCTAAACCAACCAATATCCAAATTGACCACACCAATCATCAATTACCAACCCAAATAGTCCATTTACAACGCCCATTCCGTTCCCAAAACCCCATTCCGTAAATTCCCAAAATGTTCAAAAAAAACCCTAAATCAAAAACCCTAACCCTAACCCATTCGGCCTTACCCCAATTTCCCTCACTTTCTAAGGTTATTTTTGTTGCAATTCCAAGTTACAAATTGCATTTTAAATACATTGCACTATTCTGTCCAAAAAGGCAAGTGCTAAGTGCAAAACGCGTGAAATTTCAATTCTGCCCTTAGTAAAAAAAAAAGAGAATCTGAACCTTGCTCAATTGAAATAGCAAGGAAGAAAAAGAAAAACAAAAGAACAAGAGAAAAGAAAAAGGGGCAAAACGTTTGTGCATTGCGTGGAAAATTTTTGGTACGATTTGCAAACCTTGGATACCATATTTCTTTTTACCCCACATTGCCGTCCCCTATATACCCTATTCTCCATCTCCTGATCTTCTTGAACCAATCACACATTTGGTTGCTCGATTGTTGCATGACTTGAACCATTTTGTGGATAGTAAGTGCATAGAATCAAAATTAACTAAAGATTACCCACGGCAACCCTTAGTTCATCTTTGGTTCAGCCTTATGCATCAACTTTGGTTGCTTATTTTCTTTGAATCTTAGTAGAAAGTTCAAGTTTGTGTTCATTTCAATTGATTCTACTTTGATACTAATTGGTGCAACTTGAACACAAAAAGGAAGAACAAGTGGAGAACATTGCGATTTGAAGAAGCATTGGCAATACACTTCCTTTTTGATCACTTTGATCCTTCTTAACTTCAGGTTATCCAAGAACCAAAGTGGCAAGAGAGTGGAAAGACGAGAAAGCGGAGTGTTCATAGTGTGTTTTTGTTTTTACTAATCCCTTAACGTTTGCTTGTCTTTGTGTTAGTTTGCTTCTTTTCTTCTCTTTTCGTTTTTAATTGATCACTTTAGGTAACACATGAATAGCAGCACTCACTCGGCATCTAGCAAGTCAAAAGAGGCTGAAACTGTTGACAATACACAACAACAAATGTTGGAGATGTTAAAGAAACTCATGCATGACAACGAAGTAATTAAACATCGCTTGGAAGATGTTGAACGAAGCTACAAGACAAGTGATGGCCATGGCACAAGCAGGGCCGTTCCCATGCCACCACCAAAGCGCCACCCCTAGAAGAAGTTGAGGATGACAACCTTAGACCGCCACACATTGAGGCAAGAAGGTTTGTTCCTCCTACACAGCCAACAAGGTACGTCCCACGAAGGTACAACGATGATTACATTCCATATGAGCATGATGAGTATGACTTTGATGACCACCCTCCCCGTGGTTACCAAATACGCCAAAATCCCCTTTTCCCATACGATGACGATTTTCTCAAAACCAAAATAAATATTCCCACGTTTTATGGTAAAAGTAATACGGAGGAATATTTAGAATGAGAAACGAAAGTGGATCTAATCTTTTTCTGTATCAATTACAGTGAATTACAAAAAGTGAGGTACGCTTCTATTGAGTTTTCTGGTTATACACTAAATTGGTGGATAAATTTGTGTCGAAATAGAACTAAGACAAGACAACCGCCAATTGCCACTTGGGAAGAAATGAAGTTTGAAATGCGACAACGTTTTATCCCAAACAATTATGAGAGTTCTATTTTCACAAGTTTGCAAAATTTACGACAAGGGTCCATAAGTGTAGACGAGTATTACAAAGAGTTAGAAATTTTGTTGGAAAGGTCTAACTTGCAGGAACCCGAAGAAGCCACCAAGGCTCGATTCTTACATGGTTTAAACAGGGAGATTGCGCAAAGGGTTGATCTTCAACCTTATCTCGACCTCACAACCATGGTCCATATGGCTGAAAAGATTGAACACCAAATCAAGGTATGTAGCTCCTCCAATTTCAATTCCACTTATCGTACTAATCAGTCTTCATCAAGATTTTCCAGCAAGCCTTCAGGAACGGGAAGTTCACGGCCTACCGGAGGCCAAACACGTGACCAAGGTGCGTCACAAAGAATGGACAATCGTGTGCAATCCACACAAAGGAGAGATGATCGCGGCCAACAAAAGACTCCTACCGGAAATTCTTTTGATCCTTCAAACTGGTTTAAAGACATTAAATGTTATAAGTGTCAAGGACGTGGTCACATAGGAAAAGAGTGTCCTAATGCAAAACGAATCATGTTAATTGAGGAGACAAACGAATATGTGTCTGAGTCCGAGCATGAAAACGAGTCTGAGCATGATAATGAAATTGAACCTGAAGAGGATCTAGGCGCATTAGATGATTTTGACACTAAAGAGTTTCTTGTTGTGCGTCGAGCTTTAAATGCACATCCGAAATTAGATGATCACGAACAACATCGAGAAAACATTTTCCATATTCATTGCATGATAAATGGTAAAGTATGCACCATGATCATTGATTCCGGTTCTTGTGCGAATGTGGCTGGTATCGAATTGGTAAGAAAACTGAATTTGTCTATGACTAATCATCCGCATCCTTACAAACTTGCATGGCTAAATGATTACAGTGAAGTTAGCGTAAGTAAACAAGTTTTGATCTCTCTTAGCATTGGTAGTTACAAAGATGATGTTTTATGTGATGTTGCACCAATGCATGCTAGTCATATCTTACTTGGTAGGCCATGGAAATTTGATCGACATGTTACATATGATGGTTATTTGAATCGTTATTCTTTCAAATTGAATAGGAAGTTGTACAAATTGCATGCACTTCCACCACACAAACTCCACGAGGATCACCAACGCATGTCCAAGTCTAGAGCCGATCCTAAGGAAAAAGAAGCCGAGAGAAAATTCGTGGAGTGTATGAAAAGTGAAAACAAAAAACACGAGAGCAAGGGAAAAGAGGTAGTGCCCCTAAGTGTCAACGAGTCCAAAAAGAAGTGTGGGTATTTCACAAAGAAAAGAGAGGTCACACGCGCACTTTATAACAACCAAACTATCCTCATCATCACCCCAAAGTCGTGCCACCTTGCCCTTGAAGAACTCCCACCAAACATACCTACTTCAGTTGCATCCCTTATCCAAGAATATGAAGTTCTATTTTCCTCCGAACCACCATCCGGATTACCACCCATTAGAGGAATAGAACACCAAATCGACTTTGTCCCAGGAGCTGTGTTACCCAATCGCCTAGCCTATCGAGCCAACCCCGAAGAAACCAAAGAAATCCAAAGGCAAGTAGAGGAGCTCCTAGCGAGTGGACAAGTCCGAGAGAGCCTAAGCCCATCTGCCGTCCCCGTCATTTTAGTACCCAAAAAGGATGGAACCTGGAGAATGTGTACAGATTGCCGATCCATAAACAAAATTACCGTCAAGTATAGGTACCCTATACCTAGGCTAGACGATATGTTGGACATGTTGCACGGATCTAAATTCTTTACCAAAATCGACCTTAAGCAAGGGTACTTCCAGGTACACATTAGAGAAGGGGACGAAGGGAAGACTGCATTCAAAACCAAATTTGGGCTCTATGAGTGGTTAATGATGCCCTTCGGGCTCACCAACACCCCTAGCACCTTTATGAGGCTAATGAATGAAGTCTTATGAGCGTTCATAGGCCGATTTGTTGTTGTTTATTTCGATGATATCCTAATCTATTCCCAAACCATAGAAGATCATCTTGACCATATTAGAGCGATTTTTGAAAAGCTTAAGCAAGAATAACTTTACGCCAACTTTAAGAAGTGCTCCTTTTGTTTAGAACGCGTAGTTTTTCTAGGCTTTGTCATTTCGACTGAGGGAGTAGAAATGGATGAGGAAAAGGTTAGGTCAATTGTGGAGTGGCCTATACCTAAGAATGTAGGGGAAGTTCGCAGTTTTCATGAACTAGTAAGCTTTTATAGACGCTTTGTCAAAGTTTTTTCTTCCATAACTGCACCCCTAAACGAAATTGTGAAAAAAGATGTGCCTTTTAGGTGGGAAGAGCCACAACAACAGGCATTTGATGAGCTTAAGCATAGGCTAACCACTGCACCCATACTTAGGTTACCAAATTTTGACGAAACCTTTAAGATCGAGTGTGATGCAAGTGGAGTGGGTATAGGCACAGTTTTGACCCAAGGTAAGAAATGTAGAGAAAAAGGGGTTTGAGTGATTTCAAAATATGTGATTTAAATGAGCATGACATAAAGCGTGTGCATGATATAAACGTGTACAAATGTGTGCATGATATATTGCTTATTACTTGCCTTATTTAGTTCATATATACTGTTGCCGTACTAACGAGCCATGAAGCGTTAAAGCTTACATCATATGGCAAACATTTGTTGTGTTTATACTATTTTCAGGTGCCACCATTAATGAACTAAACTAGTTCATCAAGTGAAGTACTTAGTTAATTAAACTAAGTAGTTCATTAAAGGAAGCTACATTTGAACAAGGCACAAAGGCAACAAGACCAAGAAAGGAAAGCCTTCTCATCCTCTCCATATTTAATATACACGCCATCTTATACATATATATATATATATATATATATATATATATATATTCTGATTTGTTTAAAAAGGCACATACACATGTATTCCATCGTACTACCGACACGTTATATATTTTACGTATGTACGTTAACGTCACACCATCATACTTAACTCATATTTATGAGTATATTCAGGTCTTATATCATATGATATAAGTCATGGTGATGACAAATTAAATACGACACGTTAAAAAGGTTCTAAACCAAAAATTGTCGTATCGGGCGAATACCGAAACTTCGCCAACGTGTCACGTACTTGCCATAAATAGATGGCCAGCCCCTACACCTCAAAAATCATTATTAATTTCGTGGCTATGATGATATTTTCAGCCATAAAATCATTCCATGTTGGCACACACAAATCACCCCACATTAAGGCCAAATTGTGGAGATTCCAATTTTAATTTTGTCACATGTTAATGGCGCCACTTTAGACCAGCCAAGTGCTGAGAATTAAAGTTTATATTATATATATATTATGTGTAACATAATATATATAACATGTGCAAAAAGTTGGAATTTAATTAGAGAAAAATCGGGTAATCGATAAATATCGAAAATTCGGTTTTCTACGTACACAACACATGAACATTTTTGGCACATCATACGACACGTATCTAGACACTTTTTACATATCTCATACATCTTAAAGTGTTCTAGAAAATTAAATTAAGGGCTGATTGGAATATAACATGTATGTATTATTAAATATGCACTATTTTACAAAGTTAGCAAAAATAAAATTCAGCACATGCATATACATGTATACACGCCCCTACAGCTGAGATGGAGTATATGTGGAGCCTTGTTGGCATATTGATTGGTCAAGAATCAATCATACAATGTTGGTGATTTAAAGAAAGAAGCTACAAAAGATAAGGTTTCAAACTTTGTCTCATTTTAAACACATGCTGAAAATTTCAGCATGTGGAAGATATAGCTGGCCGATTTTTTGGATAAATGAGCATATAATTGGTGTCTTGAATTATGTGGATAATTGGAAGAAGAAATGGAAGTAATTTGAATAAGATACAAAGCCATAAAGTGTGATATCTTGAATATCACACATGCTGAAATTTTTCAGCATGTGTGGAATGAACCTTGGCCGAGTTTTAGGGCATGTTGGTGTCCAAATTTTATTTCCAAAATGATGAGGATATTTGCTACCAATTGATGAATTATTTTAAAAAGAAAAATCAAAGAAAATTGGAAATAATTTGAATTAAGGAGCCATGTATCACATGCTGAAATTTCAGCATGTTAACCACTTCATTATGGCCGATTTTTTACCACAGTTTGGAGAAATTTTGTCTTGTTTGATTTGGATGATAATCTTATGAATTATGGAAACTAATTTATGTTGATTTTGGGCACATGCTTTTAGTGAAATATTCAGATTTTCCAAGTCATCAAATGATGATAACACTCAACCAATCATGAAGTGCCAAGTAAGCAAAGGTTAAATGATCATCCAATGAGAAGGTGCCAAGTAAGCAAGATCATGTCACAATGATGCCACACATTCTCCCAAGGACTTAGAAGATAATTTTCAAGAGGGGAAGGAACCTATAGGGGGACGGCCAAAATGCATAAAAGAAAAGGAGAAGAGCAAAAACAAAGACAAAAACAAGCATTGCAAATTGATGTGATCAAAAACGCCAACCCTCTCTTCTTCTACACTCTCTTTCTTTCTTCTTCTTGAAAGCCTATTGCACTTATATTCTTATCCTTGAATAGGCTTGTAATATGCCACCACATACTCTTTATCTTTGCAAAAGATTGATCAAGGTGTGATCAATCTTCAATCTTGCTAGGAGGTGGTGTTCGTGCTAATTGTATTCATCATACAAGGTTTCTAAAGGGTTGGAGTTGGTGTGTAACTCCATCAACCCTGTGGTATGGTGTACTTGCGTGTGTGTGACTAGTGTAAACCGAGGAAGGTGTTCCTCGAAGACTGGAGTAGGTTGTTTATAACCGAACCAGTATAAAATTCTCGGTGTCATTTACTTTCAGCACTTATATTCTGTTTCTGCACTGTTTACTCTTTTTGCTTACGTTCGTAAAAATAGTAAACAAATTTCAAAAATTACAAAAATTTCCAGTAACATAGCCACACGTCTTAGGGTTAATTTGGCATAAGTTTCAACCCTTTTGGATAAGTATAAGTCACTCAAACATCTAAAGTTCTGAGACTAGTGCAGTCTGATTTTCAGGCTTGCAAAGGTTGAGACTTTGAGTGTATTTGACTAACTTCCCGAAAGAATTTTTAAAAACTGTTTCCACCCATTTAAATACAACATATAAGGGGTTAGTGGTTAAAATTTCAGAGCAGTTGGAGTTAAATACAAATAAGAATAAAATCTTCAAAACAGTCTACCGTTTCTGGCAGATTCGCGCAATCTGACCACCAACAATTTTTGAAGGGGTTAAAGGTTGAATTTAAATCTGAAATTTTTAGGAGACACTCATAACATCTGAGGCTAAGTTCTTCCAAAATTTCAGAATTTTTGAAGACCTAAAACCTAGTTTTAAAGACGTTTTAAAACTGGTCCTAGAAACAGAATCTGTTTTCAGAAGTTGAGTTGTTTGGTTTTAAACAAATTTCAAAAACCACACTTTCCGCACCAACTATTCAACCCCCCCTTCTAGTGGTGCCTTCCAGATCCTACAAGTGGTATCAGAGCGGGAACACTCACTACAAAGGATCCAACGATTCAGTGAGATGGCAACCACAAATCTCAAAACCGAGCAAGAAGGTTTGTCGAGCCAAAGGCCTCCTCTTTTTGACGGTGAGTCGTTTATTCAATGGAAACTAAGAATGAAGCTTTTTCTTATGGCTATAGATATTGATCTTTGGTCGATTATAGAAGATGGTCCTTTTGTCCCATCTAAGTTTCCACCGTAGACGTAGTCACACTAGAAGTTGTCAAACCTAGACAAGAATATACAAGTGATGATAAAAAGAAACTTAGCATGAATGCTAGGGCTATGCAATTGCTCCTAAACGGATTAAGTAAGAGGGAGTCGAGTTATGTCTCAAACTGTTCTAGTGCACAAGAAATATGGAGGATACTAGAAATGAAACACGAAGGCACGAGTCAAGTAAAAGAGTCAAAGATAAACATGTTTATGTCCACGCTTGAGTCGTTTAAACTATTGCCAAATGAATCTATTGTTGATATGGATCTTCGTTTGACTAACATCTATAATTCTCTTGAGTCTCTTGGTAAAGCTTTTACCATGTAGGAAAAAGTACAGAAAGTCTTACGAAGCCTTCCATCAGAGTGGGACCCTAAAGTAACCGCAATAGAAGAAAACAAAGAAACGAACTCAATAAAGATGGAAGAGTTAATTGGATCACTTAAAGTGTACGAAAATAAACTCACCATATGGAAATCGGAATCATCTAAACAAGGTAAAGCTATTGTTTTTAAATCAAATGAATACGTCTCTACTTCTTCCGATCACGTAGATGATAGTGATTTTGAATCAGATAACTATGACCTAATTCTATTGGCTAAAGGCTTAAGAAAATTTATGAGAAGGTCATTTAGAAACAAAAATAAGGGTACTACAACTAAGAGAAATAAGAACAAGTCAAATGATAAAGATGTTAAATGTTATGAATGTGGCAAACTTGGACATTTATCATATGACTGCCCCAATAAAGAAAAGCAAACAAATAAATACACTGACAAGGAGCGGAACAAGAATAGACTCATCTCAGAACCCAAGCAAAGGAAACGTGCTCTAAAGGCCTCCACCTGGAGTGATACATCGGATTCTGAGACTGAAACCGAAGAAGAGACTACACAAGTATGCTTTGTGTCCAAAGCATCTAATAAGGTATCATCTGATTCTGATTCTGACTCTGAGCCTTCTTATGATGATCTTTTTAGTCAGTATTTAGAATTGCATAAATTCACTAAGACTCTCGCTAAGGAAAAGAAGCGATTAATTGAAGATAAGAAACTGTTAGAATCTTCTAACAAGAATCTTGTCGCTCAATTAAACGATTCAAAGAAAGAGTCATCATGCATCATCACTGCATTAAAGACAGAGAATTCATCATTAACCACTCAAAATAACGAAATGAAATCCGAGATTTCAAATTTGAAATCAAGGAATATAGACCTAGAGAAAATAATGAAACAGTTTGATACGGGATCTAACATGCTGCATCGTATTATCTTATCACAAAAGCATGACAGTAACAAAACGGGTTTGGGATACGTTGATACTAATGAAGTATCCACCAAACCAACTAAGTTTGTTGTGTCTAAGAAAGTAGACACCCCAAAGCCTCAAGTGGCGTCTAAGATGACGCAAAAACCGCCTCTTCCCTCATCACGCCCCATTTCCTCTTCATATCATGTGAAATACAATTTTGTACCATATAGATATGAAAAAAAAGAGTGATGCATACACGGCATTCATTTCATCCACGCACTACGCACACACACACAAGGACATATCAAAAACGTCCTTCATACAATGAGTATAAAGGAGTTCTTGGGCAAAGGCCCAAAGTGCATTCACCACATGTCTACTATATCGCACCTTCATTCTTGCCATTTGCTAGACCGAGAAGGATCACCCAAGTATGGGTACCGAAAGGTACTTTTAACAAGAGGTGATTAACTAACTCGAAAGTATCCAAAATTAAAAGGGTACCTAAATCATTTTTGCACATTGCAGGGAGCCCACACATCAAAAGATACAACTATAAAGTGGTTCCTTGACAGTGGCTGCTCGAGGCACATGACGGGTGACCCGAGCTTGTTCACAAAATTAAAGAAGGTCACAAAAGGCGGATCCGTGACCTTTGGAGACAACAACGAAGGCAAGTTCATCGGAAAAGGTATGATAGGAAATCGAAGCACTCTTGAAATCTCCAACGTCTATTTGGTAAGTAACTTATCTTATAATCTTAATAGCATTTCTCAATTTATTGACAATGGCTTTGATGTGTGTTTCACTCACCCTTACTGCAATATAATAAATAAAAATGGAGAAACCGTTTTAAAAGGAAAACGAGAAGGTAACATTTTTACGCTTTCTATGGATGATGTGGTAGACGCTAAAGTTAAGTGCTTTATGTCAAATGAACCCAATGTGAATTTATGGCATAGACGTTTAGGACACATTGGTATTTCCACAATAGAAAAACTCCGACGAAAGAACTTAGTACGAGGATTGCCTACACTTGATTTAGACAACTTTCAGTTGTGTGAATCTTGCATAAAAGGCAAACAAACACGTGAGTCACTTAAGCCTAAGAATGAAATAAGCACGACTAGAGTCTTAGAACTACTACACATTGATTTGTTTGGTCCTAGTCGCACTACAAGCCTTGGCGGGCGCCACTATGCATGCGTGATTGTTGATGATTTTTCTCGTTATACTTGGACTTTATTTCTTGCACATAAGGATAATAGTGCCATTGAAATTGCGAAATTAATCAAACAACTTGAAAATCAATATGGTGTCAATGTGAAAAAGATAAGAAGCGATAGAGGCGGTGAATTTAAAAACAAAGATATGATTTCATTTTGCGAAGAAAAAGGAATCAAGCATGAGTTTTCACCACCTAGAACTCCACAATTAAATGGAGTAGTAGAAAGAAATAATCGAACACTACAAGAAATTGCTAGGACTATGTTATGCGAAAATAAATTGCCTAGATTTCTGTGGGCGGAAGCCATAAATTGTGCATGCTACATAGTAAATCGCCTATCTATAAGAAAGAAAATAAACAAGACGCCTTATGAGATATTGAATGATCGCATGCCTAAGATTGACTATTTTCGTGCGTTTGGATGCAAATGTTTTGTTTTGAATACAAAAGATAATTTAGATAAATTTGAATCTAAATCAATTGAATGCATCTTTGTTGGTTATTCTATAAATTCAAAAGCATATAGATGTTATGATCCTCTTACTAGACAAATCATAGAATCTATTCATGTGAATTTTAATGAATTTGGTGAGATTGATAAAGATAAAGAATATGATGATGACTTTGAATTGAAACCTGTGATGAATGAAGATGATGGTACATTTGATATGCATGACATGAATGACACACTAGAAATGCATGATCACTTAGAAATGCATGATAACATAGAAAACAATCAACCAAGATGGCATAGAGATCACCCACATGATCTCATCATAGGCGACATCACTCACGGCGTGCGACTACGTAGAAGAATTACTTCGGATGAAATAAATCAATTTCATGCTATGATTTTTGAAATTGAACCCAAAAATGTGCATGATGCTTTGAGTGATTCTTCTTGGATTGATGCTATGCATGATGAGCTTAATCAATTCGTTAGAAATGATGTATGGGATTTAGTGCCTCGACCACAAGATAAGACCGTAATAGGCACAAAGTGGGTGTTTAGGAATAAAATGAATGAAGAAGGAAAGGTCATTAGGAATAAAGCTAGACTTGTAGCACAAGGCTATAATCAAGAAGAAGGAATTGACTACGATGAAACATTTGCACCCGTAGCACGTTTAGAAGCTATACGACTATTACTTACCATTGCTTGCATGAAAGACTTCAAATTGTATCAAATGGACGTAAAATGTGCATTCCTAAATGGATTTATACAAGAAGAGGTATACGTGAAGCAACCACCAGGTTTTGAAGATTTAAAACATCCCAATCACGTGTACAAACAAAAGAAGGCACTATACGGACTAAAGCAAGCGCTGAGAGCATGGTATGATCGTTTTGCTACTTTCCTTTTAGAAAATGATTTTAAACGAGGTACTATAGATAGTACACTATTTTTGAAACAAGATAAAACGGATTTACTTATTATTCAAATCTACGTTGATGACATTATTTTCGGTTCTACCTCACATAGACTTGTTGAAGAGTTTGAAATTGTATGAAATCCGAATTTGAAATGTCTATGATTGGTGAACTTAATTATTTTCTTGGCTAGCAGATTAAGCAAACAAGTAAAGGTATTTACATAAGTCAAGCTAAATATATAAATGATATTATTAAAAAGTTCAACTTTGAAAATTTGAAACCATCCCCCACCCCTATGAGTGTCACCACCAAATTGGATAAGGATGAACATGGTATAGATTTTGACAATGCCTTATATCGGTCTATGATTGGTTCTTTGCTATATTTAACTGCTAGTAGGCCTGATATCATGTTCAGTGTATGCATGTGTGCACGCTTTCAGAGTCAACCTAAGGTGTCTCACTATAATGCGGTAAAAAGAATCTTCCGTTATATTAAGCACACGCCCACCTTAGGAATTTGGTATGATAAAGATTCCGAGTTTAACTTACATGCTTATACTGATGCAGATCACGGTGGTTGTAAACTAGATAGGAGGAGCACGAGTGGCACTTGACAATTTATAGGAAACTCACTCATTTCATGGTTTTCCAAAAAGCAAGTAAGCCTGTAGCGCCCCGACCCGGACAGCGGAATCCGAACCGGTACACCCGTCGTAGCTTACTGAGAAGACTACAAGACGTCTCATCTCTCGAATACACATCATCAATAATGTAAGAGAAATAAGTGCGGAAACATATCTCTTCAATCTAAATCATTAAAGCAGAACGTCAATAGTCAATGTGAATACCAAAAGAACTGTGTATGGTCGCAGCCATCTAAAATCCCAAATGAACAAGAAACAGAATAACCGAAAACTATCTAATCAATTCGCTCCATATGGTCTAAACATCCCATTCTGCCCACTCGCCATCGTCCTCAATGAAAATCATATCGTAGCTAGGTTCATCTGCAAAGACAAAGGCAGTACCCTTAGCGGAAACGCTAGCAAGTAACCCGCTTATAAGACATACGGGATCAACACATGGCAAGACATGAGTAATATATAATTCAAGGGAATTGTGGGGCACATGTTTTGTAAAACTTCCAAATACATAGAGGCGAATAACGTAATAAAGCATGTACAGCAATTTGCACACAAATAACAATTCATTGGCTATCAAATAACACGCACGTCCATACCACATTGACTCTCGTGATGCATGTCAAAATATATATTACACTACACAATCACAAATGCATGAGCCATTTCTTTTCAAATCAGTGCAATGCATGTCACAATGTCCGGTCTCGTAACTCGTTACCCTGTAACGCACCCCGGCTTATATTTCCATCTCGGTTTACGTTACAGGCTCGTATGCTCTGTGATGCGCCCCGGCTTATATTTCCATCCCGGTTTACATCACAGATCTCGTAAAACTCTGCAATGCACCTCGGCTTATATTTCCATCCCGATTAACATTGCAGAGGACTTTATACCCTGCAACGCACCCCGGCTTAAATTTCCATCCCAGTTAACGTTACAGTCTTTTGTGCCCTACAGTGCACCCCGGCTTAAATTTCCATCCCGGTTAACACTGTAGGTCACCTTCGCAAATCGGTGCCAAAACACATCTCTTTTCAAAACCATATGCAATGCACGTGCCATGATGCAAGACTCCTCATTTCATTCTCATTTCTCATTCTCGTATGCAATTCACATTCATATAAGTCATTCATGTACACATGCGCAAGTACAAACACACACGAGTTTTCACTAACTTACACGTCATCCCTTAGGCTTCGACTATCGCGTCAACACTTAGTCATGATCCTAAGATCCATAACCTAAGACAAATATCCCTAACCATTCCTCGTTGAACTCTCAACCACCTCGTACCTTCATCTCCTAACCCGCCTAAGTCATTCCCGTTGAAACTCGATTCGAGAACCCATCGAAGTCACCGACATTGGTTCACCATCCTATGTCATGTTCCCAAGACTTATACTACCCTTAATCAGGTCTTAAGAAGTCTCTAAAGTCACCCGAAGACTCCCCAAACCTCCCTCTTTCTTCCTCTATTTTCACAAAATTGACGGACTTCATCCCCTATACTTCGATCGATCGATGTCCAGCTGGGGACATCGATCCCTCCACTTCGATCGATCGATGTCCAACTGGGGACATCGATCTCTCAGCCTGTACCTACATCGATCGATCGATGTCTGTCTGGGGACATCGATCTCTCAGACCACCTGCACATAGATCGATCGATGTCCTTCTGGGAACATCGATCTATCAGCAACCTATACATCGATCGATCGATGTCCTTCTGGGGACATCGATCTCTGACATCGATCGATCGATGTCTGCGCTCTCCCCAAATTTGCTCTGCGTTTTCTGCAACCACTGCAGAACCAAAAACACCAACAAATCCGAACATCGATCCATTCAGTCCAGTCCTAATCCTCGCTATCATTCATGCTTAACTTTATATTCACACACTTATACACATACCGTACAACGATTCAAGCCTACAACGCACTCCTCCGACTTCTCCAATCCCCAAAAGTCTCATCCTTTCCTCGACCCTCTCAACCACGCAATCACATCAAAAGGGGTACCGGGGTAGGGATTTGCAGGATTTCATGAAATCAACAATGTCAACAATTGCTTTCTCATATACGTTGGCCAAATCTTGAAATCAAACACATAAATCATATGCAAATAATCACAAAACGAAACTACTGCATGGTGATCCAATTTGATAGCAAAATAGGCCGTTTATCTTTCACAAATCGCAGGAACTTATAAGTAGATTACTTGCCTTTGATTACTCGACAGAGAACGAAGAACGGATGCGGGTTTGATTGATTCCTGGAGGCTATCTTCTTCTTCTACGTGGTTGGAAAAACGGCTAGGGCTAGAGGAAAGGAGGCGTCGATCCTTTTCTGTTCTGAGAAGGGAAAACTGACGTTCTGTCAGTTTTTATATGGGAAAAGGGAAAAGTTTGGTGTTTCTAAATTATATCTATTATCTTAAAGGATAAATACTAATATTTATTTCTAAAAAAATTAAATGCGATTAAATTCCTAATATTTAACCCTTCATTTAATTCTCATTAATCCTATTATTTAACTCGTAATTAGTACGGTTAACCGTCATTAATTTCCGTGAAGTCCTTCTTTGTCATTTAATTACCCTACGGAGGGTGCGGGGCATAACATTCCACCCCCTTACAAAAAGTTTCGTCCTCGAAACTGGCGTACCTTATTGGAAGAGATGTGGATATAGCTCCTGCATTTGCTCCTCAAGTTCCCACGTGGCTTCGCGCTCCGTATGGTTACTCCACTGAACTTTGACATACGGAATGACGCGTCAGCGTAGGACTTGATCCTTTCTATCCACAATCTTTATAGGATGCTCTTCGTAAGTGATATCCTCTTTCACCTCCAACGGTTGAGCTTCAAGGATATGGCTTGGATCCGATACGTATTTCCTTAGTTGAGACACATGAAACACGTTATGAACTTGGGACAAACTCGGAGGTAAGGCTAGGCGGTATGCTCCTTCGCCCACTTTGCTAAGTATTTCGTAAGGTCCAATATATCTTAGGCTTAACTTGCCCTTCATTCCGAATCTTGTAACCCCTTTGGTGGGTGAGACTCGTAGATAGACCTTTTCACCTTCCTCGAACTCCAAAGGTCGCCTCTTTGTGTCAGCCCAACTCTTACTGCGATCTTGAGCCACTTTGAGCTTCTCTCTTATCACTTTGACCTTTCCAATAGTTTGCTCAACCAACTCGGGTGCAGTGATTGTCCTTTCTCCTACTTCATCCCAACAAACCGGGGATCTGCACTTACGTCCATATAGAGCTTCAAATGGCGCCATGCCAATTGCACTGTGATAGCTATTATTATATGAGAACTCCATTAACTTCAGCATGCTATCCCAGTTCCCTTTAAAATCTAGGGCGCATGCTCTCAACATGTCTTCCAATGTTTGGATGGTTCTCTCGGATTGTCCATCCGTTTGTGGGTGGTATGCGGTACTCATCCTCAGCTCAGTACCCATCGCCTTCTGAAACGCCCTCCAGAATTTAGAGGTAAACTTGGGGTCACGGTCCGATACAATGCTGACTGGGACTCCGTGTAGGCTCACAATGTTATCCACATATATATTGGAAAGTTTCTCATACGACGTACCATGTGGCATAGCAATAAAGTGAGCCGTCTTTGTCAATCGGTCTACGATTACCCAAATCATCTCATTTCCATTTCTGGTCTTGGGTAGTCCCATTACGAAATCCATTGTCACGTGCTCCCACTTCCATTCTGGAATCTCTAGTGGCTTCATCAAACCACCAGGTCGTTGGTGTTCCGCTTTGACTTGTTGGCATATCAAACATCTTTCAACATATGCTGCTATTGACCTTTTCATCCCTATCCACCAATAGTTTCTTCGGAGGTCCTTATACATCTTAGTACTTCCCGGGTGGATAGACATCCTTGAGTTATGCGCTTCTTGGAGTAATTCTGTCCGGAGTTCATCTTTACTTGGCACGCATAACCGGTTTTGAAACCATAGACTTCCATCTTCTCGCAACCGGAAGTCCTTCACTGGTCCTGTGGATACTTTGTCGCGGATTTCTTTCAGTGCTGGGTCCTCGTACTGTGCTTCTTTAATTCTGTCTACTAAGCCTGGGCTGATAGATAGCGCTGTAAGGACATTTGCCACTGAGTCCACCAATTCAAGGTCAAATTCCTCGATCTCCCTTTCTAGGGAGATTGTCTCGCGTGGCTAGACTTTCTACTCAACGCGTCCGCCACTCTGTTGGCCTTACCCGGATGGTAGTTGATGGTCAGGTCATAGTCCTTGAGTAATTCCAACCATCTCCTTTGTCTCATGTTCAACTCCTTCTGCGTAAATAGATACTTTAAGCTCTTATGATCAGTGAATACTGCACACTTCTCTCCATATAAATAGTGTCTCCAGATCTTAAGAGCAAATACCACAGCTGCGAGTTCCAAGTCATGCGTCGAGTAGTTCTGCTCATAAGGTTTCAATTGTCTTGACGCGTATGATATGACTCGTTCATTTTGCATCAAGACACAACCTATAAACAGAACGTTAGTTTGAGACTAGCATGAGTATATACAATGCATTAATGGTAATGATGTACATACCTAGTCCTTTCTTAGACGCGTCACTATAAATCACGAACCCATCGGTGCCGGAGGGTTGTGCCAACACCGGGGCTGTGGTTAATCTCTTCTTGAGCTCGGTAAAGCTCTGCTCGCATTCAGCAGTCCATTCGAACTTAGTCTTCTTCTGCGTAAGTCGACTCAATGGAACTGCTATTGTTGAGAAACCCTCAACGAACTTCCTATAGTAGCCTGCTAAGCCTAGGAAGCTTCTGACTTCGGTCACATTGGTGGGTCTTGGCCATTCAGTGATGGCTTCTATCTTCTTAGGATCTACTGAGATCCCATCTTCCGAAATCACGTGACCAAGAAAGGCTACACTTCTTAGCCAAAATTCACACTTGCTGAATTTGGCATAAAGTTGCTGTTGCCTCAGAATTTGTAACACCACACTTAAGTGTTCAGCGTGTGCTTGCTCGTCAGGAGAGTAGACTAGGATGTCATCAATGAATACCACCACAAATTGATCCAACTGCTCTCGGAATACGGTGTTCATCAAGTCCATAAAGGCCGCTGGGGCATTAGTTAATCCAAAAGGCATCACTAAAAATTCATAATGCCCGTATCGAGTCCGAAAAGCGGTCTTAGGGACGTCTCCCGCTTTCACAAGCAATTGATGGTATCCTTGTCGGAGGTCAATCTTTGAAAACCAGCGAGCCCCCTTTAACTGGTCAAATAAATCTTCGATCCTTGGCAGAGGATATTTGTTCTTGATGGTGATCTTGTTCAATTCGCGGTAATCAATACACAACCGCATACTGCCATCTTTCTTCTTCACAAATAATACAGGAGCTCCCCAGGGTGATACACTGGGACGAATCAACTTCTTGTCCAACAATTCCTGAAGTTGCCCCTTCAGTTCCTTAAGTTCAGCTGGAGCCATTCTGTAGGGTGCCTTAGATATAGGCTCGGCTCCAGGGATCAAGTTGATCTCAAACTCCACTTCTCTCGTTGGTGGTACTCCCGGTAGGTCGTCCGAAAATACGTCCTTGAACTCATTGATTACCGGTATTTGATTCATAGAGGGAACTTCTTGTTGGGCATCTACCGCATACACCATATATCCCTCTGCTCCCTTCTGTAGGGCTTTAAAAGCCTTAATCGCCGTTAGGTATATTTTCTTAGGAGCTTTGGTTATCTTGATGTTTCCTTGCACCGTGATGTCATTCATCTCAGGGTCTTTGAGGGTCACTTGCTTGAGTTTACAGTCGATGTTGGCATGATTCTTGGTCAGCCAATCCATGCCCAATATTACGTCAAAGTCCTTCATTGGGATTGGGACTAAGGTCACTGGGAAGAGTTTCCCCTCTAATTCCAAATCACAATTCTTGTACTGATGGTGAGAAATCAGTACTTGTTCTCCTGCTGCCTGTACCCTAAATGGGTTCTCAAGCCATTCGGGTAAACAGTCTAGTCCTTTAGCGAAATGCTTAGAAATGAAGGAGTGGCTAGCGCCACTTCAAATAACACGTTTGCAGGCACGTTGTTAACTAAGATCACACCTATTCACCAAAGGGTAACACATAAAAGTTTCACATAAGGCACGTATTCAATTATCAACTTAGAAAACTAAAATCCAGCTTAAACTACTATTATTTAACTTAGGTCGTACCTGTCACCACATTTACATCGTCCTTGACTTCGGCGTCCGTCATCGCGTGGACTCTTGCGTTGGGCCTGCCTCTCTGCTGTGGGGCCGGCCCTGGTCCTGCAGCTTGGGGCTTCGGGTTCCACTCAGGGCAATCCTTGATCCTGTGTCCCGCCTTTCCACATTTGAAACATGCTCCGCTAATTTTCCAGCATTCACCCACGTGTCTTTTCTGGCAGTGTGGGCACTCTGCAGGTGCTTGACGATTCTGCTGGTTCTGTTGCGGTGCCCTTTGAGCTGGCCCCGCTTGCCCCTTTCTGGGGATCTTGACCCAACGTCCGGGCCTACTCCCACTTTGCTCAACCCTCGGCCCCTTGCTCGATTCTTCACGAGCCTCTCTGTTCTGTGATCGTCGCATGTCACACTCCACTCGGTAACATGCGTCCAGCATCTCCTCGAATGTTTTCAGACTTGACCCCGCGATTGCTGTCCGTATGCGGGGGTTCAGACCCTCTTCAAACTTCAGCATTTTCATTCGGTTGTTTTCCAGTACCATGGGCGTGAATTTGCCCAAGGCATGAAACCTATCAGCGTAGTCAGAGACGGACATCCTTCCTTGCTCAAACTTGTCAAATTGCCTCATTTTCTCCAAGATGGCAGTCTCAGGCACATAATAATCTTTGTAGGCCTTCACAAACTGACTCCACTGAATGGGAGGAGTCATCTTGGGCAGAATGCCGTTCCACCATGCATTCGTTCTGCCCGTCAGAAAAGGCGTGGCTACATCCACCTTGTGTTCTTCAGGCACTTGCACAAGTCTGAAGCATTTTTCCACTTCGTCCAGCCAGAACCCAGCCACTTCTGGGTCAGTGGTCCCTTCGAAATTAGGGGCGTGCATTTTGCGCATCTCCCCAATATAATATCTGATGCCTTGTTGAGGAGGTGGTGGAGGAGGTTGTTGTGGTTGTTGCTGCTGCTGAGCAACCCCTTGCGCTATTATCGTGATAGCATCAATCAATGCTTGGGGTACTAGTACTGGAGGTGGTGGTGGTGGGTCATTGTTTCCATTGCCACCATTTCCTTGGTTATCACGTCTAGGAGGCATTTTCTGCAAGGTCACGCTTATTAGTATCTAGCAGTTTAGAAATAAATCAGGGCTTGGAATCCAAAATGTGTACAAGGCAGAGTTTACGAACTAAAATAATTAACATTTATCGCTTACACTTAATCGCGCTCGTACACACACCCATCCCAATCAAACTTAAATCCAAGATTACATACTTAGACTTAAGGATCAACTTAAGGTGAAAATCATGGCTTAAGACTCTACATGTCATAACCTAGGTCTCCGAGGTAGATCTGAAGCCTAGGCTCTGATACCACCTGTAGCGCCCCGACCCGGACAGCAGAATCCGAACCGGTACACCTGTCGTAGCTTATTGAGAAGACTACAAGACGTCTCATCTCTCGAATACACATCATCAATGACGTAAGAGAAATAAGTGCGGAAACATATCTCTTCAATCTAAATCATTAAAGCAGAACGTCAATAGACAATGTGAATACCAAAAGAACTGTGTATGGTCGCAGCCATCTAAAATCCCAAATGAACAAGAAACAGAATAACCGAAAACTATCTAATCAATTCGCTCCATATGGTCTAAACATCCCATTCTGCCCACTCGCCATCATCCTCAATGAAAATCATATCGTAGCTAGGTTCATCTGCAAAGACAAAGGCAGTACCCTTAGCGGAAACGCTAGCAAGTAACCCGCTTATAAGACATACGGGATCAACACATGGCAAGACATGAGTAATATATAATTCAAGGGAATTGTGGGGCACATGTCTTGTAAAACTTCCAAATACATAGAGGCGAATAACGTAATAAAGCATGTACAGCAATTTGCACACAAATAACAATTCATTGGCTATCAAATAACACGCACGTCCATACCACATTGACTCTCGTGATGCATGTCAAAATATGTATTACACTACACAATCACAAATGCATGAGCCATTTCTTTTCAAATCAGTGCAATGCATGTCACAATGTCCGGTCTCGTAACTCGTTACCCTGTAACGCGCCCCGGCTTATATTTCCATCCCGATTTACGTTACAGGCTCGTATGCTCTGTGATGCGCCCCGGCTTATATTTCCATCCCGGTTTACATCACAGATCTCGTAAAACTCTGCAATGCACCTCGGCTTATATTTCCATCCCGATTAACATTGCAGAGGACTTTATACCCTGCAACGCACCCCGACTTAAATTTCCATCCCGGTTAATGTTACAGTCTTTTGTGCCCTACAGTGCACCCCGGCTTAAATTTCCATCCCGGTTAACACTGTAGGTCACCTTCGCAAATCGGTGCCAAAACACCTCTCTTTTCAAAACCATATGCAATGCACGTGCCATGATGCAAGACTCCTCATTTTATTCTCATTTCTCATTCTCGTATGCAATTCACATTCATATAAGTCATTCATGTACATATGCGCAAGTACAAACACACACGAGTTTTCACTAACTTACACGTCATCCCTTAGGCTTCGACTATCACGTCAACACTTAGTCATGATCCTAAGATCCATAACCTAAGACAAATATCCCTAACCATTCCTCGTTGAACTCTCAACCACCTCGTACCTTCATCTCCTAACCCGCCTAAGTCATTCCCGTTGAAACTCGATTCGAGAACCCATCGAAGTCACCGACATTGGTTCACCATCCTATGTCATGTTTCCAAGACTTATACTACCCTTAATCAGGTCTTAAGAAGTCTCTAAAGTCACCCGAAGACTCCCCAAACTTCCCTCTTTCTTCCTCTATTTTCACAAAATTGACGGACTTCATCCCCTATACTTCGATCGATCGATGTCCAGCTGGGGACATCGATCCCTCCACTTCGATCGATCGATGTCCAACTGGGGACATCGATCTCTCAGCCTGTACCTACATCGATCGATCGATGTCCGTCTGGGGACATCGATCTCTCAGACCACCTGCACATAGATCGATCGATGTCCTTCTGGGAACATCGATCTCTCAGCAACCTATACATCGATCGATCGATGTCCTTCTGGGGACATCGATCTCTGACATCGATCGATCGATGTCTGCGCTCTCCCCAAATTTGCTCTGCGTTTTCTGCAACCAATGCAGAACCAAAAACACCAACAAATCCGAACATCGATCCATTCAGTCCAGTCCTAATCCTCGCTATCATTCATGCTTAACTTTAGATTCACACACTTATACACATACCGTACAACGATTCAAGCCTACAACGCACTCCTCCGACTTCTCCAATCCCCAAAAGTCTCATCCTTTCCTCGACTCTCTCAACCACGCAATCACATCAAAAGGGGGTACCGGGGTAGGGATTTGCAGGATTTCACGAAATCAACAATGTCAACAATTGCTTTCTCATATACGTTGGCCAAATCTTGAAATCAAACACATAAATCATATGCAAATAATCACAAAACGAAACTACTACATGGTGATCCAATTTGATAGCAAAATAGGCCGTTTATCTTTCACAAATCGCAGGAACTTATAAGTAGATTACTTGCCTTTGATTACTCGACAGAGAACGAAGAACGGATGCGGGTTTGATTGATTCCTGGAGGCTATCTTCTTCTTCTACGTGGTTGGAAAAACGGCTAGGGCTAGAGGAAAGGAGGCGTCGATCCTTTTCTGTTCTGAGAAGGGAAAACTGACGTTCTGTCAGTTTTTATATGGGAAAAGGGAAAAGTTTGGTGTTTCTAAATTATATCTATTATCTTAAAGGATAAATACTAATATTTATTTCTAAAAAAATTAAATGCGATTAAATTCCTAATATTTAACCCTTTATTTAATTCTCATTAATCCTATTATTTAACTCGTAATTAGTACGGTTGACCGTCATTAATTTCCGTGAAGTCCTTCTTTGTCATTTAATTACCCTACGGAGGGTGCGGGGCATAACATAAGCGTTGCTTTGTCCACTACTGAGGCTGAGTACGTGGCACTTAGCCTTTGCTGCACACAGTTGTTGTGGATAAAACAACAACTTTCGGACTTTGGAATTACCGTAAATAGAATTCCTATATACTGTGATAGTATGAGTGCCATCAATTTGTCTAAGAATCCCGTATTACACTCTAAGGCTAAGCATATAGAAGTACGTTATAACTTTCTTCGTGATCACGTAAACAATGGTGATATCGTCATAGATCACGTATGCACAGAAGCACAAGTAGCGGATATCTTTATAAAAGCCTTAAATCAAGCCACATATGAATCTCTTCGTTCTAAATTAGGCATGATTTCCGCTGATATGATTTGACTTGATTTGATTTGATTCTCTTTTCTTATTTACAGGCATCTTTTGATTTACTTTCCAAAATAAAGGGGGAGAGAAAGCATGATTTAAGGGGGAGAGAGATACTGATTGCATAAATCAAAGGGGAGCGGTTTGAAATTTAAAAATTTAAATTTCGAATTTTATGCATGATTGAAGGGGGAGCGATAGGATTTACATCACGTGCATAAGTTATTTTGAAAATCATCAAAAAGGGGAAATTGTAGAGAAAAAGGGGTTTGAGTGATTTCAAAATATGTGATTTAAATGAGCATGACATAAAACATGTGCATGATATAAACGTGTACAAACGTGTGCATGATATATTGCTTATTACTTGCCTTATTTAGTTCATATATATGCCATACTAACGAGCTATGAAGCGTTAAAGCTTACATCATATGGCAAACATTTATTGTGTTTATACTATTTTCAGGTGCCACCATTAATGAACTAAACTAATTCATTAAGTGAAGTACTTAGTTAATTAAACTAAGTAGTTCATTAAAGGAAGCTACATTTGAACAAGGCACAAAGGCAACAAGACCAAGAAAGGAAAGTCTTCTCCTCCTCTCCACATTTAATATACACTTCATCTTATACATACATATATATATATATATATATATATATATATATATATATATATATATATATATATATATATTCTGATTTTTTTAAAAAGGCACATACACATGTATTCCAACGTACTACCGACACGTTATATATTTTACGTACGTACGTTAACGTCACACCATCATACTTAACTCGTATTTATGAGTATATTCAGGTCTTATATCATATGATATAAGTCATGATGATGACAAATTAAATACGACACGTTAAAAAGGTTCTAAACCAAAAATTGTCGTATCGGGCGAATACCGAAACTTCGCCAACGTGTCACGTACTTGCCATAAATAGATGGCCAGCCCCTACACCTCAAAAATCATTATTAATTTCGTGGCTATGATGATATTTTCAGCCATAAAATCATTCCATGTTGGCACACACAAATCACCCCACATTAAGGCCAAATTGTGGAGATTCCAATTTTAATTTTGTCACATGTTAATGGCGCCACTTTAGACCAGCCAAGTGCTGCGAATTAAAGTTTATATTATATATATATATTATGTGTAACATAATATATATAACATGTGCAAAAAGTTGGAATTTAATTAGAGAAAAATCAGGTAATCGATAAATATCGAAAATTCGGTTTTTTACGTACACAACACATGAACATTTTTGGCACATCATATGACACGTATCTAGACACTTTTTACATATGTCATACATCTTAAAGTGTTCTAGAAAATTAAATTAAGGGCTGATTGGAATATAACATGTGTGTATTATTAAATGTGTACTATTTTACAAAGTTAGCAAAAATAAAATTCAGCACATGCATATACATGTATACACGCCCCTACAGCTGAGATGGAGTATATGTGGAGCCTTGTTGGTATATTGATTGGTTAAGAATCAATCATACAATTTTGGTGATTTAAAGAAAGAAGCTACAAAAGGCAAGGTTTCAAACTTTGTCTCATTTGAAACACATGCTGAAAATTTCAGCATGTGGAAGATATAGCTGGCCGATTTTTTGGATAAATGAGCATATAATTGGTGTCTTGAATTATGTGGATAATTGGAAGAAGAAATGGAAGTAATTTGAATAAGATACAAAGCCATAAAGTGTGATATCTTGAATATCACACATGCTGAAATTTTTCAGCATGTGTGGAATGAACCTTGGCCGAGTTTTAGGGCATGTTGGTGTCCAAATTTTATTTCCAAAATGATGAGGATATTTGCTACCAATTGATGATTTATTTTAAAAAGAAAAATCAAAGAAAATTAGAAATAATTTGAATTAAGGAGCCATATATCACATGCTGAAATTTCAGCATGTTAACCACTTCATTATGGCCGATTTTTTACCACGGTTTGGAGAAATTTTGTCTTGCTTGATTTGAATGATAATCTTATGAATTATGGAAACTAATTTATGTTGATTTTGGGCACATGCTTTTAGTGAAATATTCAGATTTTCCAAGTCATCAAATGATGATAACATTCAACCAATCATTAAGTGCCAAGTAAGCAAAGGTTAAATGATCATCCAATGAGAAGGTGCCAAGTAAGCAAGATCATGTCACAATGATGCCACACATTCTCCCAAGGACTTAGAAGATAATTTTCAAGAGGGGAAGGCACCTATAGGGGGACGGCCAAAATGCATAAAAGGAAAGGAGAAGAGCAAAAACAAAGACAAGAACAAGCATTGCAAATTGAAGTGATCAAAAACGCCAACCCTCTCTTCTTCTAGACTCTCTTTCTTTCTTCTTCTTGAAAGCCTATTGTACTTATATTCTTATCCTTGAATAGGCTTGTAATATACCACCACATACTCTTTATCTTTGCAAAAGATTGATCAAGGTGTGATCAATCTTCAATCTTGCTAGGAGGTGGTGTTCGTGCTAATTGTATTCATCATACAAGGTTTGTAAAGGGTTGGAGTTGTTGTGTAACTCCATCAACCCTGTGGTAAGGTGTACTTGCGTGTGTGTGACTAGTGTGAACCGAGGAAGGTGTTCCTCGAAGACTGGAGTAGGTTGTTTATAACCGAACCAGTATAAAATTCTCGGTGTCATTTACTTTCAGCACTTATATTCTGTTTCTGCACTATTTACTCTTTTTGCTTAAGTTTGTAAAAATAGTAAATGACTTTCAAAAATTACGAAAATTTCCAGAAATATAACCACATGTCTTAGGGTTAATTTGGTATAAGTTTCAACCCTTTTGGATAAGTATAAGTCACTCAAACATCTAAAGTTCTGAGACTAGTGCAGTCTGATTTTCAGGCTTGCAAAGGTTGAGACTTTGAGTGTATTTGACTAACTTCCCGAAAGAATTTTTAAAAACTGATTCAACCCATTTAAATAAAACATATAAGGGGTTAGTGGTTAAAATTTCAGAGCAATTGGAGTTAAATACAAATAGGAATAAATTTTTCAAAACAGTCTACCGTTTCTAGCAGATTCGCGCAATCTGACCACCAACGATTTTTGAAGGGGTTAAAGGTTGAATTTAAATCTGAAAGTTTTAGGAGACACTCATAACATCTGAGGCTAAGTTCTCTCAAATTTCAGAATTTTTGAAGACCTACAACCTAGTTTTTAAAACGTTTTAAAACTGGTCCTGGAAACAGAATCTGTTTTCAGAAGTTGAGTTGTTTGGTTTTAAACAAATTTCAAAAACCACACTTTTCGCACCAACTATTCAACCCCCCCTTCTAGTGGTGCCTTGCAGATCCTACAAGAAACCCATAGCCTATTTTAGTGAGAAGTTGAAAGGCGCTGCATTGAATTACTCTACCTACGATAAGGAACTTTATGCCCTCGTGAGATCCCTACAAACTTGGCAACACTATCTTCAACCTAAAGAGTTTGTGATCCACACTGACCACGAAAGCCTTAAGTATCTTAAAGGGCAGGGAAAGTTGAACAAAAGACATGCCAAATGGGTAGAGTACATAGAACAATTCCCTTACGTGATTAAGTACAAACAAGGAAAGGACAATATAGTAGCTGATGCCCTCTCTAGGAGATACACATTAGTGACTACGTTATCCTCACGTTTTTTAGGATTTGAATCACTTAAGGAATTGTATCCCAATGACCACGACTTTGGCACAATTTTTGAGGCTTGCAAAGAGGCACCATTTGGGAAATTCTACATACATGAGGGTTATCTTTTCAAAGAACAAAAATTGTGTGTTCCCCAATCATCCCTACGAGAAGCATTGACTAGAGAAGCCCATGAGGGAGGTTTGATGGGTCATTTCGGAGTGTTCAAAACTCTTGAAACTCTTAAGGAACATTTCTATTGGCCCCACATGAGAGTAGATGTCGAGAGGTTGTGTGGTAGTTGCATCACTTGCAAACAAACCAAATCCAAGTCCCAACCACATGGCCTTTACACGCCTTTACCCGTCCCTGATTCACCTTGGATTGACATTTCCATGGACTTTTTTTTAGGACTTCCTAGGTCTAGGGGAGGACGCGATAGCATTTATGTTGTGGTTGATCAATTTTCAAAAATGGCACATTTCATTGCATGTAGGAAAGTTGATGATGCCACACATGTTGCTGATTTGTTCTTCAAAGAAATTGTTAGATTGCATGGCATGCCACGTACAATTGTAAGTGATAGAGATACGAAATTTTTGAGTCATTTTTGGCGTGTTTTGTGGGCTAAACTTGGTACACAATTGTTGTTTTCCACCACCGCACACCCACAAACTGATGGACAAACTGAAGTCGTTAATCATACTCTTTCTCAACTTTTGCGTGCCATTTTGCAAAAACACATTAAACATTGGGAAGATTGTTTACCATATATCGAATTTGCATACAATAGGAGTGTCCATCACGTTACTTTGCATAGTCCATTTGAAATCGTGTATGGCTTTAATCCCTTGTCTCCCCTCGATTTGATTCCTATTTCCGTGCATGAACGTTCTAGTCTTGATGATAAACAAAAAGCGAAAAAGATAAAGAAACTGCATGAGCAAGTTAAAACACAACTTGAAAAGAAAAACAAAGCTTATGAAAGACGAGCTAACAAACATCGGAAACGAGTTGTGTTTAAACCTGGAGATTTAGTGTGGTTACATTTGCACAAAGAAATACCAATTTGATGCGTGAAACTCGTGGGCTCCAACGATTCCACATTCCAAACATCCTTCACAAAGGGTTAGGCACAAGGAAGAAGACTTCCCCTTGCTTCCTTAGTGATTAAAAACATGTGGATTAAGAATGAGCAAGACCAACACTTCAAGATGGTCGTTGATCAGGCAAACCAATAAGGCCCTCCTGGACGGCACCTTTAAGCAATGGCATGAATTGGGGTCTTTAGATTCTGATTGTGTTTGGTAAAATGGGTTTGGGGCTTTTTGTTGGGGGTGTAAATAGGGTTGTTTGGGATCAGGTTGGTGAGTGTTAGGGTTGAGTTGGGGTGCGGCTGGTTGGGCCGTGGGTTGTGGGGGTAGAATTAGGGTTTTGTTGTTGAAGATGGTTCGTGAAGGCAAACACATGTATGACTACTTGACTTAAAGCATGAAATCAATCACAACGCGAATCACAAGATGCATACAATCATCACCAACTAAAAGCTTCGGTAGCAACAAGATGATTTGAAACTGAGGTAGCTTTATAGGCTGATGGTTGGAATATTTAAAAGAAGGCTGCCAATGCATACATACTTGATCTTCCTGAAAGGTATGGTTTAATTTCACCCACCTTTAATGTTGCTGACCTCACCCCTTTCACTGATGACCTTTTTGATTCGAGGACGAATCCTTTTGAGGAAGGGGGATTGATGAGGATCAAGGGTCCGATGAGGATCAAGGATCCCATCAACAGGTCAAAGATCCTATGACAAGAAGGAGGGCTAGAGAACTTTCTCACCAAGTTGCCACCTTCTTGTACAAGCATGTTCAAGATGAACCTAAGATTCCTTGGGTTCACTTCATTGAACCTTCACCTTGAGCGTGTGCAAACATTTTGTCTTGTTTCTTGTGATCTTTGTTTTATGGTTTGCTTTGTAGGTAAGTTAGGTAGATGGAAGATCCAAATAAAATGGAGGCCCAAAAAGGAGGTTGTAGCCGTGTGTTACAAAAATGGGAGACAAAAGAAATGTTGTCTTGAAGAGAATGTTTGTATCCACAAAGACAAATTCAAATGTGTCCAAGATGGAATCTCTTGATCAAATTGAAATAAAAAACATCTCCAAATATCAACCAAGAGGCCGGCCACTTTGAATGCAAGGACGAAGCTCTACTTGAATTTGGACTTGAGGATAAACTTGAATTTAAATTCAACCATGATTTGAATTCAAGTTTCAACCAATTGGAGACTTAAATTTCAAGAAGATTTCAGCTTATTTTCCAGCCTTGGACACGCCAACTTGAAGAATAATGAGGATAATATCACAATTCAAAGTTGAATCCAAGTTTGAATGCAAATTCAAATCCAATTTGAATTCAAACTTCAACCAACATTTGAATTCAACATCTCAGCCACTTGAAGGCCTTACCACACGCCATATTATACACTCACACGCCAACTTGGAGATCAAAAGAGATGGGATCACAATTCAAAGATTGAATTCAAGTTTGAAGTCAAATTCAAATTCAATTTGAATCCAATCTTCAACCAACCTTTGAATTCAATTCCAACCACTTCATCTACATCAACATCAAGTCTCAAAACGCCAACTTCATCATCATACACGGCCAGATTTATTAAGGATAATGTCTTGCAAGATTTGAAGATTCTAGCTAGAATTTGTTTTAGTTTGAATTCAAACAATTTTCAATTTTTAAACAATTGTTAGCTAGCTTATTTAAATTAATTTCTAGACATTTTATAGGCTGATAGGACGTTTGTTATAGCCTATAAATAAACCCTTGTCCGTTTGGAAAAGAACAATTTTTGGTGAATAAGAATTCTTGATATTTCTTTCACTTTTGTGTGAGACTTTGTTTTCTTGGTTTTGTATTAAAAACCTAGGTTAAGATCCTTCAAAGTTGAGCATTTTGAAGGTGTTGCCATTGCTTAAAGGTGCCGTCCAAGAGGGCCGTATTGGTTTGCCTGATCAACGACCATCTTGAAGTGTTGGTCTTGCTCATTCTTAATCCACACGTTTTTAATCACTAAGGAAGCAAGGGGAAGTCTTCTTCCTTGTGCCTAACCCTTTGTGAAGGACGTTTGGAAGATGGAATCGTTGGAGCCCACGAGTTGCACGCATCACCTAAAATCCATAAAATAAATATCTCAACATAAAATCCATAAATAGTCTCCTCAGCAAGTCCTCAATCAACGATATTTTCACTCAGACTCGTCCTCTACAAACATCAAATCATAACCTTGTCTCTATGCAAAACAATAATAAGGTATAGTATGAACGATAAAACATCACCAGTAAATAACCTATTTGTATCCGCTATGGGATCACACACATGACAACAAGTATAACTACATAGTTAAATAATATAGGAATATATCGAGTTTTCTGTTTGCAAATGAATTACTATAATACCATTATTGTCAAACAAACATTAAAGTCAACCAAGCTAATCATCCACTCAATATCCAATCAAATACAGTCAAAGTCAAAGCATACAAAGTTTCCAAGATCGGTGAATGCAAAGTTCAAAATCAAAGTTGTAGTCCAAAACCGAATTCCAAATTTCAAAGTTTCCAAATTCAAATTCGATTCCAAATCTACAATTCCAAATACAAATCCAATTTCAATGCAATGTCTATAACATTTTCTTTGCAAGTGACTTATACTGTAAGACTTACTAATTGATCACCTCAATGGCCAGATATGCCCAGACACTCTATTGAAATAGCCAAATATGCCGGACGCTCCGTTTATTTGGGATCAATCCAACTTAACGATATATTTCCCTAGTGAGGGTGAATTCCGCAAAATCAACGCACAATTTCAAAACAATTTCCAAAGTATCCAAGCTTTTCCAAATACTAAATATTTTCCAAATTGCAAACTTTTCCAATTTCCAAAATATCAAATCATCAATATTTCCAAATATTCAATCATAAATATTTCCAAATATCCAATAACAAATATGCTCAAATATCCAATCACAATATTTCCAAATACCAACGATTCTTAACTCCGCGTGTGTGTATATGTGTGTATATAGATGTGTATATGTTGATAAAAAAATGGCGACGATGTCTTCTTCTGGCGATCGATGGCGACTGGTGTAATGTCGTCACCATTATTTTCTTCTCAATCCTTTTCTATAGCGATTCCTTTTACATCTTTGTTTCTGAATTTTGTATTCACTTTGCTGGAACAGGTTGCGATCGTAATGGGTATGCCGCCGCAGCCACTTTCTTTTGCAGAGATTGTTTCTGGGTCATCTTCAACCATTACAATTTCACTCAAAACAGTCAGTCTCCACAAAGGTGTTCCTTTGATTGCTTTTACTAATGAGGAAATCGATGCACGGCAGTTCCATATAGGTTTTCTTTGGTTGGTGCGTTTTGGTATGGTAGACCTCCATTAAAGGTGATACATAATGTTTTTGAGCGGATTGGCTTTCGTAATGATATTCGTATAACTCTTATTGATCAAAAGCACATCCTTTTGAATTTCAAGCATGCATCTGATTATGTCCGCTGTTTTTATCGAAGATCATGTAATATATCTGGTTGCCATATGCGTGTTACAAAGTGGACAATTCACTTTGACCCCTCCTTAGATGTTCCAATCGTCCTAGTGTGGGTAGCGCTTCCTGGCCTACGGATTCACTTACAGCAGAAATCTGCTTTATATGAAATTGGTCGTCCTTTAGGTCATCCAATTAAGCTTGATGTTGCTACTACTGATGGATTGCGTCCCTCTGTTGCTAGGGTATGTGTGGAAGTGGATGTATCTCAGGATCTGCCCAAAAAAATATATTTGTATGCAAAGAAGATGATACTGCAACAAATAATATATGAACATCTGCCTAAGTTGTGCGTCACATGTCGCAGACTAGGCTATGCAACAGGACCCTGTGATGATCACCCGCCACAACAAGCTGAATTTAAATCTAAACCTGCTACAAGATGGACACCAAAGAAAACTAATACACGCAGCGATGGATAACAAAGTTGATGACAGGAAACTGACTGCTGCTCCAATACCTTTGTTGACAAGAGATGTTTTGTATGGCCATTCACTTGTGGTCCAGCCATCTTCTGATATCTCGCCTTTGGATGATCATCCATATCCCTCCATCTCTAATCTCCAAGATCTTCAGAAATTGCATGTTGACAAGGAAGATGAAATATTAGCGCAACAAAGGCAGTTAGGTTTCAGATTCGGACATGGGCCAATCCGACATACAGCTGGTGGACAAGGAGAGTTATGCATCTTTTATTTCACGAATGAAATCTGATTCAGACGCTATTGGTAGGCGTCTGTCATCGCGTCCCCCAGTTGTGGATGACGAAGACATTCTTGCCTCAATTACAGCACCTTCAGAGGTTGATACTGACCCGTAGCGCAACAAAGATTCGTTCTGGCCTCTCGCAGATTACTTCTGATACGATGTCTCAATGAAATCTATAACATGGAATGTTGGTGGACACTTCTCTCAATCGTTTATTAGTACTACAGCGGACACACATGCTAGATTTATTAATATTAATAGAGCCAAAGCAGCGTGTTAATAAACTCCAATTCTATCGGCTCAAGTTGGGATCTCGACATGCTTTGTCTACGTGTGAAAATAACATCTGGATCTTATGGCAGGCAAGTAGTATACAGTTTCACAGTATTGATCATTCTACGCAGGCTTCTTTATTTTGGTTTAAGTGGCTACCTCTTCAGCAGGATATGGAGTGGACCGTTGTTTATGGAAAACACACTGTTTATGATTGTAAAGGACCGTGGGAGACAATCTATACTCATTCGTAGCAGGTGTCGGGTACATGGATTATTGGAGGAGATTTTAATACCTTTTTGCGACTAGAGGAGCATAGAGGGCGTGCCACGCCTGCGCTTCGTATGCTTACTGATTTTAATGAATGTGTTCAAGTTTGTCATCTGCATGAATTACCTACAGTGGGTTCTTTGTTCACATGGTCAAGAGACAGTGGAATTGTTATAATAATTTGTAAAGGTAATGGAACGAAGAATGGATGTTTGAGATCAAAGATGAAGGTGAAATGGTGTTGGAATAAGCAAGAATAGCTTGACTCATGGCTTGGATCGATCCATGTATCAAATGGATAGATCTATGTGGCTTGAAAATGAAGTTAAGTATTCTGACGGACATAAATCGATGACATCGATCGATCGATGTACATAGATCGATCACATCGATCGATCGATGTGTCCTGGATGCAGAGATCGATGTCTGACTGGGGACATCGATCGATGTGTCTTGAGTGCAGAGTTCGATGTTGGACTGAGGACATAGATCGATCACATCGATCGATCGATGTCCTGACAGAGGTGACTTTTCATGGAAAAATCACATCTTATGCACCAAGAGACATGCCCAATCACCATGCAACTACCTCCAACGTCTTCTTGAAGTTTAAGAGCCTATAAATAGGCTATTAACACCCAATAGAAGATACACCTTGCAATATACATCAAACTATCATTCCATACTCTTCTTCCTTCACAAATACACTCTTGTTTTCAGAAAGTTCATAGTTTCTCAATCCTATTTACTGAGAATTAGAGATTGTTGGCTGTTGTATCTTAGGAGGAAGTTTGCCTATAACCCTGCAGCATCAAGTGGGGGCAAATATTCCTTACGGAAAGTGTGTATACACGCCTCAAGTCAAGGTTCCTGTTCTTGTTCTCTTGTTTGTTGTCTTGTTTCCTGCTATTTTTATAACAATCGTAAGGAATATTTGAGATGGATTCAAAGACATTCTTGAACCAAGAGAGCATGAAGTTGGACCGATTCGATGGTACCAACTACTTGAGATGGAAGGACAAGATGTTGTTCCTTCTGACGGCGCTGCAGATTGGGTATTGTCTCGACCCAACTCTGAAGGATTTACCAACCCCAAAAGAAGAGGACTCCGAGGAGGTCAAGGCTGCTTGGAGGAAGAGACATGAGGATAATATGCTTTGCCAAGGGCATATCCTCAACAACTTGTCAGATCGTATCTACGATCTGTTCACGGCGACATCATCACCGAAGGAGACATGGAACGCCTTGGAGTTCAAGTACAACAACGAAAAACAAGGCGCAGACAAATTCCAGGTGATGAGGTATTTTAATTTTAAGATGGTTGAAAATATTTCAGTCATGGACCAAGTGCACGAGTTGCAGGTCATTGTGTCCAAACTGAAAGAGTTGGGTGTAGAAGTTTCTGAGGCATTACAAGTAGGAGGAATCATTGCTAAGCTTCCTCCTAGTTGGAATGACTACAGGAAGAAATTACCGCACTCAACAGAATCCTTTTCCCTTGAACAACTTCAAAAGCATCTGCGAATTGAAGAAGAGACAAGGAGTCTTGTAAAGAGACATGTCTCTGACGATGCACCTAGAGTGCATTATGTCAATGGGAAAGAAAGGGTTTTGGTTGGAAACAAAAGAAAGAACTCCGATTATGCTGAATTCACTGACAAAGCAGAATCCAAGAAGGGCAAAAGATGTTATAATTGTGGTAAGAAAGGACATCTCAAGAAGGACTGTTGGTTTCGTAAGAAACAAAAATAGGGCGGTAATTCTCAGAATGTCAACAATGCGAATATGGTAGATATTGGAACCGATCAACTGGTTGCAATGGTCTCCAGATTGCATGTTGGTATGGTAACAGAACTTCATATGGCTATGAACGAAATCACAAGAGATTGGTGGTTCGATTCGGGTGCAACAGTGCACGTATGCAACAACAAGGATCTATTCAAGACCTACCATGTTGTGGATGATAGCCAGCAGGTTCTTATGGGAAACCGCAGCACCACAAGAGTCTTGGGTAAAGGTAGTATAGAGTTAGACTTTACTTCTGGTAAGAAGTTGTTATTAGTCAACGTACTACATGTACCCGAGATTTCTAAAAATCTTGTTTCTGCTAGTCTTGTTTGTAAGAGTGGATTCAAGATTGTAATGGAGGGGGACAAAATTATATTGTCCAAGAATGGAATCTTTGTTGGAAAGGGTTATGCTTGCGACGGGATGTTTAAACTAAGTATCAATAAAAATTCCAATGTTTCTGTTTACTCTGTTGATTCTTCTTTTTCATTGTGGCATGATAGACTTGCACATGTTAGTAATACCACTATTAAGTTCATGTCTAAGCATGCCTTGATTTCTTGTAAAGATGAAAATGAAAGAACATGTGAAGTATGCATACAAGCAAAGATGACAAAGAAGCTGTTTCCGAAAATAGAACGGATAACTGAACTCTTAGAACTTGTTCATTCGGATATTTGCGAATTGAATGGAGTTTTAACCCGAGGTGGCAATCGATATTTCATTACATTCATTGATGATGCCTCTAGATATACTTATGTATATTTACTAAGGCATGAAGATGAAGCCTTTGACATGTTCAAAGTCTATAAAATGGAAGTCGAAAATCAATCGGGATTGAAAATCAAAGTTCTAAGGAGTGATCGTGGTGGTGAATACTTTCCTTTTGAATTTAATCAATTCTGTAAGGAGAATGGTATCATACACCAGAAAAGTGCTCCATACACTCCCCAACAGAACGGTTTGGCTGAAAGAAAGAATAGAAGTTTAGTTGACATGCTAAATACAATGTTAATAAACTCTGGTTTGCCAAAGAATTTGTGGGGAGAAGCCTTGTTAACAGCTTGTCATATTCATAATAAAATTCCTTCTAAAAAGTTTAAGGTTTCTCCATATGAATTATGGAAGAAACGAAAACCAAATCTAAGTTATCTTAGAGTTTGGGGTTGTCTAGCCTATTATAGAGTTCCGGATCCAAAGAGGACTAAGTTGGGGCCAAGAGCTCTTAAAGGTGTCTTTATTGGATATGTCGAAAACTCTAAAGCGTATAGGATTCTAGATTTAGAATCCAATGTGGTTGTTGAATCTAGAGATGTTGAATTTCTTGAGAATAAGTTCTTGAGAACAGATTCAAATCAAAGTTCAACAAGTGAGAATTTGAATGAACCTATTGTTGGAGATTTCTCCAATGATCCTTCTAGTGTTGATGAACAAAATCAAAATTCTCCAACTGAGGTTAGGAGAAGTCAGCGTGCTAGAAAGGAAAAGTATTTACATCCGGACTTCATTTCTTCGCAATCTATTACTTTCTTAGTTGAAGGTAATAGGACAAAGGTGTTTAATCAAACACCTATTGTACTAAGCGTTGAAGATGATCCAAAATCCTATAAGGAGGCGATGCAATCGAGAGATGCATCATTTTGGAAGGAAGCTATTGATGATGAGATGAATTCGTTATTGTCTAACAATACGTGGATTCTCGCTGATTTGCCTCCAAGTTCCAAAGCTATTGGATGTAAATGGGTATTTCGAAGGAAATACAATACGGATGGTTCACTTCAAACTTTCAAGGCTAGATTAGTAGCCAAAGGCTTTAGACAACGAGAAGGGATAAACTATTTTGACACATATGCTCCTGTAGCAAGAACAACATCCAGTAGAGTGTTGATGGCATTAGCATCCATTAATAACTTGGTTATTCATCAAATGGATGTTAAGACTGTATTTCTCAATGGTGATTTAGACGAAGAGGTCTATATGGAACAACCAGAAGGTTTTGTACTTCCAGGAAATGAGCACAAAGTGTGAAAATTGATAAGGTCATTGTATGGATTGAAACAAGCACCGAAACAATGGCATGAAAAGTTTGACACTATTATTTTGAAGGATGGTTACCGACATAATGGTGCAGATAAGTGCGTATATTCCAAGTTTACAGACAAATATGGTGTCATTATTTGTTTGTACGTGGATGATATGCTTATAATCGGTACTAATATGGAAGGAGTTAATGAGACTAAGAAGTATTTAACTTCACAATTCCAAATGAAAGATTTGGATGATGTAGATACTATCTTAGGAATAAAGGTGTCCAAACATAGTGGGGGTTTTGCTCTTTGTCAATCTCATTACATAAACAAAGTGTTGAATAAGTTCAAACACTTGGAGATCAAAGAAGCAAACACTCCGTTCGATGCCTCATACAAATTGACTGGTCATACCGGTAGAGCGGTAGCTCAATTGGAATATGCTAGTGCAATTGGTAGTTTAATGTATGCTATGCATTGCACTAGACCGGATATTGCCTTTGCGGTGTGTAAATTATCAAGGTATACTAGTAATCCTAGTATAGACCATTGGAAGGCAATTGGGCGAGTACTTGGGTACTTGAAAAAGACTATGGATTATGGATTATTCTATAGTAATTTTCCAGCTGTGTTAGAAGGTTATACTGATGCTAGTTGGATAACTAGTGTTGGTGATAACAAATCTACTATGGGTTGGATATTTACGTTGGGTGGTGGTGCTGTTTCTTGGGCTTCAAAGAAACAGACATGCATAACTCATTCTACGATGGAATCCGAATTCGTAGCACTGGGATCTGCAGGTAAAGAAGCGGAATGACTGAGAAATCTATTGTTGGATATAGAGTTGTGGCCACAACCGATGCCAGCCATTTCTTTACACTGTGATAGCCAAGCAACGATGTCTAGAGCTTATAGTAAAATCTATAATGGAAAATCTAGACATGTCAGCCTTAGGCATGATTATATAAGGCAGTTAATAATGGATGGTGTAATAGCCATTGCATACGTTAGATCCTGTAATAACCTGGCTGATCCGTTAACAAAGAGTCTATCAAAAGACTTGGTACAGAGTACATCTTTAGGGATGGGATTGAGACGTATGGGATAAGTTCACTTGTGATAGAAACCCAACCTTGTCTAGCATACCACTAGCCAAAGGTTCAATGGGTAGCAACAAGTCACAAAGTGAGGTATTAAAGCACTACGATTGATCTTTAAAGAATCAAGCCGCACGACGTTGATCTTTAAAGAATTGGAATGTTAGTGTTAAAGGAGGGTGAGTGTTAAAACACTCTTAATGACGAGTTAAGAGGATTTATCTTAATTGTCACCTATATGAACATAGGAAGTGGTGCCGCTTCGACAAGCAATGATCTTGAAATGTTCATGAATACTAGGGGTAGCACAAGGCCATAAAGTGCGGTTTAAAATGGACTTCGGTTGAGAGTGTGGTTTCATGTGTATAATGTTTCCGGTTCTAACACATAGGAATCTGATTCAAGGCTTTTTAGCTATCATGATTTCGTTAGAGCTTTGAAATGTTATACTAATAAGAGGTTCAAATCGAAACATACTTCTTAGATGCATGAAATGTCGCAAGTTGCTTTACAAACTAAGTGGGGGATTGTTATAATAGTTTGTAAAGGTAATGGAACGAAGAATGGATGTTTGAGATCAAAGATGAAGGTGAAATGGTGTTGGAATAAGCAAGAATAGCTTGACTCATGGCTTGGATCGATCCATGTATCAAATGGATAGATCTATGTGGCTTGAAAATGAAGTTAAGTATTCTGCTGGACATAGATCAATCGATGTACATAGATCGATCACATCGATCGATCGATGTGTCCTGGATGCAGAGATCGATGTCTGACTGGGGACATCATCGATCGATCGATGTCACATCGATCGATCGATGTGTCCTGAGTGCAGAGTTCGATGTTGGACTGAGGACATAGATCGATCACATCGATCGATCGATGTCCTGACAGAGGTGACTTTTCATGGAAAAATCACATCTTATGCACCAAGAGACATGTCCAATCACCATGCAACTACCTCCAACGTCTTCTTGAAGTTTAAGAGCCTATAAATAGGCTATTAACACCCAATAGAAGATACACCTTGCAATATACATCAAACTATCATTCCATACTCTTCTTCTTTCACAAATACACTCTTGTTTTCAGAAAGTTCATAGTTTCTCAATCCTATTTGCTGAGGATTAGAGATTGTTGGCTGTTGTATCCTAGGAGGAAGTTTGCCTATAACCCTACAGCATCAAGTGGGGGCAAATATTCCTTACGGAAAGTGTGTATACACGCCTCAAGTCAAGGTTCCTGTTCTTGTTCTCTTGTTTGTTGTCTTGTTTCCTGCTATTTTTATAACAGGAATAAATCGTGTTCAACGTCAGTTGGATAGAATACTCGGTAATACAGCTTTTGTGGATTTATTTGCTGATGTGGAGGTCCAACATCTTTCGAGTATCTCTTCAGATCATAAGCCTCTATTACTCAAGTGTGTCCTTAACGTGGAAAAACTGCATGTATCTTTTCGATTTTTGAATGCCTGAGTTGATCATCCAGATTTCTTTGATTTTGTTGCTGCAACATGGAAGAGTTATCCAACCATAGGAGGAATGCGCAGATTACACAATAAGCTTAATTTGCTAAAAAAGGATTTATACAGTTGGAACTAATGGGTGTATGGTAACATCTTTAGGCGCGCTACTGAGGTAGAGCAGGATTTTATACGGAAGGAAGCTGTTTATGATGTGTTCCCAACTACGGAAAATATGACTGCTTTTTCATTGGCACAAGCCAATTTATTGCGCTCCAATTCAGAGCAAGCAGCTTTTTGGGCGCAAAAATCCAGATTACGTTGGGCCATAGAGGGTGAATCCAATACGTCATATGGTGTAGATCGTCATCGTCGCCAAAGGGTTCGTCAGATATCGGATACAGCTGGTGTTTTGTATACGGATCAACAGGCAATCGGAAGACTTGCAGTTGACTATTATAAACAATTGTTTACAAATGAAGAAACCCATGATATTGATGATTTATTGCAGCACGTCCCGACAATGCTTAGTCAGGCTGGCAATGATATATTACTACGACTACCGACATTAGAAGAGACTAAGCAGGCTATTTGGAGCTTAAATCCTAATAGCGCTGCTGGGCCTGATGGTTACAACGTTTTTTTTCTTCAGAAAGTGCTGGGAAATTTTGCACATGGATGTCTTTCTGGCAGTGTAGGAATTTTTCCTAGGAGTTCCAGCTCCACAATCAATGTTGTCATCTATCATAACGCTGATACCAAAGATATCTCAACCCCGGACTTTTGCAGACTTTAGGCCAATTTGCATTTTATGAATAAGGTGATTAAAGATGAGTGGAGAAAGAGTGTTGTGGTCCCCCTATATAAGAACAAAGAAGACGCACAATGTTGTGGGAACTATAGAGGGATTAAGTTGCTAAGCCATACCATGAAGTTATGGGAGAGAATAATCGACACTCGAATTAGGAGAGAAACTCAGGTTACGGTGAACCAATTTGGTTTTATGCCAGGAAGGTCAACTACGGAAGCAATACACATTCTTAGGAGATTAATGGAGAAGTATAGGGAGAACAAACGCGATTTACATATGGTTTTCATCGATCTTGAAAAAGTATATGATAGTGTGCCGCGTAGTCTGATATGAGATAGTCTGGAGGCAAGAGGGATCCCTATGAAGTATATAGACATAATTAGAGATATGTATGCTAGGACAAAGACAACCGTTCGTACTGCTATGGGGAATACAGACTTCTTTCCAATGGAGGTCGGTCTCCATCAAGGGTCTGCGTTGAGCCCATTCCCCTTTGCAGTTGTCCTCGACGAGTTGTCAAAGCCGATACAGGAGGCCGTACCGTGGTGTATGCTTTTTGCTGACGATATTGTATTAGTCACAGAAAGTAGACATACCCTGAGTATGAGAGTAGAGCAGTGGAGAGATGTTTTAGAGAGAAAAGGCTTAAAGATTAGCCGTTCTAAGACCGAGTATCTACACTGCGACTTCAGCGGTGTAGCAGACAGTGAGGATAGCCAGCTCACCATCGATGGTCAAGTGGTACCACAAGTAAGTAAGTTTGAGTATCTAGGATCATTTGTGCAGCAGAATGGCGACATAGATAATGATGTAGCACATCGAGTTCAAGCAGGCTGGTGTGGATGGAGGCCGGCCTCAGGGGTGTTGTGTGACAAAAATTTCCCAACTAAATTAAAGGGAAAATTTTATAGGGTGGCAGTGCGACCGGCAATGCTATATGGGACAGACTGCTGGGCCATCAAGAGGTCACAATTACAGAAGATGGAAGTGGCAGAGATGAAGATGTTAAGATGGATGTGTGGACATACAAGGCTAGACCGGATCAGAAACGAGGTGTTTCGAGAAAGGTTAGGCGTGACTAGTATAGCAGATAAGATAAGGGAGGGAAGATTGAGATGGTTTGGGCATGTTAAGCGGAGACAGACAACGGCGTCAGTCAGAGCAATTGAAAGCCTCATTGTAGAGGGAAACAGGAGTAAAGGCAGGCCCAAACTGACTTGAGATGAGCAGATAAGGCACGACTTACTAGATTTGCACCTCTCTGAGGACATGGTCCAGGATAGGTGTTCATGGAGACATAAAATTAAGGTTAACGAGGTATAGGTCATATATAGGGACACTTTAGAGTATATTTAGGGACATAGATAGGCGTAGACACTATCTACCTTTAGATTAACTTTCCACTTGGTTGTGTATGTTATATAGTTGTTTTACATTACATGTATATATATAAGTGCTGTGTATGTTAGTATCGAAATGCCTTTCTTTGTATTTCTTGAATTTACTCACTAACACACTAGCACGACATAGCTCTATTATCATGTCATTTATGCAGGTAGAGCCGGGGGTCTCACTGGAAGCAGACTCTCTATCCCTTGGGATAGAGGTATTGTCTGCCTACCACTTAACCTCCCCAGACCTTAACGATAGCATTTTGCTGTCGTTGGGATATACTGGGTCGGATGATGATGATGATGATGATGATGACGTATTTTTGCTACACGTTTATCAGGTTTCTTGCCCACCCTTATCTCGGCAGAACAGATTGGATTCTTAAAGGGGCATGAAATAGGTGAGCAGATGCTTATGGGAAACAAGATGGTGCGTATGTTACTATAGTTTGGTTTTTCTGAGCGTTTCACACGACTAATCATGAATACGATGACATATTCCAAACTATCGATCTCTCTAAATGGCCAATTATATGGATTTTTCTCTCCATCACGAGGAGTCAAGCAAGGTGATCCTTTATCACCATTGCTTTTTATACTACGCTCAGAAGGTTTTAGCAGAAAAATTAATCATTTGTTTCACACACGTGAGTTGTGTGGATTCAGTATGGGCCGAACATACGGTGTATCGCATTTGGCTTATGCGGATGACTTTGTTATTTTTCTTAATGGAGCCTCTCGTAATCTGCGTGTTTTCCAATCTTTCCTACACTCTTATCAACGAGTCTCAGGGCAGCTGGTTAATTATCATAAGAGCCAGTTTGTAGTTAGCTCTTGTGTCTCTTTGCAGCGTCGGGCAACCATAGCAAATATCTTGGGAATGCGTTCTACTTCTCTTCCTCTAAGATATCTCAGATCATACATATACAGGGGGTCAACCGTGCACAATATTGTCAGACATTATTAAATCACTTTGACACTAAATTACAAGGTTGGGCAAGTCAGTTGCTTTCTCCTGGTGGTAAATTGGTGCTTTTGCAGTCAGTTCTGACGTCTCTGCCTCTACATGTTATGGCTGCGTCTAGACTTCCCAAAAGTGTAATACACGCCATTGAACAACGGATGTCTTCCTTTTTCTGGGGAGATCGACATCATTGGGTCTCCTGGTCACGAGTATGTCGCCCTATGCTTGAGGGTGGTTTGGGCATACAAAATATGCTACAACTTCAGCAATCTTTCGATTGTAAATTATGGTGGCATTTTCATACTAGCTCCTCACTTTGGGCGAATTATATGCGTCTACGATATGGATCTTGAGGGGACTTCACACTTCGTCTTTATGACTCGCCAAGTTGGAAACATGTATGCTCTATTCATTCAACATGTTTGACATATGCTAGCCTTTCACCCCAGCCGCTTTGGAAATCATCTGCCAACGGCTCCTTCACATTGCGGCAAGCCTATGAAGACTGCAGACATCATTACCCAACGCTATTCATGCATAAGTTTATCTGGTGGAGTTCCATGCCCAAATCTGCCAGCATTTTTATGTGGCGGTTATTTCAGGGAGCATTGCCAATAGAAGACAATCTAGTTCGATTCCTACACGCATGTCTGAGTATATATCCTTTTTGTAAGTACTCTTCAGCTTCGGTGGATCATATTTTCTTTCAATGCATTCATGTTAAGCAATTGTGGAGTAGATTAGCGTTGGCTTTTAATGGGCCATTGCCTGCATCCTTTACTATGCGTTCTCATGTAATGCGATGGTGGTTATCTTCCTCTGCAAAAACTCTTATAGGACAATATCGTATTGTCGTGCCCTCCTTTTTACGTTGGTCTATCTGGAAAGTATACACAAATTTGGTGTTTGGCGATGAAGACCTTTCTCCTCGAAACATATATGTCATGACAAGACAATTGTGCTACACTTGGGCGGCAACATTGTCAGGTAAAAAACATGCTTCCAACATATCAACTCTTATAGACATGGGTTTCTCTCCACATTTAAAAATTCCAAGGGTAAGATTGTGAAATGGTTGCTCCCTCCGTCTGGTAAACTAAAGTTAAATGTGGATACATCGGCGGGCAGGATTATGGCTTCGGCTGGGGCCATTTTGAGAGACTCAATTGGGCGCTTGCTTAGGGCGATATCTTATACACTACCTTGTTTAACTCCATTCCTGGCTGAACTCCACGCCACTATATACAGTCTCATACATTTTAGTTTTTCACATAAAAACCTGCTGGTTGAGACTGACTGCTTAACTATCCTTCAACCTCTGAGGGATATACTCGACACACACTGGGATCTTTTTAGCCGATTACATCTCTTTTTGAGTCTGTCAAATAGTACGTTGCATCACATTCCACGGGAAGCTAACATGGTAGCCCATCACTTGGCTCAGCATGGTCAGATGTTCCCTATCACAATGCTATACAACTCGCCATCTTCCCTTCCTCCACCAGCACGGGGTCACTTTGCAACAGACCAGACCACTGCATCTATACGTTTTTCAGACTAGTTTCCATGATTTCAAACGGAGGACTACAGCTTCTTATAATTGCGATATTGTCTGTATCACAGTGGTACAGGCAATGGCGGTATGACGTCGCCACTTTTTCATCTCTTACTGCTATCTACTTGTGTTTTATTATTTTTTCTTAATCATTTCTCTTGCTTTGTGGGTTTATGAGGTCATATGGATTCCAAACTGGTGTCAGCCGCCGACAGCATGTAGATTTCGTTACCTACGCCTGTATTCTCTTAGAATGCAGGCGGTTTCGATATAGTTTCTTTCTATTTGTTCATGCTGTTTCTCTACAGATTATTTGATACTCACTTATCTATTTTGTTTACATTGGCGACGATCACATGTGCTATGTGAGGTTCAAGACCGAAGACATAGAATTATGCTCGTCATCTATGATTCAGTTTTCCATATTCAAATTGTATTTCTTACTTTAAATTACGATTTATACTGTATTTGGACACTAGATATTTTATTTCGTTATGCTTTTCTTTTAGGAGAGTCTCCCGTAGATTTTAGCTGCATTATGTAACTATGTATTCCTCCTCCACAAGTGAGGGCTCTCATATTAATAAAACACTGGACGGTACCGCCCGCCTTTCATCAAAAAATATACATATATATATATGTATGTATGTATGTATGTATGTATATATATATATATATATATATATATATATATATATATATATTTATATATATATATATTTATATATATATGCACATGCCCATCAAACATAATCTGAAATTGCGTCTCTGCTAGCTGAGGGTGAGGTACCAATTGGGGTAGGATGCAATACAAAGATCAGGAACTGCATCATTGACAAAAATGTGAAGATCGGGAAGAATGTCGTGATCATGAACAAGGATGGAGTACAAGAAGCAGACAGACTTGAGGAGGGTTTTTATATTCGGTCAGGGATCACAATCATAGTTGAGAAGGCAAGAATCATTGATGGAACCATCATATAACTTCGTTCGTCACATCAACAGGTGACAGACTAGCAACCGAGTTACGCGGGACATAAAGTGGCAAGCAGGTTCTTAACTGGAAGTTCTATCCGAGCACATGATAGAGAGTACATTGCCATGTCAGTTAGATCACTGGTTAAAAGAAGCATTCAAATAAATCGGCGTAATGCTTCTGCATGCTTTTCCTGTTGTAGGGCTCTCTAGTAGGATGGCATCCGTCTGCAGCTGTAACATAGGCATAGGCAATAACCAATAGATATCTGCTTGTACATAAACTATTCCTGAGACGATAAATAAAGCTAATGCACTTTCAAGTTTGAACACAAAAAAAACATATATGCACAGGCCCATAACAAGATGATGGCGGCGCTCTGGCAGCTGGCGATTTTGGCGCAATGAAGAATCCGACTTACTGCAATCTGATTCCTTCCGTCATTGTTTCTCATTTTTCTTTTGTTGATTTCCTTTGCTGCGATTCCTGTGATTGATCGCAAATCCAACGGCATCGCCATGGCGCTAAAGAGTCGTTCTTTTGCTTCGTTGTTTAAGACTCCTGCTCCAACGTCCGCTCTTCCTCCTCGTGAGATAGCTCGATACAAAGGGGTCTCTGCAATCAAATTTACTCGAGAGGAGGTAACTGCTTTGGCTGATTCTTTCAAATATTATCTTGTTAGAAGTTTTTGGTATGGTCATCTGAAGATAGAGGCGATACATAAATGTTTCGAAAGAATTGGTTTTTTGGCCTCTGTTAAGATCACTCTACTAGATTCGACTCATATCTTGATGCAATTTGAGGAGGAGGCTGATTACTATTGGTATTTTGCAAGGCGAACATGGACAGTTTTAGGGTTCCACATGCGTGTTACAAAATGGTCGTATGATTATGATCCTAAAATCGATATTCCAGTAGTGCCAGTATGGATCTCCTTGCCAGAACTACCAATATATTTGCATAAGCAAGAGGCGCTATTTGAGATTGCCAAAATGATTGGCACACCCCTGAGAGCAGATTTCGCAACCATGCAGTTGTTACGTCCCTCAGTTGCTTGCATTTGTGTTGAGATTGACGTTTCGCAAGAACTTCCTCAACAACTATATATTCAATGTGATCAGTACAATTTTTTCCATCCTGTGGAGTACGAAGCTTTGCCTGCTTATTGTTCCTACTGTCGAGTGCTTGGCCACTCGTTATCCTCATGCACAGCAGGGAAGAATATGGATGTTCTCCAGCAGATACACTACTCCGGGGATGACTGAGATATTGTTTAAATCTAAATCGATTCCGCATCTGCCTGCTCAGTGATGGACATCTAAGAATCTTCCATTGGAGACTGTTAATACAGAAGCTATTGCAGACGACCATGTTAGTGATAACGTAATTGCAGCAGAACTTGACGTGGTAATAGCACGCGTAGCCCAACATGATGTTCACGATCATTTTATAGAAGGAATATAGAAGAACTCACTGCATCCCCTGTGCTTATGAACACAAGACCCTCCAGTTCGCACTCGGCTCAAATAGCAGATATTTCCAGGATGCAAGACTTGTCTCGTTTACATTGTTCATCAGCTACAGTAATGGATACTATAGAGGAAGATACTCATCCTAAATTATCACATGCTTCAGATTCAGAGATGCATGAGGAAGATACGGTTGACACCCAAGAATTACATACAAAGTTTTGGATGTTGCTTAAGTGTTGACTAATACTCCACCTTCTGAAGATGGCACAGTGAATATGGAACACCCGGATGTGGCACAGGCGGTGGACAATCTGATGTAAATTCATACAAGATGCCCACGTTGCAAGAAAGGAGACATGCCAGCGGTTCCTCATCATCCATGGTTACGCGGGCCTCAGTAAATCGTTCGGACACTAACTTCTCCACTGATATTTCTCAATGAGGACACTCTTATAGAATGTTCGGGGTGTTTGAACCTCGCTCACGTGCATTCCCTCTCTCTCATTCGTCAGTATCCTTTACATTACTCATTTTAATTGAACCTAAGATTCGTCATACGCGTTTGGAATCTTTTCTCTTGCAATTCGGTTTCTCCCACGCATGTTCTTCCAGTGATGATAATATTTGGGTCTTTTGGCATGACTCTTTTTTTGAGCTTCTAGAGATTCGACACGGAGTACAAAATACGTCGATGCACATGAAATGGCTCTCAATCAAGGCAGTTTATGCTAGGCATACAATGACGGATAGGCGTCCATTATGGGCTGATTTGACACTGCTAAGGGCTGATAATAATGGCCCTTGGCCTATCAGGGGAGATTTTAATACATTCCTTTTGATTGGATGAGCATAAAGGAAGTGCTGCTCCTTCTTTACGCACGCTTGCTGATTTTAAAGAACTTGTTGAATCTGCTGAGTTGATAGACATACCTTTTCGCGGATCCAAATTTACATGGTCTGATGGGAGGGGGCTGGGTAAGGTGTGGCGTTGATTGGATCGTTTTTTCTACACACATGAATTTTCAGATTTATTTGGTAACAGCTTGGTTAGTCATCTGCATCGAGCAACATCGGATCATGCTCCTTTATAGTTACAATGCACACCGGTTGAAACTACTGGCCAATCATTTTTTAGATATCTTGACGTATGGCTCACACATGCGGATTTTGATCCTTTTGTTCGATCACAATAGAGGACATACTGTAGCGCCCCGACCCGGACAGCGGAATCCGAACCGGTACACCCGTCGTAGCTTACTGAGAAGACTACAAGACGTCTCATCTCTCGAATACACATCATCAATAACGTAAGAGAAATAAGCACGGAAATATATCACGTCAATCTAAACCATCAATGCAGTACGTCAAAAGACAATGTGAATACCAAAGGAACTGTGTATGGTCGCAGCCATCTAAAATCCCAAATGAATTAAGAAACAGAAATGACGGAAAACTATCTAATCAATCCACTCCACACGGTCTAAACATCCCATTCTGCCCACTCGCCGTCGTCCTCAATGAAAATCATGTCGTAACTAGGTTCATCTGCAAAGACAAAGGCAGTACCCTTAGCGAAAACGCTAGCAAGTAACCCGCTTATAAGATATACGGGATCAACACATGGCAAGACATGAGTAATATATAATTCAAGGGAATTGTGGGGCACATGTCTTGTAAAAGTTCCAAATAAATAAACGAATCACGTAATAGCAAGTATAGCCATTCACACGCAATTAACAAATCAATGACAATCAAATACCACGCACATCCATACCACAACGACTCTCGTGATACATGTCAAAATATGCACTACACTACATACTCACAAATGCATGAGCCATTTCTTTTCAAATCAGTGCAATGCATGTCACAATGTCCGGTCTCGTAACTCGTTATCCTGTAATGCGCCCCGGCTTATATTTTCATCCCGGTTTACGTTACAGGCTCGTATGCTCTGTGATGCGTCTCGGCTTATATTTCCATCCCGATTTACATCACAGATCTCGTAAAACTCTGCAATGCACCTCGGCTTATATTTCCATCCCGATTAACATTGCAGAGGACTTTATACCCTGTAACGCGCCCCGGCTTATATTTCCATCCCGGTTTACGTTACAGCCTTTTGTGCCCTGCAATGCGCCCCGGCTTATATTTCCATCCCGGTTTACGTTACAGGCTCGTATGCTCTGTGATGCGCCTCGGCTTATATTTCCATCCCGATTTACATCACAGATCTCGTAAAACTCTGCAATGCACCTTCGCTTATATTTCCATCCCGATTAACATTGCAGAGGACTTTATACCCTGTAACGTGCCCCGACTTATATTTCCATCCCGGTTTACGTTACAGCCTTTTGTGCCCTGCAATGTGCCCCGGCTTATATTTCCATCCCGGTTTACATTACAGGTCACCTTCGCAAATACGTACCGAAGCACATCTCTTTTTCAAAACCATATGCAAATGCAAGTGCCATGATGCAGGACTTCTCGTCTCATTCACATCCTCGTTCACATAGATGCAATTCACATTCACATATTCAATTCACATTCAATAACGCACAACCACACAAGAATCCCCTCACTTATACATCAATGCTTATACTTCAGACTAGGTCGTCAACACTTAGCCTTGATTCTAAAATTCACAAACCAATGGGAGAACCCCTATCTTCCTTCATTGAACCCTATAAAACCTCGTACATTCATTTCTTAACCCTCCTAATTCATCCACGTTGAACTCCGATTCGAATACCCTTCAAAATTCTCCAAACTTGATTCACCATCTTAAGTCATGTTCCCAAGACTTAGGCTAGTCTTAATCAGGTCCTAAGAAGTCCCTAAGGTCACCCAAAGGCTCCCCTAGCTTCCCTCTTTCTTCCCTTACTTTCCCACAAAACTGGTTGACGTCATACCCTGACGTCGATCGATCGACGTACGTCATACCCTGACGTCGATCGATCGATGTCCATCTGAGGCACGTCGATCTCTCACTCAACCTACGTCATACCCTCACGTCATACCCTCACAACATACCCTCACGTCATACCCTCACATCATACCCTCACTTACTACACGTCATACCCTCACGTCATACCCTCACTTACTACACCATCATACCCTCACCCTGAACTACGTCGATCGATCGACGTGCATCTGAGGCACGTCGATCTCTTACTCCTTACACGTCGATCGATCGACGTGCATCTGAAGCACGTCGATCTCTCACCTGCTATACGTCGATCGATCGACATCATAATTTTTCAGAATCATCATCCTGCGATTTCTGCAGAAACTGTAGATCTATAACCCAATCGTTTTCCAACTTTCTTCCCACCATTCCAAGCCTAATCTTCCCTATCAATCCATTCTTAATCCCCTCAAACAAGATCCTTCATACACACGTCAACGATTCAATCCTAAAACTCGAATCTATCATCAAATCAAACCAAAAACCTAAGCTTTCTACTCCTTCCTCCCTTCAACCGCCATCATCAACAAAGTGGGATTTAAGGGATGGGGATTTACATGATCACACGTAAACAATGAACGTCAAACAATCTTTCAACATATAACGGCCAAATCTCAAACCAAAACACACAGATCGCGCAAATAGATTCACATAAATAAATTACTGCATGGTGATCCAAATTGATATCAAAATAGGCCCTTTTTCTTTCGCAAAAACGTAAGAACTTATAAGAAAGTTACTTGCCTTTGATTACTTCGAAGGAGACACGAGAAACGGAAGAGGATTGGATTGAGGTTCTTGAGAGATTCTTCTCTAGGGTTGCAAAAGTGCGAAGGAGTTGTTCAGAACTGAAGGGCGGCGGTTTCTCTCTGCGTAAGAGAGAAAACTGACGTTCTGTCAGTTTTTATATGGGAAGGGAAAATTTGGTGTTTCTAAATTATATCTTATTTTCTTATTTACCTTAAAGGATAATTTCTAATATTTATTTCTAAAATTGAATACAATTTAATTCTAATATTTAATCCTTCATTAAATGCCAATTAATCCTAATACTTAATTCGCAATTCATTACGGTTGACCGTCATTAATCTCATTTTAATTCTGTCTTATCTTTCATTTATTTTACGGAGGGTGCGGGGCATAACATTCCACCCCCCTTACAAAAAGTTTCGTCCTCGAAACTGGCTTACCTTATTGAAAGAGATGTGGATATAGCTCCTTCATTTGCTTCTTAAGCTCCCACGTGGCTTCGCGCTCCGTATGGTTACTCCACTGAACTTTGACATACGGAATGATGCGTCGGCGTAGGACTTGATCTTTTCTGTCCACAATCTTTATTGGATGTTCTTCGTAAGTGATATCTTCCTTAACATCCAACGGTTGAGCTTCCAAGATATGGCTCGCGTCTGGTACGTATTTCCTTAGTTGGGACACATGAAATACGTTGTGAACTTGTGACAAATTCGGAGGCAAGGCTAACCGATATGCTCTTTCTCCAACCTTGCCCAGCACTTCGTAAGGTCCAATATATCTTGGGCTTAACTTGCCCTTCATTCCAAATCTTGCAACTCCCTTGGTGGGTGAAACTCGTAAGTATACCTTTTCACCTTCTTCAAACTCCAAAGGTCGCCTCTTTGTGTCAGCCCAACTCTTACTACGATCTTGAGCCACTTTGAGTTTCTCTCTTATCACTTCTACCTTTTCAACTGTTTGCTCAACCAACTCGGGTGCAGTGATTGTCCTTTCCCCAACTTCATCCCAACAAACCGGGGACCTACACTTACGTCCATATAAGGCTTCAAATGGCGCCATGCCAATTGCACTGTGATAGCTGTTATTATATGAAAACTCCATTAACTTCAACATGCTATCCCAGTTTCCTTTAAAATCTAGGGCGCATGCTCTTAACATATCCTCCAAGGTTTGGATGGTCCTCTCGGATTGCCCATCTGTTTGCGGATGGTACGCGGTACTCATTCTCAGTTCGGTACCCATCGCCTTCTGAAATGCCCTCCAGAACTTAGAGGTGAACTTGGGGTCACGGTCTGACACAATGCTGACTGGGACTCCATGTAGACTCACAATGCAATCCACATATATATTGGAAATCTTCTCATAAGACGTACCATGTGGCATAGCTATAAAATGGGCTGTCTTTGTCAACCGGTCTACAATCACCCAAATCGTTTCGTTTCTGTTGCGGGTCTTGGGTAGTCCCATTACGAAGTCCATCGTCACGTGTTCCCATTTCCATTCTGGAATCTCTAGCGGCATCATCAAACCACCAGGTTGTTGATGTTCGGCTTTGACTTGTTGGCAAACCAAACACCTTTCAACATACTCTGCTATAGATCTCTTCATCCCTATCCACCAATAGTTTCTTTTAAGATCCTTGTACATCTTAGTGCTCCCAGGGTGTATAGACATCCTTGAGTTATACGCTTCTTGGAGCAATTCTGTTCGGAGTTAGTCTTTACCTGGCACGCATAACCGATTCTGGAACCATAGACTTCCATCTCCTCGCAACTGGAAATCCTTTACTGGTCCCGTGGATAATTTGTCGCGGATTTCTTTCAGTGTTGTGTCCTCATACTGCGCTTCTTTAATTCTGTCTACCAAGTCTGGGCTGATAGACAAAGCTGTAAGGACATTTGCCACTGAATCCACCAATTCAAGATCAAACTCCTCAATTTCTCTTTCTAACAGAGATTGTCTCGCGTGGCTAGACTTTCTGCTCAATGCGTCTGCCACTCTGTTGGCCTTACCCGGATGGTAGTTGATGGTTAGATCATAATCCTTGAGTAACTCCAACCATCTTCTCTGTCTCATGTTTAACTCTTTCTGCGAGAATAAGTACTTTAAGCTCTTGTGATCAGTGAATACGGCACATTTTTCTCCATATAAGTAGTGCCTCCAGATCTTAAGAGCAAATACCATAGCTGCGAGTTCCAAATCATGCGTCGGGTAATTCTGCTCATATGGTTTCAATTGTCTTGATGCGTATGAAATAACTCGTTCATTTTGCATCAGGACACAAGCTATAAACAGAAAGTTAATTCAAGACTAGGATAAGTATATACAATGCATTAATTGTAATGATGTACATACATGGTCCTTTCTTGGATGCGTCACTATAGATCACAAAACCGTCGGTGCCGGAGGGTTGTGCCAACACCGGGGCTATGGTCAATCTCTTCTTGAGCTCAGTAAAGCTCTGCTCGCATTCAGCAGTCCATTCGAACTTAGTCTTCTTCTGCGTAAGTCGACTCAATGGTATTGCTATCGTTGAGAAACCCTCAACAAACTTCCTGTAGTAGCCTGCCAAGCCTAGGAAGCTTCTTACTTCAGTCACGTTTGTAGGTCTTGGCCATTCCGTGATGGCTTCTATCTTCTTAGGGTCCACCGATATCCCATCTTCTGAAATCACATGACCGAGAAAGGCTACACTTCTTAGGCAAAATTCACACTTGCTGAATTTAGCATAAAGCTGCTGTTGCCTCAGAATTTGCAACACCACTCTTAAATGTTCAGCGTGTACTTGCTCGTCGGGAGAATATACCAAAATGTCGTCGATGAACACTACTACAAATTGGTCCAACTGTTCTAGGAATACAGTGTTCATCAAATCCATGAAAGCTGCTGGGGCATTAGTTAATCCAAAAGGCATCACTAAAAATTCGTAATGCCCGTATCAAGTCTGAAAAGCCGTTTTAGGTACGTCTCCGGCTTTCACAAGCAGCTGATGATACCCTTGACGAAGATCAATCTTTGAAAACCAGCGAGCTCCCTTTAACTGATCAAACAAATCCTCAATTCTTGGCAAGGGGTATTTGTTCTTGATGGTAATCTTATTCAGTTCTCGGTAGTCAATGCACAATCTCATACTGCCATCCTTCTTCTTTACAAATAGAACTGGAGCTCCCCAAGGTGATACACTGGGGCGAATCAATTTCTTGTCTAACAACTCTTGAAGTTGTCCCTTAAGCTCCTTAAGTTCGGCTGGAGCCATTCTATAGGGTGCCTTAGATATAGGCTCGGCTCCAGGGACCAAATTGATTTTGAACTCCACTTCCCTCCATGGCGGAACTCCCAGCAAATCATCCGGGAATACATCCTTGAACTCATTGATCACCGGTATTTGATCTATAGAGGGAACCTCCTGCTTCGCATCTAATGCATACACCATAAATCCCTCTGCTCCTTTCTGTAAGGCTTTAAAAGCCTTAATCACCGTCGAGTATATCTTCTTTGGGGCTTTTGTTAACTTGACGCTTCCTTACACCGTTATTTCATTCATCTTAGGGTCCTTAACGGTCACTCTTTTAAGCTTGCAGTCAATATTGGCATGATTCTTGGTCAGCCAATCCATGCCCAATATCACGTCGAAATCCTTCATCGGAATTGGAACTAGTGTCACTGAAAACAATTTTCTATCCAATTCCAACTCACAATCTTTGTACTGGTGATGGGATACCAGCACTTGTTCGCCGGCTGCTTGCACTCTAAATGGGTTCTCAAGCCATTCGGGTAAACAACCGAGTCCGTTAGCGAATCGCTTAGAGATGAAGGAGTGACTAGCTCCGCTATCAAACAATGCGTTTGCATGTACTTTATTAACTAGGATCACACCTAAGCACAAAAGTGTAGCATATGAAGGTTTCATAACACGCATTTAATCATCAACTTGGAAGACTAAAAATTCAACTTAAGTAACTGTTATTTAACCTTAAGTCGTACCTGTCACCACGTTGGCGTCCTCCTGGACTTCGGCGTCCGTCATTGCGTGGACTCTCGCATTGGGCCTGCCTCTCTGCTGCTGAGCTGGCCCTGCTGCTGCCTGAGGCTTAGGGTTCCATTCAGGGCAGTCCTTGATCCTATGGCCTGCCTTTCCACATTTGAAACACGCTCCGGTTATTTTCCAACATTCACCCACGTGTCTTTTATGGCAGTGTGGGCACACGGTAGGTGCCTGTCGATCAGGCTGATTCTGTTGCGGTGCCCTCTGAACTGGTCCCGCTTGCCCCTTTCTAGGAATCTTGACCCAACGTCCGGGTCTACCACCACTTTGCTCTTCCCTCGGCCTCTTGCTCGACTCTTCACGAGCCTCCTAAGGCTGTGACCTGCGCATGTCACTCTCCACACGGTAACACGCATCCAACATCTCCTCAAAAGTCTTCAAATTGGACCCCGCTATTGCCGTCCGTATGCGAGGGTTCAAACCTTCTTCAAACTTCAACATCTTCATCCGATTGTTTTCCAATACCATGGGCGTGAATTTGCCCAAGGCATGGAACCTATCTGCATAATCAGAGACAGACATCCTTCCTTGCTCAAACTTGTCAAACTGCCTCATCTTTTCCAAAATGGCAGTCTCAGACACATAGTAATCTTTGTAGGCCTGCACGAATTGTCTCCACTGAATGGGGGGAGTCATCTTTGGCAGCATGCCATTCCACCAGGCATTAGCTCTGCCGATCAGCAATGGGGTGGCTACATCCCCTTGAGTTCTTCAGGCACTTGCACAAGCCTGAAGCACTTCTCCACTTCGTCAAGCCAGAACCCAGCCACCTCTGGGTCAGTGGTCCCTTCAAAGTTTGGGGCATGCATCTTGCGCATCTCCCCAATATAGTACCTGATGCCTTGCTGGGGAGGTGGTGGAGGAGGTTGTTGTGGTTGTTGCTGCTGCTGAGCAACCCCTTGAGCTATCACTGTGATAGCGTCTATCAGCGCCTGGGGTACTAAGACTGGAGGTGGTAGTGGTGGAGGGTTATTGTTGTTCCCATTGCCACCGTTTCCTTGATTGTCACGTCTAGGAGGCATCTTCTACAAGATCACGCTTATTAGTATCGAGCAGTTCCAAAAATAAATGCTTGGGGTCCATAATGTTGTACAAGGCGGAATTCATAAGGTAAAATAAATACATTTATTGATTACTCTTAATCGCGCTCGTACACACCCATCCCAGTCAAACTTACATATAGGATCACATACTTAGACTTAAAGATCAACTTAGAGTCAAGATCATAGCTTAAGACTCTACATGTCATAACCTAGGTCTCCGAGGTAGATTTGAAGCCTAGGCTCTGATACCACCTGTAGCGCCCTGACCCGGACAGCAGAATCCGAACCGGTACACCCGTCGTAGCTTACTGAGAAGACTACAAGACGTCTCATCTCTCGAATACACATCATCAACGACGTAAGAGAAATAAGCGCAGAAACATATCACGTCAATCTAAACCATCAATGCAGTACGTCAAAAGACAATGTGAATACCAAAGGAACTGTGTATGGTCGCAGCCATCTAAAATCCCAAATGAATTAAGAAACAGAAATGACGGAAAACTATCTAATCAATCCACTCCACACAGTCTAAACATCCCATTCTGCCCACTCGCCGTTGTCCTCAATGAAAATCATGTCGTAACTAGGTTCATCTGCAAAGACAAAGGCAGTACCCTTAGCGAAAACGCTAGCAAGTAACCCGCTTATAAGACATACGGGATCAACACATGGCAAGACATGAGTAATATATAATTCAAGGGAATCGTGGGGCACATGTCTTGTAAAAGTTCCAAATAAATAAACGAATCACGTAATAGCAAGTATAGCCATTCACACGCAATTAACAAATCAATGACAATCAAATACCACGCACATCCATACCACAACGACTCTCATGATGCATGTCAAAATATGCACTACACTACACACTCACAAATGCATGAGCCATTTCTTTTCAAATCAGTGCAATGCATGTCACAATGTCCGGTCTCGTAACTCGTTATCCTGTAACGCGCCCCGGCTTATATTTCCATCTCGGTTTACGTTACAGGCTCGTATGCTCTGTGATGCGCCTCGGCTTATATTTCCATCCCGATTTACATCACAGATCTCGTAAAACTCTGCAATGCACCTCGGCTTATATTTCCATCCCAATTAACATTGCAGAGGACTTTATACCCTGTAACGTGCCCCGGCTTATATTTCCATCCCGGTTTACGTTACAGCCTTTTGTGCCCTGCAATGCGCCCTGGCTTATATTTCCATCCCGGTTTATGTTACAGGCTCGTATGCTCTGTGATGCGTCTCGGCTTATATTTCCATCCCGATTTACATCACAGATCTCATAAAACTCTGCAATGCACCTTCGCTTATATTTCCATCCCGATTAACATTGCAGAGGACTTTATACCCTGTAACGCGCCCCGGCTTATATTTCCATCCCGGTTTACGTTACAGCCTTTTGTGCCCTGCAATGCGCCCCGGCTTATATTTCCATCCCGGTTTACATTACAGGTCACCTTCGCAAATACGTACCGAAGCACATCTCTTTTTCAAAACCATATGCAAATGCAAGTGCCATGATGCAGGACTTCTCGTCTCATTCACATCCTCGTTCACATAGATGCAATTCACATTCACATATTCAATTCACATTCAATAACGCACAACCACACAAGAATCCCCTCACTTATACATCAATGCTTATACTTCAGACTAGGTCGTCAACACTTAGCCTTGATTCTAAAATTCACGAACCAATGGGAGAACCCCTATCTTCCTTCATTGAACCCTATAAAACCTCGTACGTTCATTTCTTAACCCTCCTAAGTCATCCACGTTGAACTCCGATTCGAATACCCTTCAAAATTCTCCAAACTTGATTCACCGTCTTAAGTCATGTTCCCAAGACTTAGGCTAGTCTTAATCAGGTCCTAAGAAGTCCCTAAGGTCACCCAAAGGGTCCCCTAGCTTCCCTCTTTCTTCCCTTACTTTCCCACAAAACTGGTTGATGTCATACCCTGACGTCGATCGATCGACGTACGTCATACCCTGACGTCGATCGATCGATGTTCATATGAGACACGTCGATCTCTCACTCAACCTACGTCATACCCTCACGTCATACCCTCACATCATACCCTCACGTCATACCCTCACATCATACCCTCACTTACTACACGTCATACCCTCACGTCATACCCTCACTTACTACACCATCATACCCTCACCCTGAACTACGTCGATCGATCAACGTGCATCTGAGGCACGTCGATCTCTTACTCCTTACACGTCGATCGATCGACGTGCATCTGAAGCACGTCGATCTCTCACCTGCTATACGTTGATTGATCGACGTCATAATTTTTCAGAATCTTCATCCTGCGATTTCTGCAGAAACTGCATATCTATAACCAATCATTTTCCAACTTTCTTCCCACCATTCCAAGCCTAATCTTCCCTATCAATCCATTCTTAATCCCCTCAAACAAGATCCTTCATACGTACGTCAACGATTCAATCCTAAAACTCGAATCTATCATCAAATCAAACCAAAAACCTAAGCTTTCTACTCCTTCCTCCCTTCAACCGCCATCATCAACAAAGTGGGATTCAAGGGATGGGGATTTACATGATCACACATAAACAATGAACATCAAACAAGCTTTCAACATATAACGGCCAAATCTCAAACCAAAACACACAGATCGCGCAAATAGATTCACATAAAGAACTTACTGCATGGTGATCCAAATTGATATCAAAATAGGCCCTTTTTCTTTCACAAAAACGTAAGAACTTATAAGAAAGTTACTTGCCTTTGATTACTTCGAAGGAGAAACGAGAAACGGAAGAGGATTGGATTGAGGTTCTTGAGATTCTTCTCTAGGGTTGCAAAAATGCGAAGGAGTCGTTCAGAACTGAAGGGCGGCGGTTTCTCTCTGCGTAAGAGAGAAAACTGACGTTCTGTCAGTTTTTATATGGGAAGGGAAAATTTGGTGTTTCTAAATTATATCTTATTTTCTTGTTTACCTTAAAGGATAATTCCTAATATTTATTTCTAAAACTGAATACAATTTAATTCTAATATTTAACCCTTCATTAAATGCCAATTAATCCTAATACTTAATTCGCAATTCATTACGGTTGATCGTCATTAATCTCATTTTAATTCCGTCTTATCTTTCATTTATTTTACGGAGGGTGCGGGGCATAACACATACCAAACCTCTAGTGGTATGTATGGCTTCTATGATAAACTACGACGACTAAAGACGGATATGAGAAGATGGAATAAAGAAGTCTTTGGAAATATTTTCTGTGAATTATTGGTAGTAGAAGAGGAGACAATCTGTGCCGAGAGGGTTTATGATGCATCTCCATCTGAAGACTCTCGGGTAGCATATCATCTTGCCAAATCCAATCTCTTAAAGTTACAATCTCGATCTTATCTTTATTGGAAGCAGAAGGCCAACATAAAGTGGCTAAAAAAGAAGAAGCTAACACATCTTATTTCCACCAAATGGTCAGGGCAAGGAGGCGGAAGCAGGCTATTACTTTTATTCGGAAAGTTGATGGGACTAACTACGAGTCTGTTTTGATTCCCTATTCAGTGACGAGCCGACATTTGATCATAGAACTATCCTGCGGAATATTCCATAGGTTTTGACAGAGACGGATAACGATAATCTTCTAGTGTTGCCACAGTCAGACAAGGTTAAGAGAGCAGTGTAGCAGCCATGTCCCTCCAGCGCCTCGGGCCCTGATGGTTTCCCAGGTTGTTTATCGGCACTTTTGGCATGTATTGGAATTAGATGTGTTACTTGCAGTCCAAGAATTCTTCCTGGGTATTCACGTCCCTCGTGTCATGGCTGCCTCGGCGATATGTTTGATTCCCAAGACGCCCAATCCTAACACCTTTGCAGACTTTAGACCAATATGCTTGACGAATTTTCTATCCAAGGTTGTTACTCGTATTATTTTCTCTAACCTTTCTACGTTATTGCCTAGATTGATATCTCCAGAGCAGGCAGGCTTTATGCCCGGGTGCAATTTTTAGGAACAAGTGTTGATGGCAAAGGAAATGGTTCATATTTTAAAATCGTAAATGTCGCGGAGGGCAGATAATGATTAAGTTGGATATGGCCAAGTCATTTGATTGTGTTTCTTGGCTATACCTTGAGCAAGTGCTTTTGTGGTTTGGCTTTCATCCTAGATTTGTACGGATCATTTTGAATAATTTGGATTTGACCCGCTGCTCAGTGCTGGTTAATGGCAAGCCATGTGGCTTCTTTCAGCCATCTCGGGAGTTGAATCAAAGGGATCCGTTATTGTCTGTACTGTTTATTATAGCTTCCGAGGGCTTTTCTAGGGGATTAGCTTCTTTATTCCAAAATGGAATCTTAACAGGTTTTAGCAGTGGCCGTGTTCCGGTAGTATCGCATCTTGGATTCACCAATGACTTGTTGATTTTCCTGAATGGTTCAGTTAATAATTTGCAATTTTTCAAGAGTTTCTTAGAACAATATCAGCGTGCTTCAGGACAATTGGTTAACTATCATAAAAGTCAATTGGTTGTTGGTGGTAGTGCCTCCTCTCATCGAGCGGTATCGGTCTTGAATATGCGGTTGTCTGTCCTGCCTATTAAATACTTGGGTTCCTATCTTTTCAAAGGCATTAATCGCTTGCAGTACTGTACATCTCTGCTTGCTCATTTTGATGCTTGTTTAACAGGTTGGTTGCAGAAGCTCCTCAGTATGGTAGGCAGAGTAACGCTTATCCAGTGTGTTTTATCGGCCATGCCTTTGCATATAATGGCTAATGCCTGGCTTCCTAAAAGTGTTATCATGGAATTAAATCGCAAAATGTCTTAGTTTTTATGGGAAAGCGACACCACTAGAGAGCGTGGGACACGATTTGTCGTCCAAAGGAGGAGGGTGGATTGGGAATTCGCAGTCTTGATGTTTTACAGAAGGCTTATGAATGTAAGTTGTGGTGGATGTATCACACATCGTCATCGACTTAGGCAGATTATCTCAGGCAGAAATATGGGACAAGAGGTGAAATGCGCGCTTTTATATATGACTCTACGGATTGGAAACGATTATGTAATATTGATTCCTTTTGTGAGCTGCAACTACATGTTACATCAGATGGATTATCTTGGGTGGATGATGAGCGTGGTCAATTTACACTTCGCAAGGCCTATTCTTCCTGTCGAATGCAGGGATGTAATTTTCTTTACAACCGATACATATGGTGGAGAGGAACTCCTCCTCAAGGTCGAGTGTTCTTGTGGAGATTGTGGTATAATGCGCTTCCTAAGCCGGACAATACTTGTACATGGCTAGTAGCTTACCCAACACGTGTTTTCTGTCAAAGGCAATCAGCCGATCAAAATCATACTTTCTATACATGTTCAGTGATTCATGACATATGTAGGCATCTATCTTTGATCTTCTCTGGGCTGACACCAACTGCATTATCTTTCAAGCAATACTTGCGAGTGTGGTGGAGTAATGCAACGCAGGCCACCATGATGGGACAGTTAGCAGCTGTAGTTCCAATGCTTGCATCTTGGTTAATTTGGAAGGAATATGCAGCATTGCATTTTGGGGACGAAACCTTTTCATTATTACGTCTTAGGAAAGAATAAGAGTTGCCATATATACCTGGTGTTCGTCTGTTTCTGGAAGTAAATTTGCGGCCTCAATTCAGCATTTAATAACTGCAAATTACTCGTCACCTTTACGATCGAGGAAAGCACAGATTATTCGATGGTGGTTGCCACCAACGAGCAAGTTAAAACTTACTATAGACGCCGTAGCAAGAAGCCGAGGGGCAGCTGGAGGGGCGATTCTGCGAAATGACGAGGGTCAACTGGTCTACGCTATTTGCTTTCCTTTGCCGGTTTTGACTCCTTTACATGCTGAGTTGCAGGCTGTGTTATTCTCTCTCATTTATTTTGCAACACTGGGTTTTTTTGAGTTTCACATTGAGGTAGATTGTGAGTCCTTGCTAGATATGATCAGTGATTCGGTATCTTCTACATCACGACTGGGCATGGATCATAAACGTTTGTTGATGCTCCTGAATTGCATGGCCGTCACACTCTCATATACCGCGTGAGGGGTAACACCGTAGCACATTTCCTGGACCAGCATGGACTAATGAGTGGATGCCTATGCACTTTTGGTCGTCGGGTGGACCTTCCACCAATGGCGCGTGGTAGTTTACAGACGGATATTGACACACCGTACATCCGATGATGACATCTATTTTAGACATTTCATGTTTTCTTGCATGCATCCTTTTGATGCAGGCGTCTGGGTATGTTCATTATAATATATTTACAGCATTTGTTTCGAAGATGTTAATATGCCTGCTGATAGCTGAATATTTCTTGCTGAGGATCTCTACCAACCCAAAGGCGCTCAATATTGGATGTTTTATACTCAATGTTGAATGGAATGGCATAACAGATTCGTTGTCCGTATCTGATAGGGATACAGACAACCCGGGTATTCAACTCACACTTGCTTCTCCTCTTGTTTCTTGCATTATTGTCCACCTCTTATATGTAACATTTCACATGTTTAACATTTTGAGGTACACACATATGAAGTTGCAACGGCTCCCTCGGTTGAAGATGCGGCGACTTTTCCCCGAGGCTTGGAGTGACACATTACTTTCCCTATGAATTTCATTGTATTACACGCTTTATTTCGACTTTCACATTGCTACTTTCTAGTATAATACGTTTTCTATATATCATTTCTATCTTACACTGTTTAGTTTGGGAGAGTCTCCCACCATAGACAGGGCTGATATTGTAACCACGATATTCCTCTGCCACAAGTGAGGGTTCTTATATTAATAAAATAACCGAACGGCACCGCCTGTCCTTCATCTAAAAAAATATATGCGCACACCAATACATGTGCATATACATATGTATACATACACATACATCTCTCGGCCCATTTTTCCCCTATCCCACTATCCAACTTACCCTCCCTTGCCCCCAACACCGTCGGCCACCTCATTGCCCCTCACCAGTACCTCCTCCCCATCCCACTCCCTCGCGCAACCCCCTTCCCTTCACCCAAAACCATAATTTCACTCATCTCACTTTCTACCTTTCATCCTCCCTCCAAAACGCATACCATCCATATTTGTACACATCAAATACCATCAATAGCAAGTACAGTTCACGCCTAACACACTGCACCCACGCATGAACCTCATGCGCCTCCACTTCGCCAGCGCATATGGCTCACGCGCCGCCACTAGCGTCGCCGCATCCACCAGAATTCGTCTTATACTATTTCTAACTTTATTCCATCCTCAAATCATGTAAAATCAAAACTTATGCCACCATGAAACTCACCCAAATTCTATACCAAATCACAAAATTCATCCTACCTATAATCACACATATTTCATAACTTATAAATCATATACCTATAAAAATTATACCATCTTTATGCCAAAAACAGTTTAGCCGAAATATACCTGAACCAAATAAATTTCTTCGACCTTTTATACATAGACTAGACAAAACTTATAATTTCATACACACACACATATATATATGGCATATATACATATATTCATATACTATATATCATACGCATATGAAAATTATACATCAATCGTATACCAAAATACATATTTGGCCGAAGGGTACACCTTTAGTGTACATATGTTTAACTCTCGGCCCTAAGGCCACACATTACAAATTCAACACATATATTCTCAGAGCCATCTACACATATACATCCATTTATGCAATCAACTATACACATGCATGATCCTTGAATTTATACAGAAAAAATAGTTATACAGTTCACAAATTCGTAATGAATATAGATACCCTTTACACATATATGTTATACCGAATAAACAATTAGAGTTTGATTGGATAGAAAACTCTCCCTTTCTTCCTCCAAGATGGCTGCCGAAAGTTTGTATTGGGCATGGGTGTGGCTAGCCGGTTGTGTTGTAAATGGTTGTGGGTAGGGTTTAGTTATTTGTATATATAGATAGGTATACAGTTTTCTAATAGGCATAAGAAAAATATTTAGGATAAATCACCTAGAGTTTAATTCCTATCCCATATTTTCATATTCCAATCCAAATAATATAAGATAACTATTATCCTATATTGTATAATTATACTTTTTTTATATTTACATTATTTTCCTTTAAAAAAATACGGTCATAACAAAAAGCAACCAAATTTTCATACGCTTCATTCCCAAATGCTTGAAATGATTTAGATGTCCTAGAGGTAGACAGTTCTGTAGCCAGTCCAACGCTTTTGCATATGATGTCAATTGATCCGTCTGAAACACATTCCAACATGGGTAGAAACGTACATTGTTGCCTTTGTGGTGGAATTGAGTTTGAATCGGAGCTCTCTAAAAATTTGGGAATTATACCCCCTCTGAATCACTGTATTCATAATATTCCACTTTGATATACAATTTTTCTCAGTATATTGTTTGCCAGGCCTCCTTTTTTAAGTGTGATTGAGTATGAAAAAACAACATCATCCACTAAATGTGCTCCGGATGGAGTATTGGAAAATCCATTGTCGATGGTGTCAAAATTATGGGAAGCCAAGCCAATAATGTACCAACCAGACAAACCAATAATGTGCCGAGTCGAGGTGGCTAGGTGAAAAGGCACAACAGTGCACTAAGTATAAAGACAGCAGTGCCGAATCGATCTGACAAGATGAAGAAAAAACCCTAGTGCCAACCTGAGGTGACCAAGCAAAAAAAATACAGTGGGATGCTAAGAGCAGAGACAACACTAGGGAGCCGAGGTGTCGAGTTGATGAAAACAACTCATCATTCTGACTAGCCAAGAATACACAATCAGCCAAGCTCATAGAAACACAGTGTTGAAGTCAGCTAGAGGTGCAATCGAAAGAAGCACACTAAGACAGTATAACCATAAGATGTTGCGAATCAAAGGTAGCTAAAGGCAATTGAGTCCAAGAAGTTGAGCCAAAGCAGTTTCTGATTGAGTGTTGTAGAGGAAGGTGGTTACATCCGTTATTTTAGGAGCACATGTTAATTAGACTTATATTGACATATTTATGTACAAATAGGTGACCATTACAATTTTTGTACAGACGGTTGTCGAATGTTTTTAGTTGAATGAGAAGTTTCTCAGCTTGTACAAAATTTTCTTTTCTTTTCTACTTTTCTCAGCTTAATCTGTTATCTATCTCTCCACTTCTCTGTTGCATTCATTTATCCTCATTTCTCAAGTTAAGAATTTTGTCATGGTATTAAAGTGACAAAACAATCGCATCGTGTTAATGCAAGAATTGGTTTTGATGATTTGCACACAAGACGAGAGAAGGTTCAAAAACAAGTGTGTTTGAAATATCTTTAAATAATAGAAAAAATGTCTTCTGAGAAATCAAACGCTCTATGGAGCGCTACTTCTGAGGACAGAAAGTTTCAAACTGAGCCTAATAGCGCTCTAACATGTTAGAGAAATAAAACTAACTTGCTCAAGGAGCTTGAGAAATCAAACGCTCTATGGAGCGCTACTTCTGAGGACAGAAAGTTTCAAACTGAGCCTAATAGCGCTCTAACAGATCATAGAAATAAAACTAACTTGTTTATAGAGTTTCAAACGCTTTATCGAGCGCTTCAGCTTTAAATTATGATATTAAGCCTTCAGGACAGAAAGTTTCAAACTAGGCAAATAGCGCTCTATCAGGAAAGACAAATGAGGTTATTAAAGTTTCGAACGCTCTATTGAGCGCTACATTCACGAAGTCGGATGCGCAAAGAACTGAAGTAACTTTCTCTCTCTCCTGTACTTTATGTTTGACAAAAAGCACTTTTTGTATTCCCTATGCTATCATGACTTTTGTGGCTACGTTTTGAATTACAAATCCTTGGTTGGTGAGAATATCTTACTATTTTAAGCTTTATGCACAAGACTTCCTCAAGAAGTTTTGACTTCTTCCAATAAGCAATTTTCAAAAGTGATGAGGTGTCAACATACCATTGGATGTCTTCTCCCAATCTTCTCTCTCTCTTTCCTTCTCCTCCAACGGTTAGAAGCTCTTCCTTTAAGGGTTGGAAGACTCCATTTTTGAAGACTAACTTTCTACCTCAAGCTCTCAAGTCTTCATTTGTATTTTGCTCTAAAAATCATTGTAAAATTACTTTATTGTTGAGAGTGTGTGATTGTAAAGGAGAAGAGGTCTTCTTCTAAGTGAGGATTGTGAGGAGCAAGATCTAGATTGTTGGTCAAGAAGCAAGGGAGCTTCTTGTTGGGCGAAACTCAAGCTTCCAAGAGCTAGTTGATGGTGTTGGAGCAACATCATTCTCCATAGAAGATTTCTTTGGTGAAGAGAAGATCTTAAGGAGGCTAGGCTTCAAGGAGGTTGAGTGTTCATTGTTGAAACTCAAGCTTCCAAGAGCTAGTTGATGGTGTAGGAGCTACATCATACTCCATAGAAGGTTTCTTTGGTGCAAAGAAGATCTTGAGGAGGCTAGGCTTCAAAGAGGTTGAGTTTTCATTGTTCTTGAGCTAGGTTTGCTAAACCTAGTTTGTTATTGTATTTTCTTTGATTGTTGTTTCCCTCAAAGAGAAATAACAATCCCTTGTTCAAAAATCCTTCTTGTTCAAAGCAAGAAGGTAGAGGAGTAGAGTCTTTGACTTGAACCTCTATAAATTTGGTGTTCTTTCATTTCCGCAATTTATTTCCTTCAAAGAACACATCAAGTATTGGTTTAAACACTTCCATTGCACAAAGATTCGAAAAAGAACCATACTTGTATAAACACACTATTCAACCCCCCCTTCTAGTGTGTTTCACGAACCTAACAATTGGTATCAGAGCCTAACCTTGATTTTTTGGTAGTCAAATAGCAAGGTTTGATCCTATCTAGTATGGAGGAAACACCTTATGATTGGGAATCTTCGGGTGGTGAGTCTTCTAGGACAAGAAGAAGAAGACAAGAAAATTTGATACCGTCGGTATCTAATATTCATACCAAAGTGCCAATGTTTGATTCAAATAATTACTCTCTATGGAAATCCAACATGGAGACCCATCTTAGGGGTTGTGGTTATCGGATTTGGAAAGAAGTTACAAAGGGCTCAAAGGCTCCTATTGATTATGATAATCCAACTCAAGAAGAAGAGTTACTATTTGCTATAAATGGAAAAGCTCTTGACATCTTGAATAGTTCTCTTACTCCAAATGAGAGAGCTAAGATTCAAGGTGTGCAATCGGCTCATGAAGCATGGATAAAGTTGGAAATGATCCATGAGGGTACTTCTCAAGTTAGAAAGGCAAGGAGAAGGATGTTGATGAAACAATTTTATAATTTTTCCGTCCCCAATGGTGAAAAAATCGAAGAGACTATTCAAAGGTTCACCAAACTTGTCAATCTACTTAATGCGGTGGGAAAGAAGATCGAACAAGAAGATCTTAACCATCGACTTCTAAATAGCTTGGGAAGAGAATGGAATCCTAAGGTGACGGCCATTGAAGAATCAAAGGATCTTGAAACTCTTACCTTAGATGAGTTATATGGAAATCTTATGACTCATGAAATTCAACTTGAGGAACAAGAGAAAAATGATCCTATCAAACAATCACCTAAGGCGTTGGTATGTGACACGGATGATTCAGATGATGAGTTTGAGCTTCTTGTAAGGAGGTTCAAAAGGTTTGCCAAGAAAAACGGAGATGAGGCTAAACGATTTATCAAAGGAACTCTATCCAAGGACCAAGATGACAAATGCTTCAAATGTGGAAAATATGGTCACTTTATGAAAGATTATAGAGTGAAGGATTCGCACCCAAAAGATAAGAGGGCTATCTACCAAAAGAAGAAGGCTCTTCAAGCGGAGGTAGCGCATTGGGATAGTCTCCAATCCGACTCCGAAGGTGACCATGATGATGACAAGGATCTTGCTCTTATAGCCATGAGTGATGATGATCTTGATAGAGAATATTCTTGTTTCATGGCCATCGAAGATGATATGGAGGTATGCACTAGATCTTCTCATTATAGATTGCAAGATGAATTTGATGATATGATTGAGAAAAATGATTTGCTAAGTCTCAAATATAAACGTGTTAAACGAGATTTTAGAGAATGCATAAATGAGTATAATGTCACACTTGAAAACAACATTGCATTGCAACTTGAATATGATATTCTTATGACCATGCATAAAGTAGTTGCTAATGAGAATTGTTGGTTGAGATATGAAAGTGAGATTCATTTGAGCACAATGGAAAAAATGTTTGAGGGCAAGCATGCTTTAAATAAGATGCTAATTAGTCAAAGAGCAAGCATTGATAAAACCGGATTAGGCTATAATGCATCTAGTGTGAGCATGAAACCTTCAACTATGCCTTTGATTAAATTTGCCAAATCAAGTAATGCATCCACTCCCTCCTTCAAAGAATCAAAACCATCTTTGAAGAAACAAAGGCATATGCCTCATAGCAAGGCAAAAGCACCTAAGGTATCAAAACCTTTGGTTAAACACGTTGCCAAAACCTCTTCTTTAGTACCAAGGAAGATCATGCATAAACATGAATCACGGATTATGCCTACACATAAGCATCATGATCATTCTTACTCTCGAATTATGCCTACACATAAGCATCATGATCATCCTTACTCTCACAAACGTATTCCTACATGCTTCTATTGCAACAAGAAAGGGCATGTAGAAAGAGTTTGTAAAGCCAAGAGAAATACACATCTTGTATGGGTGCCAAAGGGTCAAGTGCATGTTACTAATCCTCAAGGACCCAAAACAAAAAGGGTACCAATGTCATATGTTGATTTTGTAGGTCATAGCGACAAATGGAGAAATCAAGGACAAAGGCGTCCAATGGGTCGTGGACATTGGGTGTTCCAACCATATGACGGGAAACAAAAGATTGTTTCATAAGATCACTATGCAAGATGGAGGAGTTGTCCACTTCGAAGGTAGTAAAGGCCAAATCAAAGGACATGGTAAAGTGGGTAACGATTCCTTCTCTCTTAGTGACGTACTTTATGTGGATGAGCTTAAGTATAATTTGATAAGTGTGAGCCAATTATGTGATACAAATATGAAGTTACATTTGTGAAAACAAAATGCATTGTGAAAAAGCTTGGGTGACAAACATCACACATTTGTGGTAGTAGATGATTACACTAGATATACATGGGTAATGTTCCTTGCTAAAAAAAGTGATGCAAGGCATGAGTTTATTGATTTATATAGGCAATTGGAAAATTACATAAGTGACACCATTAAGACAATTAAAAGTGATCATGGTGGTGAGTTTGATGGAGTTTTTCATAGTTTTTGTGTATCCAAAGGATATGTACATAACTTTTCGACTCCATGAAATCCACAATAAAATGGTGTGGCCGAACGAAAGAATAGAACCCTACAAGAAATAAGTAGGGCAATGCTTAATGAGTTCGGCTTGCCCAAGTATTTTTGGGCCGAAGCGGTTAATACCGCTTGTCATGTAATTAATCATATCTATTTGAGACCATACCTAAATATGACTCCTTATGAACTTTGAAATGGCAAGTCCCCAATATTGGGTATTTCAAGGTTTTTAGTTGTAAGTGTTTCATACTTAACACTAAAGACACTTTGGACAAGCTTGACTTCAAAGCGGATGAGGGCATATTTTTTAGGCTATGCCTCAAATAGTAAAGCATTTCGTGTATTTAACAAAAGAAGAAAAAAAGGTGGAAGAATCTATTCATGTTAAGTTTAGTGAATCACTTAGTGATGAAATTAAACTTAATAAGAAACGTGAAGATGGTGAAGATAAAACTTCTCAAGAAGAAGATCTTGATATTGTTCCAAGTGTTGCTCATCAAGAAGAAATTGTTGATGAATCACCTAAAAAAAAATCTTCATTGACTTAACAATTGATCTTATTGAAGGAACTCATCCACCTAGTGTCAAAGACCAAAGTGAAACAAATAGAGATATTTCACAAGCTCCTTTTGATGATACACAAAATATGGTCAATGAATCTCATTTTCCGGAAAATGATTATGAGAAAGTTGAAGGAGATGTATCCAATCTTCCTAGGTCATTTAAGTACAAAAGCTCACATCCTCATGAGCTAATTATGGGTGATATAAATCGTGGTATCACTACTAGGAGACAATATATAGAAAATGCATTTGTGTCACTTTTAGAACCTAAGAATATTAAGGAAGCACTTCTTGTTTTAGCTATGCAAGAAGAGCTAAATTAAATTGAAAGAAATGATGTTTGACAATTGGTTTCCAAACCTCTTGATCATCCGATTATTGGCACAAAATGGGCATTTCGTAATAAAATGGATGATCAAGGCAATGTCACAAGAAATAAGGCTAGACTAGTTGCTCAGGGATATCGTCAAGAAGAGGGGATTGATTTTGATGAAACATTTGCACCCGTAGTGCGGCTTGAAGCTATAAAAATGTTGTTAGCATATGCTTGTTACAAGGATTTCAAGCTTTACCAAATGGATATTAAATCCACTTTCTTGAATGAAATTATTCAAGAAAAGGTATATGTGGCTCAATCTCCCGAATTTGAACGTCATGATTCTTTACAACATGTTTATAGGCTTAAAAAGGCATTCTATGGCCTTAAACAAGCTCCTAGAGCTTGATGTGATAGGTTGAGTACATTTCTTCTAAATAGTGGATTTTCAAGAGGTAAAGTGGATACCATCTTGTTTATCAAAGAACAAGCTTGATGTAAGGTGAATTTGAAATGAGTATGATGGGAGAACTCACTTATTTCCTTGGACTCCGAATCAAGCAAACTTAAGATGGAGTATACATTTCTCAAACCAAGTATACAAAAGACTTGCTCAAAAAGAACAACTTTGGTGAAGGTAGAAATGTGAACACTCCTATGAGCACAAGTTTGAAACTTGACAAGGATGAAAAAGGAAAGCAAATTGAGGTAACCTTGTATCGTGGCATAATTGGTAGTCTACTTTATTTGACAGCTAGTAGACCTGACATTTTGCATGCCGTATGTTTATGTGCTAGATTTCAAAGTGATCCTAGAGAAATGCATCTCATTGCGGTAAAACGTATATTTCGTTACCTTAGAGGAACTTTGAGGTTTGATTTATTTTATCCTAAGAATGCATGTTTTGATCTTAGAGGTTATAGTGACTCTGACTATGCCGGAAGTCTTGTTGATAGAAAGAGCACATCCGAAACTTGTCAATTTCTTGGAGATTGTATTGTATCTTGGTTTTCCAAGAAACAAAATAGTGTTGCTCTTTCTACGGCGGAATCCGATATGTTTCGGCCGCCTTATGTTGCGCACAATTGTTATGGATGTCACACACATTAAATGATTATAATGTTCATTTTTCCAAGATACCAATCTTGTGTGACAATACTTCGGCTATTAATATTGCACAAAAACCTGTTCATCATAGTCGAACTAAACATATCGAAGTGAGACATCACTTCATTAGGGATTGTGTGCAGAAAAGGTTGGTTTGTGTTGAATTTGTCTCTACTAGTAACCAACTAGCGGATATATTCACAAAACCACTGCCTTATGAAGTATTTGAGTCTATTAGAAGTCGATTGAGATTACTTAACATTGATCAATGTCAAATGGTATGAAAATATAAATGCTCTCTTGATTTCAAGCACTTTATATTACTTTGAAATCGCATTCATAGTCAAATTAAGCAATTCAACGAGTTCAATGACAATGCAAAGTTGAAACTTTTAAATGTTGTCAACTTAAAGCACTTCAAATGATTACTTCTATCACTCAATCGCATCAGACACTTGAAAGGCTAAAACTTTCTACAGTTGAAACTGTGATGCATTTCAAATTGAAAATGAGGGGTTACGTAAGTTTGATGTATTTGGTTGGAATAAAAAAAACCTATGGCTTGACAGGGGAAGAAATTCAAACAGAATTAGGCTTCTCTCCTTCTAAGAAACTCCAACAAATGCCTTTAGTCAACAGGGTGTTGCTAAGGATTGTTATAGCAAAGCAACTAGAGATCCAGACAATCTGAATTTATGTGTTATTTTTTTGTATCTTGACTAGCATGTAGTTAACTTTTAGATGGATCTTTCTAGTTGTAGTCCCTACCTATTTAACCAAAAGAACAAAAGCCATACTTGTTTTGCAAATTGTATTCATATATTAATTTTGCACTGTGGCATTGGGCTTAGTTCTATTACAGCTGTAGAACCTTAATGATGCACGTCTTAAATATTTGAGATCCAAACTACTCCATGCTCAAGTTGTTACAGCATTTGAGAATGAACCTAAGATTGTTCAGTTCTCTTGGCCTTGATTCTCCTCCCTTGGTTTATATTTTTTTTGATGATTTAGGGGGAGAAATGTGTTATTGTGCTGTGTGTGGTGTTGTGTGTGAGAGGTGTTGCAGGTGGATGTTGATGTTTTTGTGATAATGGTGATGTCCTCTGTTTTCCTCCTAGGTTATTATGCTCTGTTTTGTCAAGACTGGTATTGAAGTACTTGATGGTAGTTGTTTCACTAAATCACTTGCTATGCTATGTCTTTAATTAACATATGCAATGAAGTGTTTTATATGATATTTTTCCTCAGTATAAATCATTTTCGATGTTATGAAATAAAGTTATTCTCTGAGGAGTGCATCTAGTGAGGGGGAGCTTATTGTGAAATCATCAAAAAGAGGGAGATTGTTAATGCAAGAATTGGTTTTGATGATTTGCACACAAGACGAGAGAAGGTTCAAAAACAAGTGTGTTTGAAATATCTTTAAATAATAGAAAAAATGTCTTCTGAGAAATCAAACGCTCTATGGAGCGCTACTTCTGAGGACAGAAAGTTTCAAACTGAGCCTAATAGCACTCTAACATGTTAGAGAAATAAAACTAACTTGCTCAAGGAGCTTGAGAAATCAAACGCTCTATGGAGCGCTACTTCTGAGGACAGAAAGTTTCAAACTGAGCCTAATAGCGCTCTAACAGATCATAGAAATAAAACTAACTTGTTTATAGAGTTTCAAACGCTTTATCGAGCGCTTCAGCTTTAAATTATGATATTAAGCCTTCAGGACAGAAAGTTTCAAACTAGGCAAATAGCGCTCTATCAGGAAAGACAAATGAGGTTATTAAAGTTTCGAACGCTCTATTGAGCGCTACATTCACGAAGTCGGATGCGCGAAGAACTGAAGTAACTTTCTCTCTCTCCTGTACTTTATGTTTGACAAAAAGCACTTTTTGTATTCCCTATGCTATCATGACTTTTGTGGCTAGTTTTTGAATTACAAATCCTTGGTTGGTGAGAATATCTTACTATTTTAAGCTTTATGCACAAGACTTCCTCAAGAAGTTTTGACTTCTTCCAAGAAGCAATTTTCAAAAGTGATGAGGTGTCAACATACCATTGGATGTCTTCTCCCAATCTTCTCTCTCTCTCTCCTTCTCCTCCAACGGTTAGAAGCTCTTCCTTTAAGGGTTGGAAGACTCCATTTTTGAAGACTAACTTTCTACCTCAAGCTCTCAAGTCTTCATTTGTATTTTGCTCTCAAAATCATTGTAAAATTACTTTATTGTTGAGAGTGTGTGATTGTAAAGGAGAAGAGGTCTTCTTCTAAGTGAGGATTGTGAGGAGCAAGATCTAGATTGTTGGTCAAGAAGCAAGGGAGCTTCTTGTTGGGCGAAACTCAAGCTTCCAAGAGCTAGTTGATGGTGTTGGAGCAACATCATTCTCCATAGAAGATTTCTTTGGTGAAGAGAAGATCTTAAGGAGGCTAGGCTTCAAGGAGGTTGAGTGTTCATTGTTGAAACTCAAGCTTCCAAGAGCTAGTTGATGGTGTAGGAGCTACATCATACTCCATAGAAGGTTTCTTTGGTGCAAAGAAGATCTTGAGGAGGCTAGGCTTCAAAGAGGTTGAGTTTTCATTGTTCTTGAGCTAGGTTTGCTAAACCTTGTTTGTTATTGTATTTTCTTTGATTGTTGTTTCCCCCCAAAGAGAAATAACAACCCCTTGTTCAAAAATCCTTCTTGTTCAAAGCAAGAAGGTAGAGGAGTAGAGTCTTTGACTTGAACCTCTATAAATTTGGTGTTCTTTCATTTCCGCAATTTATTTCCTTCAAAGAACACATCAAGTATTGGTTTAAACACTTCCATTGCAAAAAGATTCGAAAAAGAACCATACTTGTATAAACACACTATTCAACCCCCCCTTCTAGTGTGTTTCACGGACCTAACACATCGTTCGCCGTGCTTATTCTTTGATTGCTTCCTCTCAATTCTACGCAATCTAGTTGATCGTTAATTTCGTTAATCATGGCATCAACATCCACTAGTTCAATGCACACTTATGTTCCAGAGAATCCGAGTGCAAATCCTTTCTACTTGCACCAAAACAGAAGTCCAGCTGCTGTATTGGTGCAACCACCACCCAATAACCATAATTTTCACTTATGAAGAAGGACACTTAGGATGCCATTGACAATCAAAAACAAACTCTGCTTTATTGATGGTTCCATGCTGAAACCTAATTGAGCTGATGCACAGTTTCAAGCATGGAATCAGGCCAATATCATGGAGCAATCTTGGATCCAGAACTGTGTCTCTCCATCAATTTCTCAGCGTACTATGTGGTTTAATATATCCTATGATGCTTGGAAAAATCTCACTCTCAGGTTAGCTAGTGGTGATCCTTTTCATTTGTCTGATTTGCTTGATGATTTTTATGCCGTAAAACAAGAAAATATGTCTATAAGTTAATATTTCACAAAACTGAAGATGTTGTGAGAAGAGATTCTTGCACTGAGACAGTGCCTAAGTGCTAGATGTTCTTGTAATTTCAGCGTTAAGATGAGTTAATTTGTCGAAGGAGACTATGCCATCAAGTTTATAAAAGGTTTGAATAGCGAGTATGATGATGCTAGGTCACAAACCTTTGTCATGTCACCTATTCCTAAGATAGCTATAGCTTTTCCCATGGTGCTTTAGTATGAAAGGATATGAATAGTAGTAGTCAAGTACAATCCGACAATAGTCCCTCTATGTTGATGACTCACAGTGTGAACCAAGGTAGTTTTGTAGCTGGAACATTCAATGCTAGGCTTCAAGGACAATGTCCAAAGAGAGGGACTCATAGAGGATATCATAATTAGTCGTCGAGGCCGATTTGTACACACTATGGTATGCATGACCATAAAATAGACAGATGTTACAAAAATTTTGGGCATCCTCTTGGATACAAATCTAGAGCACAAGTCAATCTGGTTGATGCATTTTAGGAAGGTGATGCTTTGTCAAAGGGTGATGAGAGTGAGGAAAATTCGGGACATCAAATGTTGACACCACAGGGAGTTACCATATTCACCCTTGATCAATACCAAAAACTGTTAAATATAGTGAATGAAAGGGAGAATAGTGGGACGAATGCAACATCTGTAAATACCATTGGCCCGCAGCCAGCTGTTATGTCTGATCAGTACTTGGTTGACTCTTATAAGAGTACATGTAATGATTTAGCTGATAGTTTAAGTTAATGGATCCATGATTCAGGAGCCGCAGATCACATATGTTGTTCCTTATCTCTCTTTGACTCTTGCTATCCTATTAACAATATTTTGGTTAAAATGCCAAATAATATTTCTGGTGTAACAACACACATTGGCTTAATTACCATAAATCCTTTCCTAATCATATCGAAAGTTCTATTTGTTCCTTCTCTTTTAATCTTCTTTCTCTTAGTAAACTTGTAACTTCTTCAAATGTTTTCGCTTACTTTTATTCTGATTATTGTATCCTCCAGGACCAATTCTCATAGTAGAAGATTGGTTCAGACCACTTAGAAATAGGAACCTAAAACCTACTTACAAGACTATTACTGTAATCAAATTGCTGCTTAGTCTCTGCCCTTACGCAAGCATATTTACCACCCCATCTATCGCTTTGTATCCTTTGACTCCTTGTCTCCTAAGTATAGGTCCTATGCTCTAAGCATCAGATTGAATCAGAAACCTGCCAATTGTCACGAGCCATCTAAGTCTAACAGTGGTAGCATGCAATTGGAGTTAGAAACCTTATATGCAAACAATACTTGGTCTTTGGTACAGTTACCTGAAGGAAAGATGTCTATTGGATGTAAATGGGTGTATAAGATCAAGTACAAGGCTGATGGCTATGTAGAAAGGTACAAAGCAAGATTTGTGGATAATGGTTATACATCAACAGCTTGGTATAGACTACATAGACACCTTTTTCCCCTTAGCCAAGATGACTACTGTCGAGCTTATCTTGGAACTTGCTGCCAGTAACAACTGGTTCATACAACAATTAGACGTCAACAATGCCTTCCTTCATATAGACCTCTCTAAAGAAATATATATGGTATGCCTCCAGGTATGTATATTCTTGTTCCTAAAACGAACTGCAAACTCTATAAGTCTTTGTATGGATTAAAACATGTCAAGCCAGTGGAATCATAAGCTGACACAAGCTCTACTACATCAAGATTTTATAAAATCCACTAACGAATAGGTGACTTTAAGTACTTCTTAGGGATCGAAGTAGCTCGGTCACAGGGGCATTAGGGATATGTCAGAGGAAGTATACATTGGAGATGCTGGAGCAACATAATTTCTAGGATCAAAACTTACCAAGAGCCCAATGGAGAAGAACCTGAAACTGTAATACGATTACTCATATCTGATCATAGATGTTTCAAGTTACAGGTGTTTAGTAGGAAAGTTGCTTCATTTGACCATCACCAGGCCAGCCATCACATACAAGGTATAACAACTTATTCAATTCTTGGATTGCCCATCTGAGTTACATCTCAAGGCAACTTATAAACTACTCAGATACTTGAAAAGACTAGCATAATAAGGCTTATTGTTTCCAAGAAAGGGTGATTTAAGGTTGAAAGCATTTGCAGACTCAGACTGGGCAAGATGTTCTGAAACAAGAAGATCGATTATAGGCTTCTGTATGCCCTAAGAGATGTCTTAATGTCATGGATAGCAAAGAAGCAAACCACGATATCAAGGTCCTCAGCAAAGGCAATGTATAGAGCTTTGGCTACAACAATATGTGAGGTATAATGACTAAAATATTTGCTAGAAAATTTGAATATGAAGCAGATTGCACCTGTGGAACTATTTTATCATAGCAAGAGTGCCATGTACATTGTGGAAAATCCAGTCTTCTATGAAATGACCAAACATATAGAGATAGACGGTCACATTGTCAGACTGAAGCATCAAGTGAGAGTGATAAAGCCAATGGCTATTAGGACAGAACTTCAATTATCTGATATGTTTACCAGAGTTCTGAATGCTCAAACGCTATGCAACCTGAAGCTCTTGGAGCTTGCAATATCTTTAACCGTTTATGTTTAAGAGGGCAATGTCAAAATTATGGGAAGACAAGCCAATAATGTGTCGCGTCGAAGTGGTGAGGTGAAAAGATACAACAGTGTATTAAGCATAAAGACAACAGTGTGGAACCGCTGTGGCGAGGCTGAGGAACACATTGGAATGCTAGGAGCAGAGACAACTCAAGGGAGCCAAGGTGTCGAGGCGATGAACACAACTAATCATTCTGATCAATAAGCGTACACAATCAGTCAAGCTAAGAAAAACACAATAATGAAGTCAGCTGGAGGTGCAATCGAAGGAAGCACACTATTACAGCAAAAACACAATATGTGGCAAATCAAAGATGCAATAGAAGTAACTAAAGGTAGTTGAGTCAAAGGACAACTCACTCCAGGTCGAAAGGCAGTTGAGTCAGTATAGCTGCAGACTAAGTAACTAAAGGTAGTTGAGTCAAAGGACAACTCACTCCAGGTCGAAAGGCAGTTGAGTCAGTATAGCTGCAGACTAAGTGTTGTAGAGGAAGGTGGTTACATCCGTTATTTTAGGAGCACGTGTTAATTAGAAGTATATTGACATATTTATATATAAGTAGGTGATCATAGAATTTTTTTTACAAACGGCTATCAAATGTTTTAGTTGAATGAGAGGTTTCTCAACATGTACAAAATTTTCTTTTCTTTGCTCCTTTTCTCAGCTTAATCTGTTCTCTATTTCTCCACTTCTCTGTTTCATTCGTTTATCTTCATTTCTCGATTTTGTTATAGCTGACTTACTCTTACGTACCTTGGTAGATTGTTTTCCAACGATGGTTATTATCGTATTTTTTATTTGTCTTCCTATATATATATATATATAAATAAAACAATACTTAAAATATTCTTACTGCAATCGAGATGGAGACAATATGGGTGGGGCTGATATTTTGCAGGTGTCTCAATCAAACACATGACTGTTTGATCATATGTCGAACCAAATGCACCAAACGTTCATTTGAGGGAAAGTGCGGTGAAATAGTATTCTCCTTGTAGAACTGAACCAAGTTGTTATATATTCGTCTTCTATGCATGCCATTAGTTCTTGGATAATACTTTTGTTTACGTGGCTTTTATTTTCAGAAGACCAAGGACGGTCAGATCCGGGAATAAAACACCACAAATACCCAAAGCCTTTTTTTCCTAGTTCAAATGATTCGAGTAGCTTCCACTAACAAACTTTATATGTATTCATTTTAAAGTAGAAGAATCCAGGTTCGCAAACATCAATTCCCACTAATAAACTTTATGCGTATTCATTTTAAAGTAGAAGAATCCAGGTTCGCGAACATCAATTCTGTCCAGTTCAATCGGCCAGATCAAAGCTATGATCTTCTGTATCTCCTCCTCAGTAACGATCGATTCTAAAGCATGGCATTGCCAAATATTCTAGTTGTAATATCCCAATCCGAATAACAGCTGAACTTGTGATATCACGAAATATTGTTGTTGCGAAGATAAGGGTTTGGAAATCGTATCGTATGGCAGGTATTTGTTTGTTCATCTTTATAGGAAAGAAAACCTGAATCATTCTTGTTTCTCTTACGAAAATTAGTTAATCTGAGTATGGCTTTGCATGATGATCGTAATTCTGTATCTATTTCATAGTTTGGATGTATTTTCGCCATTGTGGTAATGAGTTTTTGTGATGTACTCCAGGGTTGTGAAAAGTTTGCACAATTACTGAACAATCTCTATAGCTGCACAATTGTTTATAGCAGCAAAATGATTCAAGCTGATGCTTGCAATAAACGAATCAATCAATGAACGAAATTGAAGAATGACTGATCAAAGATAGAGAGAGAAGCAGAAATTATAAAGAGTGCAACTGCAAGAGAGAGAGAATCACAGAAGATTTTGATTCTAAAAAAATATCTGCTTCTACAACATTCATCGCAGGCCAAACTTCTTCTTATAGACGAAGAAGACACATAAAAGAAGAAATTACAAAACTGTCCCTCAAAATATCACACTATATGCAGCAACTAAAAGGGCAAAACCATCATTCCGCATTATTTGAACACTTCCCGCCTCCAACCGCCTTCTTCAACTGCTTAGCTTCTTTTGCTGCGTTGCAACTGAACTCCAGGCATCAACTAGTGCACGCAAGACCAACCAACTTAGGATTGAAACAGCACCACAAAACATCTAAACAACCCAATTATTGATTCCACATCTCAAACAACATTTTCAGGCGCAATCTGCACATATTGATCTCCTGTCACCTTTAATGGCTGCCTTCCATTACTTGATCTTCTTCATATATTTTGATACCTCCCCTCAAGCTTAGCTAGTATAAACATTGTACAAACCCAATGCAGCTGCCATATTGCTCAATTTCCTAGCATCAAGAGCCTTAGCAAAAATATCCGCCAATCGCAACTCCGTACGGACAGGCATCAGCTTAATGACTCCCTCTTGAACCTTATTCTGAACAACATGGCAATATATTTCAATATGCTTAGTCCTTTTATGGAAAACTGGATTCTCAGCAATATACATAGCACTTCTAGAATCACAGAAAACTTCAACAGGAGAATGGTTACGCCCCATCAACCTCAAATCTTGCATCAAATATATGATCCACTGAACCTCATAAGTAACCATTGCCATGGCTCTATATTCAGCCTCAGCTGAAGATCGTGATACAGTAGATTGCTTCTTGGCTTTCCAAGATATTAAATCATCCCCAAGAAACACACAATAACCTGTAATGCTTTTTCTAGTCTCATTACAGCCACCCCAATCCGCATCAACAAAGTCTTTGAGCTGCAACTCACCTCTGTTTGGGAACAATAATCCTTGACCCACAGTGCCTTTCAAATACCTTAGCACCCTATCTACTGCCTTCAAGTGATTTACAGTGGGACAATCCAAAAAATGACTTAATTGTTGAACAGGAAATGCTATATCCGGACGTGTTATGGTCAGATAGATCAATTTGCCAATCAACTATCTATATTGAGACACATCTTCAATCAGAGCTGAATCTTGATATATCAAACTCAAATGAGTCTCCATAGGCGTCTTCACTGGTTTAGAATCCAAAAATCTAGCTTGTTCCAACAACTCAAGAGTATACTTTCTCTGGTTGACATAGACACCCTCCTGAGACTTGGCCACCTCAATGCCAAGGAAGAATCTTAACCTTCCTAAATCCTTTATTTTAAACTGACGGTGAAGACCTGCCTTCACATCTTCAATAGTCTGTTCATTAGCACAAGTAACAACAATGTCATCAACATATACAAGCATGATCAAAAGTGTGCCCCCAACATCTTTTGTGAATAAGGTATAGTCAGACTTGGATTGGCAGAATCCCTGGTCTGTAAGATACTTAGTCAGAGGTGCAATTCCATTCCCTGCTTGCCTGCTTTAACCCATACAAGGATTTCTCCAATTTACAAACCAATTCAGATCCAGGCAAAATTACACCAGGTGGAGGTAACATGTAAATATCTTCATGAAGACTACCATGAAGAAACGCATTATTAATGTCAAGTTGACGGATACCCCAACCTTTCCTGGCTGCAAGGGCCAAGCCAAACCTCACAGTTGTCATTTTTGCTATCGGGGAAAATGTATCTAGATAATCCACACCAAAATGTTGATTATAACCCTTAGCAACTAAGCGGGCTTTATACCTCTCCACAATTCCGTCTGCCTTTAATTTCACTTTATAAACCCACTTACATCCAATGGGAACGTTACCAGCAGGCAAAGGCACAACAGACCAAGTCTTATTAGCCTCCAATGCTGCAAATTTCAGCTCCCATTGCTTCCTGCCAAACAGAAGATCTAGCTGCCTCTGCATAAGATTTGGGCTCAGTATCTGTACTCAAACTTAGCACATATGACTTGTACTCAGGTGTCAGGGATGAGTAAGACAAATATTTATGAAGTGAATGAGGGGAAGATAAGACGGCAGACTCTAAAGAGAAGTAAAAGAAGGAATTGATATCTGGTTGCAGCAATAGTCATCCAAATAAGCTGGAGGACGTCTAATATGCTTGTCTTTGTTGAGTATAGATGAGGCAGAATCCAAAGCTTGAGTGTTTGTGTCTGTAAGGATGGGTAAATCAATAACAATGTTTCCAGGCCCAAGAGTCTCAATGTAATCAGATGAGTGTTCATGTTGTGAGGCTGTAGGCTGAGGAGGCGAGGCTGTAGGCTGAAGAGGTAGCAATTTCCAGAATTATCATAATGTGAATGAGATGATGAAGTTGTTTGGGAAGTTTCTACAAAAGAAGTATCAGGATGAACAGAAAGACCAGCATCCAGTACATAAGGAACTGAGGAAGGGATCGACTGACTTTGAATTACATGCTGTGGGAAGGGATCAGACTGAACACTACTTGAAGACGTATCAGCAAATAGAAAGATAGATTCATAGAAAATCACATCTCTGGATATATATACGTCTTTTGTATCTAGATCTTGTAAAATATACCCCTTTGTATTATGTGAAAGCCCCAAGAATATATCTTTTTTGTTCTTTTAACAAGCCCGGGATGTAACAGACCTCCCTCCTTATAATAAGTTCGTCCTCGAAACTTGCGTATTACGTGGTTCATAGTTTATGATAGTACTATTTCATCCATTCACCTAATACACGTCATGAATATCATCATATCAACCTTACCTTTTAGGTTGTTAAGATCTCACTTTCACCTTCATCACTTAATAAGTACCATTTAACTCGTATACTTGTAATCTACAATTTTCGGATTCTTAAACCCATCATTTATGATTCAGCTCTTAGATATATACCCAAACTAAATATCCACTGGGTACTCCAATACGTTAATCATTACACTCCTTCAGTAAAGAACTGAGTCCTCAAATCACTTCTTATATACTTACGAACTAACTCCATGACCCTATCCTTACTCCTTCGACATACCATCACTAGCCTAATATACGAATTATGTGTATGGACATGTTTTTCGTAAATTATGTAGCTACAATTTAGATTATAGCTTTAATTATTTAAAATAATATCAATTCTATTGTTGCAAACCCAAGAGCCAAAGTGGTATGTACTTGTTTTCGCAAAGCAGTGTCTCTCGAAACTGCTTAAAAGATACTCATATAGCTCGTTCACAAAAGTATTGTGGTAAAGTCGCGTTAAAGTAAACAGTTGAAGCTCAGCAATGTAAGCTTTAATAAAACAATTTGAATCCGATGTCTTTATTTTTCTAAAAGAGGTATGTATATTTTTAAAACTACTTTGTTACGCAAAACTAAGTAAGATCAAACGCAAACGGATAAGTAACTTCAAAACATTTAATGGATAAAGTGCTTGTAATATTGATAGTCGACAAATCAAATTTATTTTGGCAAAATGGCTGTAACCAAAATTAAAGTTGTAGTATTGTATAAGGAATATTTTGAAACATATTGTTCTTATAAAACAACAACATTGTAAAAAAAATACTTTTCAGAGTTTTCAGAGATAGTTGGAGCTTCATTATATTGATACAAGAATTCGGAAAAGAAATAGCTTTGTAAAGTTAATAGACTACATAGAAAAGATGAAATTACTTAAAATAGTCAGAAGCAAAATCTTGAAGTACCTTTGAAATATAGAATATATATCTGGTGTACATGATTATTATGAAAATAGTTGACTACTTGGAAAAATTACAGTCCAATACTTCGTATGTTGTACCCCGCGAAAATTGTATCATACTTGTATACGAATGAATAAAGCAATAAGTGAAAAGACAATATTGACCCCCAAACTCTTGTAAATTCGGCCAAAGGCCTTGATCAACCTTAGAATAAATTCGTTTTGATAAGAATGCAAACGTAAATGAGCCCCACAAAGCAAGATTAAGATCATAATTAGGAAAATTAAATAATATCATAAATTAATTAAGCATGGGATATGATAAACACGAAACGACTAAATTACCCCAAGAACCCTCAAAACTTTCGGCTAAGACTTTAGAGTCTTTAGAACTCTCTAGCTATTTTATTATTTAAAGTAACTACTAAAAGCCATAATTAAAATCTAAAGAATACAAGCATGCAAGAAGGAAGATAAGGAAATATGGAAAAGGTAGTCAATGGCCAAGACACCAAGATGCCTCATAAGCATGCCTTATGCACATGGAAAGTATTCCTCCCCATTTTCCCTTGTTACCGTCGGATTTTTCCCCATGGTACAACCAAGACGCATTTCAACCTTCACTATGGTTACTTTAGGCTAACCACCATGCTAAATAACTCAAGTTGACATAAAGAAACCCTAGTTGAATAAGTAACTCAAGGGGAATTTTAGAAAGTGATACATGAAAAATATATATATATATATATATATATATATATATATATATATATATATATATATATATATACAAACACTTTTGTACACTTCTATTGTACATGTTAAATATACTCACATACGAGTAGTGAACATATATAGTTATAGACACGATACATACCACTATATATGTATGTACGTATATATGATATATGTGTATAAGATGTATATGTACATAAATGTGTATACAAAGAAAGACATATATAAAAAGTATATGCACATATAGACGTATGTATATTATCATGCATATGTATATATGCGTGTACATAAAAGGTATGATAAAGCATGTTTAGGTGACATACATATTGTACATCTTAATATATTTATATATGCTATTCTTGGAATAGAATAAAATAAGAAAGACAAGATAGGTTGTCTTGGGGAACCAATAAAATAAAGAAAACAAGAATAAACATGAGCTATAAGGTATAAGAAATACCCAATTTCCTCCTAAAGCCTCCAAAATTTCGGCCCTAGCCAAGGGGAACTCAAGATTCTCCTAATTTATTTTAGAACAAGAAAAGGGGAAATAATTAATAAAAAGGGGGCAAATACCCACATGGCTTCTCATTAAACCCATTTGGAAAGAGGTTAAGCATGGTAGAGTCTCCCTCAAAGGCCCTTAACCACCGGCCCCCCTTCATGGGTAACCAAGGATCAATTCAAATTTTACCATAGTTACGCTATATTAACTACAAGGTTAAAATAACTCAAGTTAACCCATAAAGTAACTCTAGTTGGATAAAGTAACCTAGGTTAACCCATAAAGTAACTCTAGTTGCCATAAAGTAAGTATAGTTGACATAAAGTAACTATAGTTGACATAAAGTAACTATAGTTGAATTAAAGTAACTATGGTTGACATAAAGTAACCTTGGTTGGGTAAAAGTAACCAAGGTTAACTAATTCTTGTTAGCCTAACTAAGCAAAGGAAACCCTCCCTTCCCCCTTCACTAAACCAACGGCTGCACTCATTACCCAAGGGGAAGAAAACTTTCTTCAAAGAAACACTAGAACATTCAACTCTCAAGAAGTCACAATGGAGCAAAGAGACTTCCTTATTCCTCCATTGTAGCATACGGCTAGTTGAAGGGGTCCAAGAACCATCTTCAAGCTCCAAGAATTCATCTAGCCAACACTTAAGCAACTCTTCCATGCTCAACTTTCGGCCTCACCATTGGAACTAGGAGTTCCAACTCAAATTTTACCTTCAAGCTCAAGAATCATTTAGGTAAGCCTCACTTCAAGTTTCTTAAGCGTATTCTCCATGACAAAATAATGAAACTCTCATTAATACCCTATTTTTGATGAGGGAACCGTGACCCCTAAGAGGTCACTAGGTGAATATTTTCAAAGGTACCAAGGGGGAATAGCTTCTTGGTGGGGTGGATTCATCTCAACCTCCATTCAAGATTCAAGTTGAGGTGAAGAAGGAGGATTTCAACTCAACCTATCCAAAATCCAAGCTAAGAAAGGAGCTTTAGCTTGAAGAGGCAAGTATACACTATTCTCTCATGATTTATTTAAAGAATTAGTAGCTTGAATGGTTAGAAGTTCCTAAGATATGACCTTTAGTTGAATATCTTAAATTTAAGAATGTATCTTAGTGATTTCTGAAGAAAAATGCTTTGCATGTGGTTTATTCTCTCAAAGATGGAATCTTTTCTTACATGAAATAAGTTATAAGGCTGTTTTAGTATGAAACAAGATCCATCAAAGTGAGTCTAGGCAAGATTAACTCTTGATTGAAATTTGAGAGGTCCTAGAGAAGCATGCATGTGATGAATATGAACTATTATGAAGTTTGTTTGTAAGATTGAACTAAAATGACTCTTGGATGTGTTGCATGCTTGAATATATGTTGTAAAATGTGGTTAAGGTACCACATATGTATGGGCCTTAAGGATGAAGAGAGAGAAGGTGAGCCTTGACTCAAAGAAGAACATTTGTTTTGAGTATATGTGATATTTGTTGTACAATCTACAAATTGTTTGGTATGATATAAAAGTGACCTTATAATAAGCATGGAATCTGGATTTTCATGTTACAAAGGAGGGTAAGTGGTAACCAATAATCTATGTCATGAGAACAAGATGAAATAGTGGACATTTGACTTAAATGAATGATCAAACATCAAACCACTGAAACTGGGCAGAATTGAGCAACGTCTTTACTAGCCTAAAAATAGGTCTTCTAGACCTTCAATAAAGCTGATTTTTGGTACAAAGTTATCCTTATGAGTGTAGCACAAGTGAGACTTAGAATTTTTATAAAATAAGTTACGGATTATTTTTAGAAAAATATTTAGTAGAACTGCTCCAGTTGAAAATTCTGGAGCTGGGCAGAAATGAACACTGATTTGAATGACTTGAAAGTGGACCGTGGGGGCCTTCAATAGATCTGATTTTTGGTACAAAGATAGTATCATGCGTATAGAAAGTATGAAAGTTGGAATTTTAGAAAAATGAATTATGAAATATTTTTAATAAAATATTTAGTAAAATTGCTCAGACTGAAAAGTCTGGAACTGAGCAGAACTGTACCTCCTTTTGATTGGCTTAAAAAGGGACCTTGTAGATGTTCAATAAATTTGATTTTTGGCATGATAACAATCCTAGGCGTGCAGAGAGTACTCAAGCTGGAATTTTGGCAAAACAAGCTGGGGATTATTTTTAATGATTTAATTAGTAACACTGCTCAATTGAAATTACTGGAACAGAGCAGAAATTAAGTGACGAGTTAATGGACTCAAAAATGAATCTTAGGAATATGAGAATGGGATAAGTTTCGGTAGGATGCTAGCCTTACATGTTTATGACTTGTGTAAGTTGGAATTTTGGAAAAAGAAATTATGGTTTTGCCACAATTGAATTTTTAGTAAAATGGGTCAGTCCAGTTTCAGCATATGACCCATTTCAGAAAAATAATTAAATAAACCATTTAAGGTCGTTAGATTGATCCGGAAATTTTATCGTAATCACTTAAGACATAAAGGAGTAAGACCATATAAATTAATCCGGTTGGTCTTAACGTTTTGATGGGTAATTACGAGCATAAAATGGATGTACTAAAACTGAAAATTGGGCTGAACAGGGGATTAACTATAAAAGGCCCAATTTGATGGATTTGGATCTGTAAACACGGTTTGGGCTCATGAGCAATAATCCTTAGGGAGTTTATTATACTTTCCAGGTTATGGTTCAAATAATTAAGGTTTTGAGGTCTCAAAAGATAAGGTAATGTGGTGATTATACCGCAGAATTCAGCATGCACACTCGATAATGATTGGATGACTTAAGGACTATATTCGTCTTAGGAAGTTACGAAAATTTTATGACATGTACATAAGACTCCACCTAACACATGTATGACAAAAGATTATGGTAATGGACCCGTTTGGTTAGCTTGACCGCCCCATGAACAATGAAGTAAAAATCGGGAAATATTTAGTTTCCGAAATTATGCTTATTGACATGTTATAAGAATGTTTACGACTATTCACGTCATGACTTGCATTGCATATCACTACATGTATCATTCATGATCATATGCCACATGAACCTGATTTTACGAAGTTTTATGCAAGCAAGTCTTTTCAAGTGAAAATGTTTTCCGTTACGCATGAAAAGTTTTTTTTTTATGGTCCCATGTTTTAAAGAAAGCTTCATGATTCCTTTGCCGGCCAAGCATGCGACTAACCCGACTCCAGACCCGGGGTTGATCGGTCTGTTGACATGATATGTTCTGGATCCATTCAGATCCGGGGTTAATTGATCTGATACATGTTCTGGACCCGCTCAGATCCGGGGTTAATTGATTTGATACATGTTCTGGACCCGCTCAGATCCGGGGTTAATTGATCTGATACATGTTCTGGACCCGCTCAGATCCGGGGTTAATTGATCTGATACATGTTCTGAACCCGCTCAGATCCGGGGTTAATTGATCTGACACTCTGTTTTATGACACGTTATTTTATGGGACCAAAATGATGTTTTGACATGACATGACATCATGCATTGCATTTTGCATAGCTCACGAGCATGTAGACATGTTGCATGTTACAGTTAATGGTTAATAAGTTATTATTGGTATAGCATTACGTAAAATTATGCTTAGGCTATACGTCAAGCAAGGTCAGGATTAAAGATCAGGTATGAATTATTATTATTTGAGGTTTTCGGGTTATTACATTCTTGTTATAATTCTTTATGTATTTCATGGTAGTTTATTGTATTCTTGCTGAGTGATTTTATCACTCACACTTTTATTTTTTCCCAGAGACAGATAATGCTAGGATAGAGTGGATCGATGATGAACCAAGGGTACCGTATCCATAGGCAAGGAAATCTGAAGAGAGCAAAAGCTTAAGGACTTTTGTGCAGCCAAGACGTTTGTATTATGAACAATGTTTGATCTTTCTGAATTTCAGTTATGTTATTTTGTGGGAATGCTACTTTTGAGGACTTAGTATTTCCGTAATGCATGTTTATTTTGAAAAAGTTTTAATTCTGCCTAATTTTTACTGCCGTGTTAAATGTTAGCATGGGAGTCCATGGCTTATGTTATGGATTTCCGCATGTTATGCATGACGCTTTGTACTCTCCTTAGTGAGGTACGGCGGGTGCACCGTATTCGGACGGGGTCCGGGTGCGGGGCGCTACATCGTATTATTATTATTATTATTATTATTATTATTATTATTATTATTATTATTATTATTATTATTATTATTATTATTATTATTATTATTATTTTTTCAGTCATCCATACGGTCAAATGGAAATCTACCTATTTACTTTCTTATAAATCTAGTATTCGTTTTCTCATGATAAAATCTTTAATTTGGATAGCCCAATCCTAGCAGGGTTTACCAAATATTAATCAACTTACAACATTCTAATTCACCATGCTTCCACGCACCACACTGATGTAGGACCTGTATAGCACCACTAGAAGGGGGGTTGAATAGTGGGTGCGGAAAAAATTTGTTTTTAAAAAAACTTTTGTTAGCAATTACCCACTTTTGAAAACAGATTCTGTTTTCAGACCTGGTTTTGGATTAACAAGATGATCAAGTTATAGACCTCTAAAAATCATTAAATTTGCTGACAAAGTACTTTCAGATGTTAAGTATATGTCATAAAAAGTTCATATCAAAATTCAAAGTATAAGGCCTTTAAATACATTTTTATTGAGATTGTGTAAATCTGCCAGAAACTGTTCTTCAAAATGAAAAATTTATTCCTATTAGTTTACAACTTCAAATGATCTGACAAGTTTATGGAATGACGCTTAGGATATGTACTTTGAAGGATTGAAACATGTAGAGAAAAAGGGGTTTGAGTGATTTCAAAATGCATGATTTAAATAACGTGTATTAAAGAAATGCATGACATATTCCATGACATGACACGTTGTTGCATAAAACTTGCCTTATATAGTTCATATATAATGTTGTCGTACTAACGAGCCATGAAGCTTTAAAGCTTACATCAAATGGCAAGCATTTGTTGTGTTTGAACTATTTTCAGGTGCCACCATTAATGAACTAAACTAGTTCATTCAGTGAAGTACTTAGTTAATTAAACTAAGTAGTTCATTAAAGGAAGCCATATTTGGAAAAGGCACAAAGGCAACAAGTTGAAGAAAGGAAAGTTCTCCACCCTCATATCACACGCCATTTTCAACATATATATATATATATATTCATATTTTTTTAAAAAGGCACATACACATATATTCCAACGTACTACCGACACGTTATATATTTTACGTACGTACGTTATCGTCACACCACTATACTTAACTCATATTTATGAGTATATTCAGGTCTTATATCATATGATATAAGTCAGGGTGATGAAAAATTTATTACGACACGTTAAAAGGTTCTAAACCAAAAATTTATGAGTATATTCATGTCTTATATCATATGTTACACGTATATTATGTGTAACATAATATATATAACATGTGTAAAAATTTTTTGACGCCGTCATTCTCTTTCTCTCCTGGTAACCTCTGTTTCTATCTGTTATATTCATTCTGCATTGTTTTTTTTCATTTACGACGATCGCCGAAATGGATTCCATGGAGACATCTGTCCCGCCGATCGCAGCGACAGCAGCTGCAAAGAAAACGTTTGTGTCACTCTTCCAATCTTCGTCCGACACTCCAATTGCGCCAAAGATAATTCATAAATACAAAGGCAATCCCATGATTGCCTTTTCGGACGAGGAAATCGCAGCGTTGGCCGAGCCTTATAGATTATCATTGGTAGACACTTTTTGGTATGGACGACCACCGTTCGCTACCATTCACGCAACAATAGATCGCATCAGCTTCAATGGAATGGTACGTACTGGGTTGTTAGATGCAAATCATGTTTTGCTAACCTTCACACAGGTGCAAGATTACCTGCGATGTTTTGCCAGACAAAGTTGGACTATAGCAGGTAAATATATGAGAGTCACCAAATGGACACCTGAGTATGATCCTACGATCTACGTCCCCATTGTGCCAGTTTGGGTATCCCTTCCGGGATTGCCAATCTATTTTCATAAACGGGAAGCCCTATTTCAAATTGCTAGCGTGGTGGGCACACCAATGAAACTGGACAATGCAACAGCCGAAACTATTCGACCATCTGTCACTCGAGTGTGTGTTGAAATTGACGTGTCAAAAGAACTACCTTCTCGTGTTTTTATTCACCGCTGTATATCGCAATCTGCCATTTACGAAGATCTTCCGATGTATTGCACAAATTGTTCAAGATTGGGCCATCAAGCAGCCACCTGCGGCCAGGATAATTCTACCGATGACACATCAAAAACTGTTGCACCATTGCATAAAATTTTAAACCCTGTGAATAAAGAGAAGGCACAACGATGGACACCTAAGAAGATTCCTCAGGATAAATCTGTACCGCAGGAAGTTGATGCTTTAATTCAGTATGTTTCAGCAGGAAGTCGGCCGATTTCGCTTAATCCGGCCCCAGTGTTATCTTCGTTGGATATGGCCAGAATGGAAAGCATTTCGCATGTTCAGGATGTTTCTCTACTAAAAGGTATTGATGATAACATATTTCCCTATTTGTATACTAATCCTGCATCGGTGTCTCTTTCAGATAGTGAAGTGGAGGTGCTTCATGATGATAGTGATAGGCAGTTAGCAAATACATCTTCAGAGGATACTTTTGCTGTTCTGGTTAATGGAATGGTCCAGCAAGTTGTTCTGGAAGGGGCCCAACAATCTCACTCTGATCTACATGCACATCTGATAACTCCACCAAGTTCTGGAGAAGCGGCAAACTTCCAAATTCCACCAAAACTTCTACGACGACAACGCAGGCAAATTGATCCATTGTCTCCCCATTTACACAATCACGGGCAGCACTCTCAAATTCTTTTGATATATTATCAACTCAATGAAGATAATCATTTGGAGCACTAGAGGAATACGCACTTCTGTGAACCGTTTATTATCATTAGTTCGACGTTATCAGTTGCATATTCTAGCTATTATTGAGCCGAAGCTTAGGCCATCATCACTAGTATCATATCGTCTACAACTTGGTTTTTCTCATGCAATATCTGTAAATAATGATAGCACCTGGATATTTTGGCGAGATTCCTATTTTCAATAAGATGGAGAGAAGACTGGTATTCAGAATAAAAAAAAAACATGTGTAAAAATTTGGAATTTAATTAGAGAAAAATCAGGTAATCGATAAACGTCGAAAATTCGGTTTTCTACGTACACGACACATGGAACATTTTTGGCATGGCATATAACATGTATCTAGACACTTTTTACATACTTCATACATTCTAAAGTTTTCTAGAAAAATCAATTAAGGACTGATTGGAATATAACATGTGTGTATAATTAAATGTGCACCATTTCACAAAGTTTGCAAAAATAAAATTCAGCACATGTACAATCATGTCACACGCATACTACAGCTATATTGGAGCATATGTGGAGCCTTGTTGGCATCTTGATTGGCCAAGAGTGAAGCATGCAATGTTGGTGACATAAAGAAAAGAGCTACACAAGGTAACATTTCAAACTTTGTCACATTTGTGACACATGCTGAAAATTCAGCATGTGTAAAATAGAGCTGGCCGATTTTCTCAACTTAATGAGGCATATTTTACTATCTTGAATTAATTGGATTAATTGAGAGATAGTATGGAAGTATTTTGAATATATTATGAAATTAATAATGTGATATTTTCAAATATCACACATGCTGAAAATTTCAGCATGTGTGTAATGTATGTTGGCCGATTTCTAGGGCTTATTGGTGATCAATTTTATTCCAAAAATTGATGAGAATGTTATATACTAAATGATGCTTGATTTCTTCCTTATTCTCAAGAAATAAATCAAAGCAAACTTGGCAACATTTTGAATAAAATACAAATGTTACACATGCTGAAATTTCAGCATGTGAAGTAGTATAATGGCTGAAATTTAGCAAGGATTTTGTGATAAGTTGTCTTGCTAATTATGTGGGATGATTATATGCTTTATGGAAATAATTTTATGGCTAATTGGCACATGCTTTTTGAGGTTTAATTTCAGATTTATCTAGTCATCAAATGATGACAACTTCCATCCAATCAATGAGTGCTAAGTAAGCAAGAGCTTAATGATCATCCAACGAGGAGGTGCCAAGTAAGCAAGAACATGCCACAATGATGCTATACACTCTTCCAAGGACTTAGAAGATAATTTTCAAGAGGAAGAGGAGGGCTATAGGGGGCAGCCATATGGTGATAAAAAGGAAAGAAGAGAGCAAACAAAAGACAAGAAAAAGTCTTGCAAATTGAAGGATCAAAAAAACGTTTCTAGTCTCTTCTCTCTATACTTCTTTCTTTCTTCTCTCTAAAAGCCTATTGTACTCATATTCATATATTTGAATAGGCTTCATATAGACCACCACATATTCTCTTTATTGTTGTAAAAGATTGATCAGGGTGTGATCAATCTTGCACTTGCAAGGTGGTGGTGATCGTGATCATTGTATTCTCATACAAGGTTTGTAAAGGGTTGGAGTTGGTGTGTAACTCCATCAACACTGTGGTAAGTTGCTATTTTGTGTTTTGTGATTAGTGCTAACCGAGGAAGATGTCCTCGAAGACTGGAGTAGGTTGTTTTAACCGAACCAGTATAAAATTCCTGGTGTTATTTACTTTCAGCACTTACTTTCAGTTTCAGCACTGTTTATCGTTTTTAATCACGTTGGTAAAAATAGTAAACGAATTTCAAAAATCACGAAACTTTTCAGAGTTATAGCCACATGTTTTCGGGTTCTTTTGGGTGTAAGTTTCAACCCTTTTGGACAAGTATAAGTCATCCAAACACCCAAAGTTCTGAGACTAGTGCAGTCTGATTTTCAGGCTTGCAAAAGGTTGAGACTTTGATCGTATTTGACTAACTTCCCAAAAGCATTTTTCAAAACTGTTTCAACTCATTTAAATAAAACTTGTGGCGCCTCGCACCCCGGCCCCGCCGTAGTGGGTGCACCTGCCGTACTTCACTAAGGAGAGTACTAGGAGTCGTCCCATACGTGGCATGATCCATGGTATAAGGCATGGATTAACGTGCTTACACGTAGATAATTAAGCGAAACCGTGGCAGAATTTAAAACTTCAAAATAAACATCCATACGATCATTCATAGTTTACATCCCAAAATAAAAGTATCCAGAGTCACACAAGCAAATGTTTCTCCCTCCAAATACATAACATCATAGCTGGCCGGTCATTCCTCCTAGGTCAGTCCATCTTCCACTGTACTCACGGATACGGAACCCTAGGTTCGTCATCGATCCATTCTACTTTGTCGTCTGCAACCTCTGGGAAAAATATAAGGGTGAAAGATAACGTCACCAGCAAGTATACTATACTAATCAGGGATTAAATGGAAAGTGCGAACAAGAATCGAACCCTCAGAATTTTCTGGTTTAAAGCATACCTGCCCGTCGTCAGATCTTCGTCCTATATATAACATCACTTAATATAGCAAGTTCATTTCTCAGAGAAAAGTTGTCACTTAGAACTGAATACAACATGAAAGGACTGTAACTTATTTAATGAATAGCATAACAAGGGTCATAAGATCTATGTGCTCGTCATAACTTTGGACATCACATGTTCTTTCGTGAATGCAGCATGCGTGCGTATGTATGTGTAATGTGTCATTACTTAAGAAAAATCATTACCCATAGCAGAACGTAACATTAAAATACTACAACTCGTATTGATGAATACCATGACAAGGATGATCACTTAGAGATGTCATACTTAGGGTTTGCGTGGTCATCCCAACTTAAATCTCATGAGTCGCTACATGAATGTAACATGCATGCATATGTACGTGTGATGCCGTGAGATGAAAATGGAAATATGATCTTTTTATGCTTTTCTTCAAATCATCATCATCGTCATAAAACAATAGAGTGTTCAGATCTATGTCCCGGATCTGAGGCGGTACGTCATCTCGTCTGGACGGGTCTATTATATCCGGACCCGCACGGCCTCATATTCTCGTGTTCAGATCTATGTCCTGGATCTGAGGCGGTACGACATCTCGTCTTTATCGGGTCTATTATTCCAGACCCGCACGGCCTCGTATCAGATCACTTAACCCTGATCTGGTGGGTTCATACTGGCCAATCTCATACTCACACACGGTACCGGTGGGGAATCATTTCTTTCAAAAATCATCTTTTGAAAATGCTTTTCATCTTTCTTCCTTAAAAAAAACTCATGTCATGAATCATGTACGTGACAATGATGCAAATGCGTGTCATGTAATATGCAAACCGTGGTCCAATGCGTATCATGCACGAATAAATACGTCTCGTCGTCATGCTAGAGAATTTCCAGCTTAGTAACGTCAATTTCTCTTTAGTTATTCTCCATTAAGATACACACTCTAGGCCAATTGGTTCGCATGTATTCGTTTATAAATGTCATAAGTAATTACCCGGTAAGTTTTAAGGCAAGACGATGTCGATAAGGGACTCACTGTTCTTTTTCATAAAACGATATAACCTGAATTCTGAAATGACCATATTTTACTATAAAATTTATTGTGGCCAATCCTTTAATCTTTTTCTGGAAATTCCAACTCTCCAACTTAATAAACTCATTGGGCTAGCATCCTGTCAATTTTTAGCCCATTTTCAATTTCCTAAGGCCCTTTTCCAGGTCATGCAAATTGTGACACAAATTCTGTCCATCCAGCATATTTCAGTTTGACCCGTCTTACTAGAAAATTAATTAAAAATAAACCACAGCTTATTTTCACAAAATTCCAACTGCCACCTTTTCTTTATTCATGAGGTTAGTATCATACCGAAAATGGGTGGATTTGCACACCTCTAAGACCCATTTTTAGACCACCAAACATGTTACTTAAATTCTGTCCAGTACCACTTTTTCCAGCAGGGCCAATCTCAATAGAAAATTCATTAAAAATAAATCGTGGCTCTTTTTAAGGTGATTCCAACTCTCACATCTAACAAACACATAAAACTAATAGAATACCAAAAATCACTGGAAGTGAAGGTTCCTAAGGTCCCTTTTCTGGCCTCACGTTACAGTCAAAATTCCAGTCCATCTCCAGAAACTTTTCTATTGATCATATATACTTCTTAAATGTCCTTAGCTTACATTATATCACCAACAATTAGCCACTATTAGGAGATGAACACACGCACCATTCACCAACAGCCACATTCTTTGGTGCATGCAAGAAAATGATATAACCAAGAGCATATTAAACTTAACACATAACAAGATCATAGTTTTGTCTCCACTTCATTACTAAGTTGACATTTTTCATATAAATTCACTCATGTCTCCCTTGACCCTTCCACCGTGGGCCTTTCACCATGAAAGAAAGAATATTTAGCACATCCAACCTAGATTTACACCTAATAATGCATATACTCCACAAAGAACACCTCTTTTGGAACAAAGTCTCACTCCTACCCCCTCAAATGGCTAGGGCCGAAAGTTGTGGGCATTCAACTTCTTGTTTTACAACAAAGATTAGATCTTAAGAACATCTAGCCATTCATGCACACACTTTCACATCTAAACCATAAAGAGTATAGTGTACTTGCCTTTGAAGCCTTTGGATGTTGCTCGGGTTGGTTGATACATGAAGCATTCCCCCTTTTCTTTTCCTATCACGCACGGTTTGGGGCATTTGTTAGCCATCCTTTAGATTATATGATACAACATAGAGGAGGAAATGGAGGGTCTTACCATTTGTACTTTGGACGGATGGAGAACGATCCACTCTTGCTAAGGCACTATCTTGGTTTGGTGTCTTGAAACCCTTCACCTAAGCCATGGGGTTCATGGTTTTGGTCAATGGAGTGATACCACGTAGACTTTATCCCTTCAATTGTAACTCCCTAAGGATAGTGAAAGGTGATCTTACCTAGAAACCTTGAGGTTGTAGAGGTCTTGGATTCTTCTTGGCCCCTTATTCCCGCCGGTACATTGAGAGGAGAGGAAGGATCACCTCTTCTTTGAAATAGCCTCTTAAGTATCTTTATTTAAGTGGATAGAGAGAAATATTTTCTTGTAACAAGGAAGGAATTAACTCCCTTCCTTTGGTTATGCAGCCGGCAGTTCCCATGGGAAGAGGGAAAGACCCTCTTTAAATGACAATCATCAAGCATCTCAACCACATTGTTCATTTAAGATCCCTTACTAGTCTTGAATGCAATGGCTTATCCTCATAAGGTCTGATGGCCGAAGCACATATATATTCCATATATATTCATTTCTTCAATAAAGCATGTACGTATATGTTTGTATGTATATAATTACCTATCTTATATCTCCATCATTTTAAGTGTACTTTTCATAAACACAATTCATTCCGCTGCACTTTTATACCTATGACCGATATATGTATATACACGTACATATATCCCCCCTGTATTTCTTATAATTCTTATCCATACATGTATAGCTACATATATATATATATATATATATATATATTTTTGTTGATATATATATGCCTTGATCAAATACATACATGTATCCAGTGCTTACACCAACGTGCCAGGTGACCTGTTTTTCACCAAGTTAGACCTACTAGATCTTGAGGATTTCTCTAATTAATGGGCAAATTCCTTTGATCTTACCTCAAAATGGTATCCAACAGCCCTTGGGGAAACAGATGATAGAATTTCCAATCGATTAAGGGCTTAATTAGGCCGATCTTCCGGAGCTTGTATAACGGACCTTATTCTTAGAGTTCCCTTGCTCACATTCCCTATGGCCATAATCCATCAACCCTTTTTATTATACAATGGCCCATCTTACGGTGTGTATGTGTTTCCAGGTGTATGCCCATACCACATGCGTATGGCATGTTAAAAAAAACCTGAATTCTCATTAAAGTTACCCAAAAATACTTCTTTCCTTAGTTCTAAATCCTCAGGTCATCAACTGAACACTTATTTCAATCAGCCCTCTTGTTTCAGGTTTTGCACTTGGGGTATGCTAATTACCTTAAGTTCTATATAATCGTAGATAAGCCGGTGATGTCTTCCTTTTGAGGTCTCCTTATCCTATCTTGCTCCTCTTCCTTCCTTAGTTGCTATGTTAGTTTGTAGCGGGGTACAACAATCTCCCCCCCTTAAAATAAGTTTCGTCCTCGAAACTGGAGGGTGCGTGCTTAAGTTCCCATGTTTCCCTTTGGTCCCTTAACAACTCTTGGTTATTACTCTATCCATTTATTACTGTCTGGAGATAGTCTTTTCTCGTGGTTCCCTATGATATTCCTTTAGGACTCATTCTTCTTTAGGATAAATAGACAAGGCATAAGTACTTTAGTTTTGAAATTTCACTGTACCTTGTCAGTAATTTGGGTGCCTCAGGGTTCTTGGGGCCTCGCTCTTCGATTATCGCCTCTGGTCACTCTATGCGTGGTTCCACGAGGGTACTGTGGCCACCTCCCACTTTCTCTTCTCATTTGTCTTTTCAGCCTCCGTCGTACTTTCATCATCCGAATATCGCGCTCAACCTCATAGCAGCATTTTACCAGCTCATCGAACGTGCTTGGGTGTGCTTTGTCCAATCTTTCTTTAATTCGGGGGTTTAGTCCTCGCATGAACCTCGTTATCTTCCACTGTTCATCCTCCATGATCAAGGGTACGTACCGCCCTAATGTGATGAATTGACAGACATATTCTGAGACCGGAGTGTCTGATCCTTGCTTTAGTGCATCGAATTCTTCCATCCTTTCAATCACTAGCTCCTTGGAGAGGTAAGTCCCACAGAATTCTTCCAAGACTCTGGCCCAAGCTATGGGTCGAGGTAGGGATTGGACTCTTTCTCTCCACCATTGACTGGCTTTGCCATTCAGGAAGGGGCGGATAATTAAAGCCCTCATTTCTTCTGGTACCAGGGCTCGGACAAGCTGGTCCTCGACCTCGTTTAACCACTTTTCGGCTTCCTCAGGTTCAATCTCCCCGCCAAACCTTGGAACCTGCTCCCTTGTCAACTTCTGGAAATAGAAGCCCATGCTTCCAGGGGGTGACAACAATGATGTCCCCACACCGGTTTGTGGGGTAATATGCACCACATAGCCGTTTATTTGGGGTCATAGCAATAAAGGACTCTACTCAACTTGTATGTAACAAAATCTCTAGGTGTCACATAACACATTGGATGTAAGTCGGCTTCTCTCTGGGTCGCACCGTCTGCAGCACGCAGTGTCGACTTTATTCAATACAGGAACGTCACAACTGGTAACGGAATTTAATTTGGCGTATCGGAAAAACATATGCGTATACACATTATTATTCCAATTTACGACAGGTCATTAGTTGGGGCCTATCACTGGGCCGTGGCCTAAGTTGTTGGTCGAAGTCGTTCTGTTCTAATGTCAACTCTCATCTAAGATCAATTCTTAGGTCTAAGATCAAACTTAGTTTACTATAATCATAACTTGGTTCTACATTCTGCCCGGATCTGGAGCCTTAGCTCTGATACCACCTGTGGCGCCCCGCACCCCGGCCCCGCCGGAGTGGGTGCACCTGCCGTACTTCACTAAGGAGAGTACTAGGAGTCGTCCCATACGTGGCATGATCCATGGTATAAGGCATGGATTAACGTGCTTACACGTAGATAATTAAGCGAAACCGTGGCAGAATTTAAAACTTCAAAATAAACATCCATACGATCATTCATAGTTTACATCCCAAAATAAAAGTATCCAGAGTCACAAAAGCAAATGTTTCTCCCTCCAAATATATAACATCATAGCTGGCCGATCATTCCTCCTAGGTCAGTCCATCTTCCACTGTACTCACGGATACGGAACCCTAGGTTCGTCATCGATCCATTCTACTTTGTCGTCTGCAACCTCTGGGAAAAATATAAGGGTGAGTGACAACGTCACCAGCAAGTATACTATACTAATCAGGGATTAAATGGAAAGTGCGAACAAGAATCGAACCCTCAGAATTTTCTGGTTTAAAGCATACCTGCCCGTCGTCAGATCTTCGTCCTATATATAACATCACTTAATATAGCAAGTTCATTTCTCAGAGAAAAGTTGTCACTTAGAACTGAATACAACATGAAAGGACTGTAACTTATTTAATGAATAGCATAACAAGGGTCATAAGATCTATGTGCTCGTCATAACTTTGGACATCACGTGTTCTTTCGTGAATGCAGCATGCGTGCGTATGTATGTGTAATGTGTCATTACTTAAGAAAAATCATTACCCATAGCAGAACGTAACATTAAAATACTACAACTCGTATTGATGAATACCATGACAAGGATGATCACTTAGAGATGTCATACTTAGGGTTTGCGTGGTCATCCCAACTTAAATCTCATGAGTCGCTACATGAATGTAACATGCATGCATATGTACGTGTGATGCCGTGAGATGCAAATGGAAATATGATCTTTTTATGCTTTTCGTCAAATCATCATCATCGTCATAAAACAATAGAGTGTTCAGATCGATGTCGCGGATCTGAGGCGGTACGTCATCTCGTCTGGACGGGTCTATTATTCGGGACCCGCACGGCCTCGTATCAGATCACTTAACCCTGATCTGGTGGGTTCATACTGGCCAATCTTATACTCACACACGGTACCGGTGGGGAATCATTTCTTTCAAAAATCATCTTTTGAAAATGCTTTTCATCTTTCTTCCTTAAAAAAACTCATGTCATGAATCATGTACGTGACAATGATGCAAATGCGTGTCATGTAATATGCAAACCGTGGTCCAATGCGTATCATGCACGAATAAATACGTCTCGTCGTCATGCTAGAGAATTTCCAGCTTAGTAACGTCAATTTCTCTTTAGTTATTCTCCATTAAGATACACACTCTAGGCCAATTGGTTCGCATGTACTCGTTTATAAATGTCATAAGTAATTACCCGGTAAGTTTTAAGGCAAGACGATGTCGATAAGGGACTCGTTGTTCTTTTTCATAAAACGATATAACCTGAATTCTGAAATGACCATATTTTACTATAAAATTTATTGTGGCTAATCCTTTAATCTTTTTCTGGAAATTCCAACTCTCCAACTTAATAAACTCATTGGGCTAGCATCCTGTCAATTTTTAGCCCATTTTCAATTTCCTAAGGCCCTTTTCCAGGTCATGCAAATTGTGACACAAATTCTGTCCATCCAGCATATTTCAGTTTGACTCGTCTTACTAGAAAATTAATTAAAAATAAACCACAGCTTATTTTCACAAAATTACAACTGCCACCTTTTCTTTATTCATGAGGTTAGTATCATACCAAAAATGGGTGGATTTGCACACCTCTAAGACCCATTTTTAGACCACCAAACACGTTACTTAAATTCTGTTCAGTACCACTTTTTCCAGCAGGGCCAATCTCAGTAGAAAATTCATTAAAAATAAATAATGGCTCTTTTTAAGGTGATTCCAACTCTCACATCTAACAAACACACAAAACTAATAGCACACCAAAAATCACTGGAAGTGAAGGTTCCTAAGGTCCGTTTTCTGGCCTCACGTTACAGTCAAAATTCCAGTCCAGCTCCAGAAACTTTTCTATTGGTCATATATACTTCTTAAATGTCCTTAGCTTACATTTTATCACCAACAATTAGCCACTATTAGGAGATGAACACACGCACCCTTCACCAACAGCCACATTCTTTGGTGCATGCAAGAAAATGATATAACCAAGAGCATATTAAACTTAACACATAACAAGATCATAGTTTTGTCTCCACTTCTTTACTAAGTTGACATTTTTCATATAAAATCACTCATGTCTCCCTTGACCCTTCCACCGTGGGCCTTTCACCATGAAAGAAATAATCTTTAGCACATCCAACCTAGATGTACACCTAATAATGCATATACTCCACAAAGAACACCTCTTTTGGAACAAAGTCTCACTCCTACCCCCTCAAATGGTTAGGGCCGAAAGTTGTGGGCATTCAACTTACTGTTTTACAACAAAGATTAGATCTTAAGCACATCTAGCCATTCATGCAAACATTTTCACATCTAAACCATAAAAAGTACAGTGTACTTGACTTTGAAGCCTTTGGATGTTGCTCGGGTTGGTTGATACATGAAGCATTCCCCCTTTTCTTTTCCTATCACACACGGTTTGGGGCATTTGTTAGCCATCCTTTAGATTATATGATACAACATAGGGGAGGAAATGGAGGGTCTTACCATTTGTACTTTGGACGGATGGAGAACGAGCCACTCTTGCTAAGGCACTATCTTGGTTTGGTGTCTTGAAACCCTTCGCCTAAGCCATGGGGTTCATGGTTTTGGTCAATGGAGTGATACCATGTAGACTTTATCCCTTCAATTGTAACTCCCTAAGGATAGTGAAAGGTGATCTTACCTAGAAACCTTGAGGTTGTAGAGGTCTTGGATTCTTCTTGGCCCCTTATTCCCGCCGGTACATTGAGAGGAGAGGAAGGATCACCTCTTCTTTGAAATAGCCTCTTAAGTATCTTTATTTAAGTGGACAGAGAGAAATATTTTCTTGTAACAAGGAAGGAATTAACTCCCTTCCTTTGGTTATGCAGCCGGCGGTTCCCATGGGAAGAGGGAAAGACCCTCTTTAAATGACAATCATCAAGCATCTCAACCACATTGTTCATTTAAGATCCCTTACTAGTCTTGAATGCAATGGCTTATCCTCATAAGGTCTGATGGCCGAAGCACATATATATTCCATATATATTCATTTCTTCAATAAAGCATGTACGTATATGTTTGTATGTATATAATTACCTATCTTATATCTCCATCATTTTAAGTGTACTTTTCATAAACACAATTCATTCCGCTGCACTTTTATACCTATGACCGATATATGTATATACACGTACATATATCCCCCCTGTATTTCTTATAATTCTTATCCATGCATGTATAGCTACATATATATATATGTTTGTAGATATATATATGCCTAGATCAAATACATACATGTATCCAGTGCTTACACCAACGTGCCAGGTGACCTGTTTTTTGCCAAGTTAGACCTACTAGATCTTGAGGATTTCTCTAATTAATGGGCAAATTTCTTTGATCTTACCTCAAAATGGTATCCAACAGCCCTTGGGGAAACAGATGATAGAATTTCCAATCGATTAAGGGCTTAATTAGGCCCATCTTTCGGAGCTTGTATAACGGACCTTATTCTTAGAGTTCCCTTGCTCACATTCCCTATGGCCATAATCCATCAACCTTTTTTATTATACAATGGCCCATCTTGCGGTGTGTATGTGTTTCCAGGGGTATGCCCATACCACATGCGTATGGCATGCTAAAAAAAACCTGAATTCTCATTAAAGTTACCCAAAAATACTTCTTTCCTTAGTTCTAAATCCTCAGGTCATCAACTGAACACTTATTTCAATCAGCCCTCTTGTTTCAGGTTTTGCACTTGGGGTATGCTAATTACCTTAAGTTCTATATAATCGTAGATAAGCCGGTGATGTCTTCCTTTTGAGGTCTCCTTATCCTATCTTGCTCCTCTTCCTTCCTTAGTTGCTATGTTAGTTTGAAGCGGGGTACAACAATCTCCCCCCCTTAAAATTGGTTTCGTCCTCGAAACTGGAGGGTGTGTGCTTAAGTTCCCATGTTTCCCTTTGGTCCCTTAACAACTCTTGGTTATTACTCTATCCATTTATTAGTGTCTGGAGATAGTCTTTTCTCGTGGTTCCCTATGATATTCCTTTAGGACTCATTCTTCTTTAGGAAAATAGACAAGGCATAAGTACTTTAGTTTTGAAATTTCACTGTACCTGTTAGTAATTTGGGTGCCTCGGGGTCCTTGGGGCCTCACTCTTCGATTATCGTCTTTGGTCACTCTATGCGTGGTTCCACGAGGGTACCGCGGCCACCTCCCACTTTCTCTTCTCATTTGTCTTTTCAGCCTCCTTCGTACTTTCATCATCCGAATATCGCGCTCAACCTCATAGCAGCCTTTTACCAGCTCATCGAACGTGCTTGGGTGTGCTTTGTCCAATCTTTCTTTAATTCAGGGGTTTAGTCCTCGCATGAACCTCGTTATCTTCCACTGTTCATCCTCCATGATCAAGGGTACGTGCCGCCCTAATGTGATGAATTGGCGGACATATTCTGAGACCGGGGTGTCTGATCCTTGCTTTAGTGCATCGAATTCTTCCATCCTTTCAATCACTAGCTCCTTGGCTCTAAGTCCCACAAAATTCTTCCAAGACTCTGGCCCAAGCTATGGGTCGAGGTAGGGATTGGACTCTTTCTCTCCACCATTGACTGGCTTTGCCATTCAGGAAGGGGCGGATAATTAAAGCCCTCATTTCTTCTGGTACCCGGGCTCGGACAAGCTGGTCCTCGACCTCGTTTAACCACTTTTCGGCTTCCTCGGGTTCAGTCTCCCTGCCAAACCTTGGAACCTGCTCCCTTGTCAACTTCCGGAAATAGAAGCCCATGCTTCCAGGGGGTGACAACAATGATGTCCCCACACCGGTTTGTGGGGTAATCTGCACCACATAGCGTCCGTTTATTTGGGGTCATAACAATAAAGGACTCTACTCAACTTGTATGTAACAAAAGCTCTAGGTGTCACATAACAAATTGGATGTAAGTCGGTTTCTCTCTGGGTCGCACCGTCTGCAGCACGCAGTGTCGACTTTATTCAATACAGGAACGTCACAACTGGTAACGGAATTTAATTTGGCGTATCGGAAAAACATATGCGTATACACATTATTATTCCAATTTACGACAGGTCATTAGTTGGGGCCTATCACCAGGTCGTGCCCTAAGTTGTTGGTCGAAGTCGTTCTGTTCTAATGTAAACTCTCATCTAAGATCAATTCTTAGGTCTAAGATCAAACTTAGTTTACTATAATCATAACTTAGTTCTACATTCTGTACGGATCTGGAGCCTTAGCTCTGATACCACTTGTGGCGCCCCGCACCCCGGCCCCGCCGGAGTGGGTGCACCTGCCGTACTTCACTAAGGAGAGTACTAGGCGTCGTCCCATACGTGGCATGATCCATGGTATAAGGCATGGATTAACGTGCTTACACGTAGATAATTAAGCGAAACCGTGGCAGAATTTAAAACTTCAAAATAAACATCCATACGATCATTCATAGTTTACATCCCAAAATAAAAGTATCCAGAGTCACAAAAGCAAATGTTTCTCCCTCCAAATACATAACATCATAGCTGGCTGGTCATTCCTCCTAGGTCAGTCCATCTTCCACTGTACTCACGGATACGGAACCCTAGGTTCGTCATCGATCCATTCTACTTTGTCGTCTGCAACCTCTGGGAAAACTATAAGGGTGAGTGACAACGTCACCAGCAAGTATACTATACTAATCAGGGATTAAATGGAAAGTGCGAACAAGAATCGAACCCTCAGAATTTTCTGGTTTAAAGCATACCTGCCCGTCGTCAGATCTTCGTCCTATATATAACATCACTTAATATAGCAAGTTCATTTCTCAGAGAAAAGTTGTCACTTAGAACTGAATACAACATGAAAGGACTGTAACTTATTTAATGAATAGCATAACAAGGGTCATAAGATCTATGTGCTCGTCATAACTTTGGACATCACGTGTTCTTTCGTGAATGCAGCATGCGTGCGTATGTACGTGTAATGTGTCATTACTTAAGAAAAATCATTACCCATAGCAGAACGTAACATTAAAATACTACAACTCGTATTGATGAATACCATGACAAGGATGATCACTTAGAGATGTCATACTTAGGGTTTGCGTGGTCATCCCAACTTAAATCTCATGAGTCGCTACATGAATGTAACATGCATGCATATGTACGTGTGATGCCGTGAGATGAAAATGGAAATATGATCTTTTTATGCTTTTCTTCAGATCACCATCATCGTCATAAAACAATAGAGTGTTCAGATATATGTCCCGGATCTGAGGCGGTACGTCATCTCGTCTGGATGGGTCAATTATATCCGGACCCGCATGGCCTCATATTCTCGTGTTCAGATCTATGTCCCGGATCTGAGGCGGTACGTCATCTCGTCTTTATCGGGTCTATTATTCCGGACCCGCACGGCCTCGTATCAGATCACTTAACCCTGATCTGGTGGGTTCATACTGGCCAATCTCATACTCACACACGGTACCGGTGGGGAATCATTTCTTTCAAAAATCATCTTTTGAAAATGCTTTTCATCTTTCTTACTTAAAAAAAACTCATGTCATGAATCATGTACGTGACAATGATGCAAATGCATGTCATGTAATATGCAAACCGTGGTCCAATGCGTATCATGCACGAATAAATACGTCTCGTCGTCATGCTAGAGAATTTCCAGCTTAGTAACGTCAATTTCTCTTTAGTTATTCTCCATTAAGATACACACTCTAGGCCAATTGGTTCACATGTACTCGTTTATAAATGTCATAAGTAATTACCCGGTAAGTTTTAAGGCAAGACGATGTCGATAAGGGACTCGTTGTTCTTTTTCATAAAACGATATAACCTGAATTCTGAAATGACTATATTTTACTATAAAATTTATTATGGCCAATCCTTTAATCTTTTTCTGGAAATTCCAACTCTCCAACTTAATAAACTCATTGGGCTAGCATCCTGTCAATTTTTAGCCCATTTTCAATTTCCTAAGGCCCTTTTCCAGGTCATGCAAATTGTGACACAAATTCTGTCCATCCAGCATATTTCAGTTTGACTCGTCTTACTAGAAAATTAATTAAAAATAAACCACAGCTTATTTTCACAAAATTCCAACTGCCACCTTTTCTTTATTCATGAGGTTAGTATCATACCGAAAATGGGTGGATTTGCACACCTCTAAGACCCATTTTTAGACCACCAAACACGTTACTTAAATTCTGTTCAGTACCACTTTTTCCAGCAGGGCCAATCTCAATAGAAAATTCATTAAAAATAAATCGTGGCTCTTTTTAAGGTGATTCCAACTCTCACATCTAAAAAACACATAAAACTAATAGCACACCAAAAATCACTGGAAGTGAAGGTTCCTAAGGTCCCTTTTCTGGCCTCACGGTACAGTAAAAATTCCAGTCCAGCTCCAGAAACTTTTCTATTGGTCATATATACTTCTTAAATGTCCTTAGCTTACATTTTATCACCAACAATTAGCCACTATTAGGAGATGAACGCACGCACCCTTCACTAACAGCCACATTCTTTGGTGCATGCAAGAAAATGATATAACCAAGAGCATATTAAACTTAACACATAACAAGATCATAGTTTTGTCTCCACTTCATTACTAAGTTGACATTTTTCATATAAAATCACTCATGTCTCCCTTGACCCTTCCACCGTGGGCCTTTCACCATGAACGAAAGAATATTTTGCACATCCAACCTAGATTTACACCTAATATTGCATATACTCCACAAAGAACACCTCTTTTGGAACAAAGTCTCACTCCTACCCCCTCAAATGGCTAGGGCCGAAAGTTGTGGGCATTCAACTTACTGTTTCACAACAAAGATTAGATCTTAAGCACATCTAGCCATTCATCCACACACTTTCACATCTAAACCATAAAGAGTATAGTGTACTTGCCTTTGAAGCCTTTGGATGTTGCTCGGGTTGGTTGATACATGAAGCATTCCCCCTTTTCTTTTCCTATCACGCACGGTTTGGGGCATTTGTTAGCCATCCTTTAGATTATATGATACAACATAGAGGAGGAAATGGAGGGTCTTACCATTTGTACTTTGGACGGATGGAGAACGATCCACTCTTGCTAAGGCACTATCTTGGTTTGGTGTCTTGAAACCCTTCACCTAAGCCATGGGGTTCATGGTTTTGGTCAATGGAGTGATACCATGTAGACTTTATCCCTTCAATTGTAACTCCCTAAGGATAGTGAAAGGTGATCTTGCCAAGAAACCTTGAGGTTGTAGAGGTCTTGGATTCTTCTTGGCCCCTTATTCCCGCCGGTACATTGAGAGGAAAGGAAGGATCACCTCTTCTTTGAAATAGCCTCTTAAGTATCTTTATTTAAGTGGATAGAGAGAAAACTTTTCTTGTAACAAGGAAGGAATTAACTCCCTTCCTTTGGTTATGCAGCCGGCGGTTCCCATGGGAAGAGGGAAAGACCCTCTTTAAATGACAATCATCAAGCATCTCAACCACATTGTTCATTTAAGATCCCTTACTAGTCTTGAATGCAATGGCTTATCCTCATAAGGTCTGATGGCCGAAGCACATATATATTCCATATATATTCATTTCTTCAATAACGCATGTACGTATATGTTTGTATGTATATAATTACCTATCTTATATCTCCATCATTTTAAGTGTACTTTTCATAAACACAATTCATTCCGCTGCACTTTTATACCTATGACCGATATATGTATATACACGTACATATATCCCCCCTGTATTTCTTATAATTCTTATCCATACATGTATAGCTACATATATATATATGTGTGTAGATATATATATGCCTAGATCAAATATATATATGTATCCAGTGCTTACACCAATGTGCCAGGTGACCTGTTTTTCGCCAGGTTAGACCTACTAGATCTTGAGGATTTCTCTAATTAATGGGCAAATTCCTTTGATCTTACCTCAAAATGGTATCCAACAGCCCTTGGGGAAACAGATGATAGAATTTCCAATCGATTAAGGGTTTAATTAGGCCCATCTTCCGGAGCTTGTATAACGGACCTTATTCTTAGAGTTCCCTTGCTCACATTCCCTATGGCCATAATCCATCAACCCTTTTTATTATACAATGGCCCATCTTGCGGTGTGTATGTGTTTCCAGGTGTATGCCCATACCACATGCGTATGGCATGCTAAAAAAAACCTGAATTCTCATTAAAGTTACCCAAAAATATTTCTTTCCTTAGTTCTAAATCCTCAGGTCATCAACTGAACACTTATTTCAATCAGCCCTCTTGTTTCAGGTTTTTCACTTGGGGTATGTTAATTACCTTAAGTTCTATATAATCGTAGATAAGCCGGTGATGTCTTCCTTTTGAGGTCTCCTTATCCTATCTTGCTCCTCTTCCTTCCTTAGTTGCTATGTTAGTTTGTAGCGGGGTACAACAAAACTAATAAGGGGTTAGTTATTCAATTTTCAGAGCATTTGGAGTTACGGACAAATAGAAATAAAATTTTTAAATCAGACTACCGGTTTTGGCAGATTTGCGCAATCTGACCACCAACAATTTTTCAAGGGGTTAGAGGTTGAATTTTGATCTGAAATTTTTAGGAGATACTCAGAACATCTGAGGCTAATTTCTCTCCAAATTTAAGAATTTTTGAAGACCTGCAACCTAGTTTTCAAAACGTTTTAAAACTAGTCCTGAAAACAGAAACGGTTTTCAGAAGTTGGGTTTTTGGTTTAAAACTATTTTAAAAACCACATTTTCCACACCCACTATTCAACCCTCCCCCTTCTAGTGGTGCCTTGAAGATCCTACAAGTGGTATCAGAGCGCAGGAACACTCACATCAAAAGGATCCAACGATCTAAGTGAGATGGCAACCACAAACTTCAAAACGGAGCAAGAAGGTATGTCTATTCAAAGGACTCCTCTCTTTGACGGTGAGTCTTTCATTCAATGGAAGTTAAGAATGAAACTTTTTCTTATGTAAATTGATATTGATCTTTGGTCAATTATAGAAGATGGTCCTTTTGTTCCATCAAAATTATCCAATGTAAATGGAGTCTCACTAGAGGTCGTTAAGCCTAGGCAAGAGTACACTAGTGATGATAAAAAGAGACTGAGCATGAACGCTAGGGCTATGCAATTACACCTAAATGGACTAAGTAAAATTGAATCTAGATATGTTTCAAATTGTTCTAGTGCTCAAGAAATGTGGAGAATTCTCGAAATGAAACACGAAGGCACTAGAGTCCAAGATTAACATGCTTATGTCCACACTCAAGTCATTTAAATTATTGCCAAATGAATCTACGTTGATATGGATCTTTGCTTCACTAACATTTACAATTCTCTTGAGTCTCTTGACAAAGCCTTTACTATGATGGAAAAGGTACAAAAGGTCTTGCGAAGCCTCACATCCGAGTGGGACCCTAAAGTAACGGCCATAGAAGAAAGCAAAGAAACTAAGTCAATTAAGATGGAAGAATTAATTGGATCACTTAAGGTTTATGAGAACAAACTCACCATAAGGAAATCGAAATCATCAAAACAAGGTAAGGCTATTGCATTTAAATCAAATGAATACGTCTCTACTTCTTCCGATCACGTAGATGATAGTGATTCTAAAACAGATAACGATGACTTAATTTTATTGGCTAAAGGCTTAAGAAAATTCATGAGAACGTCATTTAGAAACAAAACTAAGGCTGCCTCGACTAAAAGAAATAAGAACAAGACAAATGACAAAGATGTTAGATGTTACGAATGCGGCAAACTTGGACATCTATCATATGACTGCCCTAATAAGGACAAACAAACAAACAAACAAACACCCTGACAAGGAACGGACAAAGAATAGACTCGTCTCAGATCCTAAGCAAAGGAAAAGAGCTCTCAAGGACTCCACTGGGAGTGATACATCTGATTCCGAGACAGAAACCGAAGAGAAGACTGCACCAGTATGCTTTGTGTCCAAAGCATCAAACGAGGTATCATCTGACTCTGATTCTGACTCTGAGCCTTCTTATGATGATCTTTTTAGTCAGTACTTAGAATTGCATAAATTTACTAAGACTCTGGCGAAACAAAAGAAGCGATTAATTGAAGACAAGAAGCTGTTAGAATCTTCTAACGAGAATCTTGTCGCTCAATTAAACGATTCAAAAGAAGAGTCGTCATGCATCATTAATGCATTAAAGACAGAGATCTCATCATTGACCACGCAAAATACTAAAATGAAATCCGAGATTTCAAATTTGAAATCAAGGAATACAGACTTAGAGAAAATGATGAAACAGTTTGATACGGGATCTAACATGCTAGATCGTATTATTTTATCACAAAAGCATGATAGTGATAAAACGGGATTAGGATACATTGAAACAAATGAAGTATCCATTAAACCAACCAAGTTTGTATTGTCTAAGAAAGTAGACACTCCAAAAGCAAATACGGCGTCTAAGATGACGCAAAGACCCCCTCTCCCCTCATCTCGTCATACTTCTACTTCATATCATGCGAAATATAATTTTGTGCCATATAGATATGAGAAGAAACAAGTCATGCATATACGACGTTCATTTCATCCATCTAGATCACGCACTACGCACAACAACACAAGGACATATCAAAAACGTCCTCCATATAATGCGTATAAAGGAGTTCTTGGCAAAAGGACCAAAGTGCATTCACCACATGTCTACTACATTGCACCTTCATCTACATTCTTGCCATTTGCTAGACCGGGAAGGATTACCTGTAGCGCCCCAGCCCGATACCGTTATCGGAACCAGTGCACCCGCCGTAGCCTACTATGAGAACTACGAAGCGTCAAGCAGATCAAGCATACATCCTTCAAAATGTAAGTTAAAAACCAGCGGAAACGTCATAAAATCTAAACCTTCGTTGTCAATATTACAACCAGAAAACTGCAGCGGAAATAAAACTGTTTGTTCCTCTAGCCGACATAAGTTTTAAAACAACATAATAACAATGAGTTCCAAACTCAAACAAAATAGTCCAGCATCTATCTATTCCCTTGACCATCATCCCATTGAGCCCACTCGCCGTCGTCTTCGATAAATATCAACTCATAATCAGGCTCACCTGAAAAGGAGACAGAATGATTGTTCTTAGCGAAAACTTCGCCAGCAAGTAACCCGTCTATACACCTTACGGAATCACACACGTCGAGTCACCAGTGTATAAAACATTGCCCAAAAATAAGGTGCTCGGGTTAGCAAATAGCATCTTAATAAGGATTACTCAAAACAGATAAAGTCCATATAGGTACACAGTTACGAGAACCCACATGTATTAAAACAACGTATCACATAAGCAAGTCATAGACTAATCACGTTTCTTGCATGTCAAGTCTTATGCTTCGTGTATCATGATGCATGTACTTCTTTAAAATCACACACAACACCCATGCATATGCCTTCTTTCATAAACATGTCATGCATGTCATTTCACAAACATTTCATCACTTTACATATCATACTCTTCGCGTAGCAGAACTTTATACCCTGTGGGTGATCAGCCCACAGCCATCATAACTTTATACCCCGTGCTGAAAGGTCCACGACCCCATTACATATATCATATATCCGTGCTGATAGGTCCACGGCCCCATAAAATACTTCATTTTCCGTGCTGATAGGTCCACGGCCCCATAACATACTTTATACCCTGCTGTTGATTCACAGATCACGCTCTTTATACCCTGCTTTCGCAGACGTGACTTTTATACCCTGTGATCAACCAGCAGCCATTTTGTCTTTCGCAAACTTTACCTTTCTTGTTCTTTTGCAAAACATATCTCAAATCAAATGCAAGTGCCCATGTCATGATGCAGGATGCACAGATAGCTTCATATCAACATGTAGCACACACGCACATACATCTTGTCTATCAAGGATATGGTCTTGCACCTCAAACATTCCCTAAACGTGTTTTACCAAGTCCATTTGTCTCACTTATTCACTAGAATTCAATCTTATGCTTACTTAATCAAACTTACCATCTACACCTCAAATATACCTCAAATACCCTTGCATTTTATGTTCAAAAGAAGTGTATAAAGTTACTACACTTACATAGGGCGCTTAAAGGGTCAAAAATACTTCCAGAATACTTGGAACGCCACTTGGAGCGCCTAATGTGGACATGAAGCGCCTCTACTAGGCGTTCGAAGTGTTCGGGGATGATTCAGGACACATTGAACACCACATGAAGCGCCTAATGTGACATGAAGCGCCTCATGTAGGCGTTCGAAGTGTTCTGACGGTTCTAAATTGCAGTTTTTCTGTACGGGAAAGCTCCAGGACACATGGAACGCTACATGAAGCGCCTATAGTGACATGAAGCGCCTCATGTAGGCGTTCGAAGTGTTCTGACGATGCCAAACTGCAGTTTTTCTGCAGTAACTTCCACCCAACTCCTTTCTTCTTCAACCCTTCCAGATTCAACACTTAAAGATCCATCTTAACAACTAGATTCATCATACTTAACATACATCTAATCATGAATTGATGCTTAGTGAATGTCTAACAAGATCCACTCTAAATCTTCAATCATTCACCACCTTCAAGAGTTATCATCAACAATACCCAACCAACAAGACTACAACAATGTCATCACTCATCCCTCAATTTCCTGTACTTACTCTCACCATCTAAGTGTATACAATCAACACAAGAGTAGAGCAAGACAAGAAACACATCAACATATATACTCTCATGGGCATGGTTGACTAACAACAAATACTGCACAACTATTTCAGAAATATGGCCCAAAGAACAAGACTTACACAATTAGCAACAAGACTTACACATAACAAAGCATGTATGATAGACAAGACAAGAATACTAATGTGTGATTCATATTTTCTCTTTGTAAGAACATAGGGCCTAAAGTATCAAAATTTACATAAAGCGTATAGAAAGATTACTTGCCTTGGAATCTAGTTAATCTTACGGATTTACTGCAGAACTTTGATGAGAATTGAACCTAGAAGGGCCTTTTCCTTCCTTCTCTTTCCTTTCTTCTTCTTCTTCCTCTCCTTTTCTCTTCTCTCTCTTTTTCTCAGAATTTTTCCTTCTTCTTTTGTGGTATAACCGTCCAATATGGCTGAGATGGGGAGGTTATACCAACTTTTGTAACTCCCTCAACTTCTAATAGGGGCCTTTCAAGTAATTTCTATGAATTACCTTTAAGTCTATTTTGAACCCTTCTTTCTTATTCTTCTATGTTTTAGGTGACTAAGTTTTATAATCTTACATAATTAATTAAAATGCATTCAAGGTTAACCTCTAAGTATTGAAAGTTGCGCTTAAAAGACACGGGGTGTAACATTCCACCCCCCTTACAAAAAGTTTCGTCCTCGAAACTTACGTACCTTAGTCAAAGAGCTGAGGATACTTCTCCCGCATTTGTTCTTCGAGCTCCCAAGTGGCTTCACGTTCCGTGTGATTGCTCCATTGAACCTTTACATACGGGATCACTCGCTTCCTCAACACTTGATCCTTTCGGTCCACAATTTTCACGGGTACTTCCTCATATGTAACATCGTCCTTGAGTTCCAAAGGTTGAGCTTCAAGTACATGACTTGGATCCGCCACGTACTTTCTTAATTGTGACACGTGGAATACATTGTGAACTTGTGCCAACACCGGGGGTAATGCCAACCTATATGCCAAGGCTCCTACCTTCTCAAGTATTTCATAGGGACCAATGAAACGAGGGCTTAGCTTGCCTTTTACTCCAAACCTCATGACGCCCTTCGTAGGTGATACCTTCAAATAAACTTTATCACCCACATCAAAATCCAATGGTCGTCGTTTGGAATCTGCCCAACTCTTGCTACGGTCCTGAGCCGTCTTGAGTCTTTCCCGAATGACCTTTACCTTCTCTAGCGTTTTCTCTAATAGCTCAGGTCCCGTGATGGTCCTCACGCCCACTTCGTCCCAATAAACCGGGGACCTACATTTCCTTCCATACAAAGCCTCAAAAGGAGCCATATCAATTGCGCTGTGGTAACTATTGTTATAAGAAAACTCCATCAGCTTTACCATTCCATCCCAACTCCCTTTGAAATCCAGCACGCAAGCTCTTAGCATATCTTCCAAGGTTTGAATTGTCCGCTCGGACTGTCCATCAGTTTGGGGATGATATGCCGTACTCAACCTTAATTCTGTACCCATGGCTTCTTGGAATGCTGTCCAAAACTTAGATGTGAACCGTGCGTCTCGGTCGGATAATATACTTACTGGAACACCATGTAAGCTCACAATGTTCTCCATATACACATTCACTAGTTTGTCGAGAGGTGTTTCACTTGAAACGGGTAAGAAATGGGCAGACTTTGTTAAACGATCCACGATCACCCAAATCATGTCACATCCACTCCTTGTCTTTGGTAAACCAGCTACAAAATCCATTGTGACATGTTCCCATTTCCATTCCGGAATTTCCAACGGCATCAACAATCCACCGGGTCTTTGATGTTCCGCCTTGACTTGTTGACACACCAAACACCTCTCTATGAATTCCGCAATATGTCTCTTCATCCCAGACCACCAATAGTAACGTTTGAGATCTCTATACATCTTGGTGCTACCGGGGTGTATTGATAACCTTGAATTATGAGCTTCTTGCAAAACTTCTTTCCTAAGTCCGTCAACATCCGGAACGCATAATCTCTCCCTGAACCATAAGCTCCCATCCTCCTTAGTTCGAAATCCTTCAACTTGACTATGTTTCACCCTTTCCATTATCTCACTTAAAGCCTTATCTCTCTTCTGTGCCTCCTTTATCCGATCAATCAAACTCGGGGTGATAGTCAAGGCTGTCAAAACATTCACCGTGGATTCAATCAAATCTAAACCAAACTCCTCCATCTCTCTTTCCAACGGTGATTGTCGTGCATGGCTGGACTTCCTACTTAAGGCGTCGGCTACCTTGTTAGCCTTTCCTGGGTGATAATGAATAGTTAGGTCGTAGTCTTTTAGCAACTCCAACCATCTCCGCTGCCTCATATTCAATTCCTTCTGCGAGAATAAATACTTTAGGCTCTTATGATCTGTGAATACTGCGCACTTCTCTCCATACAAATAATGCCGCCAAATCTTCAAGGCGAACACAACCGCGGCAAGTTCAAGATCATGTGTGGGGTAGTTTTGTTCATAAGGCTTTAGCTGTCTTGTGGCATATGCGATAACTCGTTCGTTTTGCATTAAAACACAACCTACAAACAAGGTGTTAGTCTAAACTTAATGAGTATATAAGATCATAACCTTATACTATAATTTACGTACCTAACCCGTTCTTTGACGCATCACTATAAATCACAAATCCATCTGTTCCAGAGGGTTGAGCCAATACTGGAGCTGTCGTTAATCTCTTCTTAAGCTCCGCGAAACTTCGCTCGCATTCCGCCGTCCACTCAAACTTGGACCTCTTTTGAGTAAGGCGACTGAGAGGTACGGCAATCCTCGAGAATCCCTCAACAAATTTTCGGTAATAACCCGCTAGACCCAAGAAACTTCGCACTTCGGTGACATTTGTAGGTCTAGGCCATTCAGTTATAGCTTCCACCTTCTTCGGGTCCACAGCAATCCCCTCTTCGGATATCACGTGGCCTAGGAAAGCCACACTTCTTAACCAAAACTCACACTTGTTAAACTTAGCATATAGTTGTTTCTGCCTCAGAATACCTAGAACGGTTCTCAAATGCTCAGCGTGAGTTTCTTTTAGGGGAATACACCAGAATATCATCTATGAATACCACAACAACCTTGTCCAACTGCTCTCGAAAGACGGTATTCATAAGATCCATAAAAGCTGCGGGGGCATTGGTTAATCCAAATGGCATCACCAAAAACTCATAGTGGCCATATCTTGTGCGGAAGGCTGTCTTCGCGATGTCTTCAGCCTTCACTCGCAACTGATGATATCCTGATCGAAGGTCAATTTTCGAAAAGATCTTGGCACCTTTGAGCTGGTCAAATAAATCCTCGATTCGTGGAAGGGGATACTTATTCTTGATGGTAACTTTATTCAACTCTCTATAATCGATACAAAGCCTCATGCTACCATCTTTCTTCTTTACAAACAAAACAGGTGCTCCCCAGGGCGATACACTAGGGCGGATAAACTTCTTGTCTAGTAACTCCTGCAGTTGTTCCTTCAACTCTCTCAGTTCTGCCGGAGCCATTCTGTAAGGAGCTTTAGAAATAGGTTCTGTCCCTGGAATCAAGTTGATCTCAAATTCAACTTCTCTCGGAGGTGGCACTCCTGGTAAATCTTCCGGAAACACGTCAGGAAATTCATTGACCACTCGAATTTGCTCCATAGACGGCACCTCTTGAGTAACATCCATGGCATATACTAAGAATCCCTCAGCACCCTTCCTCAATGCTTTGCGTGCTTGTGCGACAGACACATATACCTTCTTGGGAACTTTCTTTCGTTCTGCATCTCCTTGAAATATTACCTCCTCCATCTTAGCATTCTTGATTGTCACTTGTTTCAACCGACAATCAATATTGGCGTGATTCTTAGCCAACCAGTCCATTCCTAATATAACGTCAAAGTCATACATCTGAATAGGGATCAGTGTGGCAGAGAATGCTTGTCCTTCAAACTCCAATTCGCAATCTCGATACTGCTGGTATGAAACCATAATCTGATCTCCGGCCGCTTGCACGCGATACGGAGTCTCTAACCATTCAGGCAAACCACCCAAGTGCTTAGTGAATCTCTTCGCTACAAAAGAATGGCTTGCGCCGCTATCGAAAAGTACATTGGCAGGCATCTTATTTACTAAAACCGCACCTAAAGACATATAAAGTTTTACACACAAAAGTTACGCACATAAACACTTAATTCAATTTGAATTCAAACTTAGTTTAGAGGATACCTGCTACTACATCGGTAGCCTCCTGCACATCTGTGTCCGTCATTAGATGTACACGAGCATTTGCTCGAGGCTTCACTCTCGGCTGCTGAGCCGCCTCTCCAGGGTTATTCTTCTTCATCTCCGGACAGTCTCTAATCAAGTGACCCACTTGGCCACATCGGAAACATGCTCCGACTACTTTCCTACACTCTCCTACATGGTTCCTGCCGCAATGTGGACAAACTCCTATAGCCTGCTGAGCTACTTGATTCTGGGGTGGCAGTCTTTGAAAATTTCCAACTGGTCCTCTCTTCGGAATCTTGACCCAACGTCCGGGTCTTCCACCAACTCTCACATCCTCTCTTGGCCTCTTGCCTCTATCAGACCCTCCAACACTAGCTGCTCTCGCCGCCACTCGGCGAAAATCACTTTCAACACGGTAACACGCATCTAGCATATCCTCATAAGTTTTCATCCCTGCATTCACTATTGCTGATTGTATCCTCGAGTCCAAACCCCTCTCAAACTTTGTCATCTTAAGACGATTATCAGACATAATCGCAGGGGCAAACTTACCTAAGGCATGAAAACGATCTGCATACTCCGACACCGTCATCCTTCCTTGCTCCAGTCTGTCAAATGCTCTTATCTTGTCCAATATTGCAGTCTCCGGTACATAGTACTTAAGGAACACATCACAGAACTGAGTCCACGAGATCGGTGGGGTCATTCTTAACACCATTCCTTCCCACCATTCGCCAGCCTTGCCACTTAAAAGAGGTGTGGCCACCTCAACTTTTACCTCATTCAGAACTTGCACCAGCCGGAAACATTTCTCAACCTCAGCCAACCAATGCTGAGCCTCTTCAGGATCCGTACATCCACCGAACTCCGGCACCCTCATCTTCCTCATCTCTCCATAAAAGAACCTGATGTTATGCTGCGGCGGTGGTGGAGGCAGAGGCTGATGCTGCTGCACATACCCTTGTGCAATGACCGTCAGCGCATCAGTGAGTACTTGGGGTAAAACCACTTGTGGTGGCTGGTTCTCCTGTCCATTGCCAGAGTTGCCTGTGTTATCTCTTCTTGGAGGCATATTTCTCTGAAAAGGTCAACATTACATTGGCATTCAGTAAATACAAGGATTACTGAAAGCTCGAACGCGTGCTAATAGGTAAGGTGTGTAGTACAACTATTAATACAAAGTTAGGTAATAAGACGCGCTCGCACACACCCAACCCATATCATACTTAACCACTAAAGAGATCAGTACTTATAACTAAGGATCAACCTTAAAGGAGAATCATAGCTTAAGTGTCTAAAAATCATGAACCTAAGTTTCCGAACTAGATCTGAAGCCTAGGCTCTGATACCACCTGTAGCGCCCCAGCCCGATACCGTTATCGGAACCAGTGCACCCGCCGTAGCCTACTATGAGAACTACGAAGCGTCAAGCAGATCAAGCATACATCCTTCAAAATGTAAGTTAAAAACCAGCGGAAACGTCATAAAATCTAAACCTTCGTTGTCAATATTACAACCAGAAAACTGCAGCGGAAATAAAACTGTTTGTTCCTCTAGCCGACATAAGTTTTAAAATAACATAATAACAATGAGTTCCAAACTCAAACAAAATAGTCCAGCATCTATCTATTCCCTTGACCATCATCCCCTTGAGCCCACTCGCCGTCGTCTTCGATAAATATCAACTCATAATCAGGCTCACCTGAAAAGGAGACAGAATGATTGTTCTTAGCGAAAACTTCGCCAGCAAGTAACCCGTCTATACACCTTACGGAATCACACACGTCGAGTCACCAGTGTATAAAACATTGCCCAAAAATAAGGTGCTCGGGTTAGCAAATAGCATCTTAATAAGGATTACTCAAAACAGATAAAGTCCATATAGGTACACAGTTACGAGAACCCACATGTATTAAAACAACGTATCACATAAGCAAGTCATAGACTAATCACGTTTCTTGCATGTCAAGTCTTATGCTTCGTGTATCATGATGCATGTACTTCTTTAAAATCACACACAACACCCATGCATATGCCTTCTTTCATAAACATGTCATGCATGTCATTTCACAAACATTTCATCACTTTACATATCATACTCTTCGCGTAGCAGCACTTTATACCCTGTGGGTGATCAGCCCACAGCCATCATAACTTTATACCCCGTGCTGAAAGGTCCACGGCCCCATTACATATATCATATATCCGTGCTGATAGGTCCACGGCCCCATAAAATACTTCATTTTCCGTGCTGATAGGTCCACGGCCCCATAACATACTTTATACCCTGCTGTTGATTCATAGATCACGCTCTTTATACCCTGCTTTCGCAGACGTGACTTTTATACCCTGTGATCAACCAGCAGCCATTTTGTCTTTCGCAAACTTTACCTTTCTTGTTCTTTTGCAAAACATATCTCAAATCAAATGCAAGTGCCCATGTCATGATGCAGGATGCACAGATAGCTTCATATCAACATGTAGCACACACGCACATACATCTTGTCTATCAAGGATATGGTCTTGCACCTCAAACACTCCCTAAACGTGTTTTACCAAGTCCATTTGTCTCACTTATTCACTAGAATTCAATCTTATGCTTACTTAATCAAACTTACCATCTACACCTCAAATATACCTCAAATACCCTTGCATTTTATGTTCAAAAGAAGTGTATAAAGTTACTACACTTACATAGGGCGCTTAAAGGGTCAAAAATACTTCCAGAATACTTGGAACGCCACTTGGAGCGCCTAATGTGGACATGAAGCGCCTCTACTAGGCGTTCGAAGTGTTCGGGGATGATTCAGGACACATTGAACACCACATGAAGCGCCTAATGTGACATGAAGCGCCTCATGTAGGCGTTCGAAGTGTTCTGACGGTTCTAAATTGCAGTTTTTCTGTACGGGAAAGCTCCAGGACACATGGAACGCTACATGAAGCGCCTATAGTGACATGAAGCGCCTCATGTAGGCGTTCGAAGTGTTCTGACGATGCCAAACTGCAGTTTTTCTGCAGTAACTTCCACCCAACTCCTTTCTTCTTCAACCCTTCCAGATTCAACACTTAAAGATCCATCTTAACAACTAGATTCATCATACTTAACATACATCTAATCATGAATTGATGCTTAGTGAATGTCTAACAAGATCCACTCTAAATCTTCAATCATTCACCACCTTCAAGAGTTATCATCAACAATACCCAACCAACAAGACTACAACAATGTCATCACTCATCCCTCAATTTCCTGTACTTACTCTCACCATCTAAGTGTATACAATCAACACAAGAGTAGAGCAAGACAAGAAACACATCAACATATATACTCTCATGGGCATGGTTGACTAACAACAAATACTGCACAACTATTTCAGAAATATGGCCCAAAGAACAAGACTTACACAATTAGCAACAAGACTTACACATAACAAAGCATGTATGATAGACAAGACAAGAATACTAATGTGTGATTCATATTTTCTCTTTGTAAGAACATAGGGCCTAAAGTATCAAAATTTACATAAAGCGTATAGAAAGATTACTTGCCTTGGAATCTAGTTAATCTTACGGATTTACTGCAGAACTTTGATGAGAATTGAACCTAGAAGGGCCTTTTCCTTCCTTCTCTTTCCTTTCTTCTTCTTCTTCCTCTCCTTTTCTCTTCTCTCTCTTTTTCTCAGAATTTTTCCTTCTTCTTTTGTGGTATAACCGTCCAATATGGCTTAGATGGGGAGGTTATACCAACTTTTGTAACTCCCTCAACTTCTAGTAGGGGCCTTTCAAGTAATTTCTATGAATTACCTTTAACTCTATTTTGAACCCTTCTTTCTTATTCTTCTATGTTTTAGGTGACTAAGTTTTATAATCTTACATAATTAATTAAAATGCATTCAAGGTTAACCTCTAAGTATTGAAAGTTGCACTTAAAAGACACGGGGTGTAACCTTACCCAAGTATGGGTACCGAAAGGTACTTTTGCTAAGAGGTGAGTAACTAACTCGTGAGGACCCAAAATTAAAAGGGTACCTAAATCACTTTTGTACATTGCAGGGAACCCACACTTCAAAAGATACATCTATTTAGTGGTTCCTTGACAGTGGTTGCTTGAGGCACATGATGAGTGACCCGAGCTGTTCACTAAATTGAAGAAGGTCACAAAAGGCGGATCCGTGACCTTTGGAGACAACAATGAAGGCAAGACCATCGGGAAAGGTACAATTGGAAACCCAAGCACCCTTCAAATCTCAAACGTCTTTTTGGTAAGCAACTTATCCTATAATCTCCTGAGCATTTCGCAATTCATTGCCAATGGTTTTGATGTGTGTTTTACTCACCCATATTGTAATATAATAAATAAAAATGGAGAAACAGTTTTAAAAGGAAAACATGAAGGAAACATCTTTACGCTTTCTATGGATGATATGTTAGACGCTAAGGTTAAGTGTTTCATGTCAAATGAACCTAACGTAAATTTGTGGCATAGACGTTTAAGAGATATTGGCATTTCTAAACTAGAAAAACTCCAACAAAAGAACCTAATAAGAGGATTGCCTACACTTGATTTAGACAACTTTTAGTTGTGTGAATCTTGCATAAGAGGCAAACAAACATGCGAGTCACTAAAACCTAAAAATGAAATTAGCACGACTAGAGTTTTAGAATTATTACACATTGATTTGTTTGGTCCTAGTCGCACTACGAGTCTTGGTGGACGTCACTATGCTTGTGTGATTGTTGATGATTTTTCTCGTTATACTTGGACTTTGTTTCTTGCACATAAGGATGATAGTGCTATTGAAATTGCTAAACTGATAAAACAACTTGAAAATCAATATGGTGTCAATGTGAAAAGGATAAGAAGCGATAGAGGCAGTGAATTTAAAAAACAAGGACATGATTTCCTTTTGCGAAGAAAAAGGAATTAAACACGAGTTTTCGCCACCTAGAACTCCACAATTAAATGGAGTAGTGGAAAGAAAGAATAGGACATTACAAGAAATTGCTAGAACTATGTTGTGCAAGAATAAATTGCCTAGATTTTTGTGGGCGGAAGCCGTAAACTGTGCATGCTATATAGTAAATCACTTGTCCATTAGAAAGAAAATAAATAAGACGCCTTATGAGATATTAAATGATCGCATGCCTAAAATTGACTATTTTTGTGTGTTTGGATGCAAATTCTTTGTTTTAAATACAAAAGACAATTTAGATAAATTTGAATCTAAATCAGCTGAATGCATCTTTGTTGGGTATTCTGTGAATTCAAAAGCATACAGGTGTCATGATCCTATCACTAGACAAATTCTAGAATCTATTCATGTGAAGTTTAATGAATTTGGTGAGATTGGTAAAGATAAAGAATATGATGATGATTTTGAATTGAAACCCGTGTTGAATGATGATGATGGGACGTTTGATATGCATGATACACTAGAAATGCATGATCACTTAGAAATGCATGGGAACATAGAAAATAATCAACCAAGATGGCATAGAGATCACCCACATGATCTCATTATAGGCGATATCACTCACGATGTGCGACCACGTAGAAGAATAAATCCGGATGAAATAAATCAATTTCATGCCATGATTTGCGAAATTGAACCTAAAAATGTGCATGATGCTTTGAGTGATTCTTCTTGGATTGATGCTATGCATGACGAACTTAATCAATTCGTTAGAAATGACGTATGGGATTTAGTGCCACGACCATAAGATAAGACCATAATAGGCACAAAGTGGGTGTTTAGAAATAAAATAATGAAGAAGGAAAAGTTGTTAGAAATAAAGCTAGACTTGTGGTACAAGGCTATAATCAAGAAGAAGGAATTGACTATGATGAAACATTTGCACCCGTAGCACGTTTAGAAGCTATACGACTTTTACTTGCCATTGCTTGCATGAAAGATTTTAAACTCTATCAAATGGACGTGAAAAGTGCATTCTTAAATGGATTCATACAAGAATAGGTATACGTGAAACAACCACCCGGTTTTGAAGATTTGAAATACCCCGATCACATGTACAAACTGAAGAAGGCACTATACGGACTAAAGCAATCACCTAGAGCATGGTATGATCATTTTGATACTTTTCTTTTAGAAAATGGTTTTAAAAGAGGCACTATAGATAGTACCTTATTTCTAAAACAAGATAAAGCGGATTTACTTATTATTCAAATTTACGTTGATGACATCATTTTCAGCTCCACTTCTCATAAACTTGTTGAAGATTTTGAAAATTGCATGAAATCCGAATTCGAAATGCCTATGGTTGGCTAATTGAACTACTTTCTTGGCTTGCAGATTAAACAAAAGAGTAAAGGCATCCATATAAGCCAAGCTAAATATATAAATGATATGATTAAAAAGTTCAATTTAAAACCATCTCCCACCCCTATGAGTGTCACTACAAAATTAGATAAAGATGAGCATGGTAAGGATTTTGATAATGCCTTATATAGATCTATGATTGGCTCTTTGCTATATCTTACTGCTAGTAGGCCTGATATCATGTTCGGTGTATGTATGTGTGCACATATTCAAAGTCAACCCAAGGTGTCTCACTATAATACGGTAAAAAGAATGTTCCGATATATCAAGCACACACCCACCTTAGGCATTTGGTATGATAAAGATTGTGACTTTAATTTGCATGCCTACACTGATGCAAATTATGGTGGATGTAAAATAGATAGAAAAAGCACAAGTGGCACTTTCCAATTTATAGGAAACTCACTTATTTCTTGGTTTTCCAAAAAGCAAGCAAGCGTAGCTTTATCCACTACTGAAGCTGAGTACATGGCACTTATTCTGTGTTGCACACAATTACTATGGATAAAACACCAATTTTCTGACTTCGGAATTACCGTAAATAAAATTCCTATATATTGTGACAGTATGAGTGCTATCAACCTGTCTAAGAACCCCCTATTACACTCTAAGGCCAAGCATATAGAAGTACGATATCATTTTCTTCATGATCACGTAAGTAATGGTGATATTGTCATAGATCACGTACGCACAGAGGCACAAGTAGCGGATATTTTCACTAATGCCACGTGTGAAAATCTTCGTTCTAAATTAGGCATGATTTCTGCTGATTTGATTGTCTTTCCATATTTACATGCATTTTTGATTGACTTTCAAAAATAAAGGGGGAGAGAATGCATGATTTAAAGGGGAGAGAGAAACTGATTGCATAAATCAAGGGGGAGCGATTTGAAATTTGAAATTCAAAATTTGAATTTATGCAGGATTGAAGGGGGAGTGATGAGATTTAAATCATGAATATAGGTTATTTTGTAAATCATTAAAAGGGGGTGATTATAGAGAAAAAGGGGTTTGAGTGATTTCAAAATGCATGATTTAAATAACGTGTATTAAAGAAATGAATGACATATTCCATGACATGACACGTTGTTGCATAACACTTGTCTTATATAGTTCATATATAATGTTGTCATACTAACGAGCCATGAAGCTTTAAAGCTTACATCAAATGGCAAGCATTGTTGTGTTTGAACTATTTTCAAGTGCCACCATTAATGAACTAAACTAGTTCATTAAGTGAAGTACTTAGTTAATTAAACTAAGTAGTTCATTAAAGGAAGCCATATTTGGAAAAGGCACAAAGGCAACAAGTTGAAGAAAGGAAAGTTCTCCACCCTCATATCACACACCATTTTCAACATATATATATATATATATATATATATATATTCAGATTTTTTTAAAAAGGCACATACGCATATATTCCATATTTATGAGTATATTCAGGTCTTATATCATATGATATAAGTCATGGTGATGACAAATTTATTACGACATGTTAAAAGGTTCTAAACCGAAAATTGTCGTATCGGGTGAATACCGAAACTTCGCCAACGTGTCACGTACTTGCCATAAATAGATGGCCAGCCCCTACACTCCAAAAATGGCCACAATGTTTGTGGCTTACATGGTATGTGCAGCCATAAAATCATTCCATGTTGGCACACACAAATCACCCTCAATTAAGGCCAACTTGTGGAGATTTCAATTTCAATTTTGTCACATGCTTAGGCGCCACTTTAGATCAGCCTAAGTGCTGAATATTAACGTTTAATTTATTTATATTATGTGTAACATAATATATATAACATGTGCAAAAAGTTGGAATTTAATTAGAGAAAAATCGGGTAATCAATAAACGCCGAAAATTCGGTTTTCTACGTACACGACACATGGAACATTTTTGGCATGGCATATGACATGTATCTAGACACTTTTTACATACTTCATACATTCTAAAGTGTTCTAAAAAATCAATTAAGGGCTGATTGGAATATACCATGTGTGTGTAATTAAATGTGCACCATTTCACAAAGGTTGCAAAAATAAATTTCAGCACATGTACAATCATGTCACACGCATACTACAGCTATATTGGAGCATATGTGGAGCCTTTTTGGCATCTTGATTGGCCAAGAATGAAGCATGCAATGTTGGTGACATAAAGAAAGGAGCTACACAAGGTAACATTTCAAACTTTGTCACATTTGTGACACATGCTGAAAATTCAGCATGTGTAAAATAGAGCTGGCCAATTTTCTCAACTTAATGAGGCATATTTTACTATCTTGAATTAAGTGGATTAATTGAGAGATAGTATGGAAGTATTTTGAATATATTATGAAATTAATAATGTGATATTTTCAAATATCACACATGCTGAAAATTTCAGCATGTTTGTAATGTATGTTGGCCGATTTCTAGGGCTTATTGGTGATCAATTTTATTCCAAAATTGATGAGAATGTTATGTACTAAATGATGCTTGATTTCCTCCTTATTTTCAAGAAATAAATCAAAGCAAACTTGGCCAAATTTTGAATAAAATACAAATGTTACACATGCTGAAATTTCAGCATGTGAAGTAGTATAATGGCCGAAATTTAGCAAGGATTTTGTGATAAGTTGTCTTGCTAATTATGTGGGATGATTATATGCTCTATGGAAATAATTTTATGGCTAATTGGCACATGCTTTTTGAGGTTTAATTTCAGATTTATCTAGTCATCAAATGATGACAACTTCCATCGAATCAATGAGTGCCAAGTAAGCAGGAGCTTAATGATCATCCAATGAGGAGGTGCCAAGTAAGCAAGAACATGTCACAATGATGATATACACTCTTCCAAGGATTTAGAAGATAATTTTCAATAGGAAGAGGAGGGCTATAGGGGGCGGCCATATGGTGATAAAAAGGAAAGAAGAGATCAAACAAAAGACAAGAAAAAGTCTTGCAAATTGAAGGATCAAAAAAATGTTTCTAGTCTCTTCTCTCTACACTTGTTTCTTTCTTCTCTCTAAAAGCCTATTGTACTCATATTCATATATTTGAATAGGCTTCATATAGACCACCACATATTCTCTTTATTATTGTAAAAGATTGATCAGGGTGTGATCAATCTTGCACTTGCAAGGTGGTGGTGATTGTGGTCATTGTATTCTCATACAAGGTTTGTAAAGGGTTGGAGTTGGTGTGTAACTCCATCAACACTGTGGTAAGTTGCTATTTTGTGTTTTGTGATTAGTGCTAACCGAGGAAGGTGTCCTCGAAGACTGGAGTAGGTTGTTTACAAACGAACCAGTATAAAATTCTTGGTGTTATTTACTTTCAGCACTTACTTTCAGTTTCAGCACTGTTTATCGTTTTTGATCACGTTGGTAAAAATAGTAAACGAATTTCAAAAATCATAAAACTTTCCAGAGTTATAGCCACACGTTTCAAGGTTCTTTTGGCGTAAGTTTCAACCCTTTTGGACAAGTATAACTCATCCAAACGTCCAAAGTTCTGAGACTAGTGCAGTCTGATTTTCAGGCTTGTAAAGGTTGAGACTTTGATCGTATTTGACTAACTTCCCAAAAGAATTTTTCAAAAAGGTTTCAAAACATTTAAATAAAACTAATAAGGGGTTAGTCATTAAAGTTTTAGAGCATTTGGAGTTACGGACAAATAGAAATAAAAATTTTGAATCAGACTACCGGTTCTGGCAGATTTGCGCAATCTGACCACCAACAATTTTTCAAGGGGTTAGAGGTTGAATTTGGATCTGAAATTTTTAGGAGATACTTAGAACATCTGCAGCTAAGTTCTCTCCAAATTTTAGAATTTTTGAAGACATGCAATCTAGTTTTCAAAACATTTTAAAACTAGTCCTGAAAATAGAAACTGTTTTCAGAAGTTGGGTTTTTGGTTTAAGACTATTTTAAAAACCACATTTTCCGCACCCACTATTCAACCCCCCTCTTCTAGTGGTGCCTTGCAGATCCTGCAAAACAATTTCTGAAAATTCCTTTGGGAAGTATGTCAACCACGTCGATGTTCTGAACCTTTGCAAATCTGAAAATCAGATTGCACTAGTCTCAAAACTATTAACGTTTGGTTGATTTATACTTATCTAAATGAGGTGAAACTTACGCCAAATGAAAACTAAGACGTGTGTCTATGTTTCTGTAAAATTTAATGATTTTGAAAATCTTTTATTATTTTTACTGTTGCAATGAAATCGATGCAGAAAAATGGAAACTGAAAGTAAAGTGTAAAAAGTAAGAATACCTAGAATTTTATACTAGTTCGGTTAAAACAACCTACTCCAGTCTTCGAGGACACCTTCCTCGGTTATCACTAAACACAACAAACACCTTACCACAAGGGTGACTAGATTTAAACACTAACTCCACCCTTTTACAATCAAAAAAATCAAGCAAATCAATCACGAACACCATCACCGATCGAATGAAGGTTTGACCACACCTTGATCAACCTTTTAAAAGCAATGAACATGTATAGGTGGTCCAACGCCTATATACAACAACAACAACATTACCCCATTGCCTTAGAGGCTCCCACCTATGGCGGGTATATGGGGTCGGATGTACACAACCATACCCATGTGTTAGAAACACATGGAGGTTATTTCCCGATGACCCATAACAAAAATTGCGCGTCGATCAACTGCTGCTTCACAATATAAGAAGCGCAGCCAATTTAGTAAGTCATTTTGCTTTATTCCATCATATTCTAAAGCCAAAGAAGAGTGTGCCCTTGACTCCATTGGAAATAGAAAGGATATCCAAATCCTATATAATATTTGGAATATATGAATGATAGGCTTGAGACTAAGAAGAAGAAAAAAGGAAGGAAGAAGAAGAGAGTAGTCTAGCTTTTTGCAGTTGAGAGAATATGAATTGTTGCTTGGCCTTGTCTTGCACTATCTTCCCTTTTTATTACCCTTTGGCCGCCCCCTAGGGCTTACTTCCTTCTATGATAATTGTCTTTAATGTCCTTGGAAGGTTGCTTTGTGTAAGAGATGACACAATCTTGCTTACTTGGTGCAATATGATTGGAAGGATGACTTGTCCTTGCTTAGTTGTCATTAGTTGATTGGTCCACCTTGGCACCCTTGTAATGAGCTGTAAATTCTAAAAAAACCAAAAAAATGTGCTCAATTCTAGTCAAATAATTACCACACAATCACACATTAACCCCCCTTCAATTTTGGAAGAAAATTGAAGACCATTAAGGGGAAAAATCAGCCACTATTAGTAGACATGTGCTGAAATTTTCAGCATGTGTCTCTTTTGAATTATTTCCTTATGTGGTGCCCTCTTCAATGTCACAATTCTTGTTTGACATATCCTCCACCAATTGAAGTGCAAAATAAGCTCCACCTTGGCTCCAACATGGATATAGTAGGCGTGTATAGAGGCTGCACATGTGCTGAAATTTTATTTTGGTAAACTTTGTCAAATAATGCACAATATTTACACATATATGGTAAATAATAATCAGCCCTATTTTGAATTTTATAGAAAACTTTAACATGTCTTGAATGTGTAAAAAGTGTCTAGATACATGTTAAACCTATGACAAAAACGTTCCATGTGCGTATGTTCGTAGAAAACCGAATTTTCGACTTTTGTCGATTACACGATTTTTCTCCGATTAATTTCAAAATTCTTACACATGTAATATATATTATGTCACACATAATATACATAATATGAATTGTATATTCAGATCCAATACCCGAGTAGAAAACGCCCATGTGCAAAAATGAAATTGAGTTTGAATTCTCCACAAATCTAGGCTAAATTGTGGGTGATTTGTGTATGCCAACATGGTATGACTTAGTGGCTGTTTGTAACATGTGAGCCATGAAAGTTTTAAGCATTCTTGATGTTTATGGGCTGGCCATCTTTATATGGCAAGTACGTGACATGCCGGTGAAGTTTCGGTAGTCACCCGATACAACAATTTTTTGGTTTATGACTGTGTAACATGTCGTTATAATTTTGACATCACCATGACTTATATTATATGATATAAGACTTGAATATACTCATAAATATGAGGTGTATATAGTGGTGTGACGTCAATGTACGTTTATAATATATGTGACGTGTCGGTGGTACGTCGGAATATATGTGTATAGTGCCTTTTAAAAAAAACTATGGATATATATATTATATATATATTAGGCGTGTGAGATAAAATGAGGAGAAAACTTTCCACTTTCAAATTTGTTGCCATATAGATTTCTCCAAATATGTCTTCATTTAATGAACTAGTTAGTTCATTAAATTTAAGCGCTCCACTTAATGAACTAGTTTAGTTCATTAATTGTGACACCTGAAAATAATACAAAGACAACAAATGTTGTACCCAATGAGGAACCACCTTGTACATGAAACTTGTCTAAGTGAATTAATGAAAGTTGTATCTTCAAGCACAATTTATCTAGTTTGATGGTTATTTTTAATTTTTAAAATTAGATTATGTTACGAAAGTATTATATGAAGTTTCAAGCATGAATATTGGACCATGTGGAGTGGCCAATTCACTCCCAAGTGCTTGGGAGATTTCGACCACAAGGATAAAAAGGCCTTATAGGAATTTCTTAAGATTTCAAGAAGAGAAATCTTAAGGGCCATTTTTTTGAGTGAGCCCAATTAGCAAATAAGCACCTTTAGGTAATGGTCAAAAAAAATTGTTTCCAACATTTACAAATTTTCGGCCCTTAGCCCAAAAAGGACTCAAAGATTTTCTAATTTCATAAACTAAAAAGAAAGGGGGGGGGGAACAATTTAGGAGCCAACTACTACATGATTATTTTAATAAAACATAAAAATTAGGCATGGTTAGGGTCATTAAAGACCCCAACCGCCGGATGACCTTAGGTGGTTAACCAAGGAGGATTTTAAATCCTACCATGGTTACTTTTGTTAACCCCAAGGTTAACCTAAAAAGTAACTATGATTGGAATAAAGTAACTTGAGTTAGTATAAAGTAACCCTAATTAATTAAAGTAACCAAGGTTAATACCATAACCTTACTATGGTAATCTCTTACCCTCTTTCCTACCCCTCCCAAATGGCTAACACTTAGCCAAGAAGGAAGATTCATTCCAAAAATCATTCTAGGAACCTTTCATTCTCCCAACCATCAAAGAACTACAAGAACAAGAAAGTTCTTCTCTCCTCCTTTCCCCAAACCACACGGCCAAGGATTGTGCCAAGAAGAGTTAAGTTCTTCCAAGATCAAGTAGTATTAGGCAAGTAAATACTCAACTCTTCAAGGGAATTCTTACATTTTACTTAGCTTGAAGCTCACCCTTTTCTTGTTCATGAACCGTGACCTTCAAGGTCACTAGGCTCACAAATCTCAAGCTTTTGTGGGAACACTAGTCTTAAGGGGCTTGAACACTACACAAGTTCCATTTGGTAAGTCCATCTAACCCCTATTTAGTGCGTCATTCTCTTAAGAATATGAACTAATCTTTGTTCTCTTACCCTCATCAAAACCGTGGGGTGCATGTGTGAAGAAGAGGAAGGCTTCACCTATTCCATACACATTTCAAGCTAAGAAGAGGAGTAAGTTGAAAAGGCAAGTACACTATACATACTCATCGCTTGAATGTTAAAGTGCATGATTGAATGTCTAGATGTTATTAAGACTTAATCTTAGATGTGAAATGCTAAGTTTTGATGCAAGAAACTTTCGGCCGTAGGGTATAGTGGCTTGCATGTGTGAGCTTTGCTCCAAAGGTGGAATCTTTGTTATTTTTAAGTATGAATATGTGGTAAATCTAGGATGAATATGACAAAAATCTTTTCTTTTACATGTATGGGGGACGGTTGGATGGAAGAGGGGAAAATAAGTGTAGCTTTGTAAGGATTTGTAGCTAGTGGGGTAAAGTATGAACAAGATGTATGCTTTTTGTGTTAAGCCTAACATGTCCATCATGGAGATAGTATTTTTGCCTTTGCATGCGTATAAACGAGCTGTTTGGGGGTTAGGGTGTGAATGCTCCAATGATACCAAGAATTGATTTTAGTATGAGCATGATGTGCATGGCCCAAAGAATGATATATGTATCATTCAAGCTGTTTTGAGGAAGATGTGTAGATGATGTTTGTAATGTGTTAGAACCTGTAAATCCACATGCTAAAGGTGTGTTTTATGATTAATAAAGTGTTTAAGCCAAACAATGCAAGTTAGGACCTTGTGGTAAGGAAATGTGACAAAAAGTGGAATTTGCTAGAGCAGGGCAGATTTTTATGTCATGTTACAGGACCTGAAAAGAGACTTTAGAGGAATTCAATTTAGCTAATTTTTGGTATAACACTAGCCCTATAAGTATAGTAATTATAAGAGTTGGAATTTTGCAAAAAGAAGTTACGAATTATTTTTAACGGAATTTTTACTAAAACTGGTTATGCTGGAATTTACTGGACTGAACAGATTTATGCGACCCAATGAATATCCTAGAAATGGACCCTAGCAATCGGGCTGATTTTTGGCAAGATACTAGCCCTATGTGTTTACTAAGTTTGATAGCTGGAATTTTCGAAAGAGGATTTACGGTTTGGTCATAATAAAATTTATAGTAAAAATCAATCACTACAGAATTCAGCATGTAACGGTTTTGGGAAGAAGAATGAATGACCCCTTTAACGATATTATAATTCCGCGAAACTTTCATGGCAATTACTTAAGACATATATGAGTGTTTTTATGTAACCCACTTAACTTAGCATGGTTATTTTAAGGGGTAACCACCAAGGTTAAGTTGGCGTTACCAATCTGAAATTTTGGGCAGAATTAAGGAACTTGTTGTGAGGCCTTGTTTTAATGGGCTTAGGCTTAATTATATGTTTAGGCTTATGATCATTAATTATTGGTGTGTCTATAGCAGTTTTCCAAAGTAGTCCCAAATTAAATAAAGCTTAATGGGCTTATATGAAAGGTAAAAGAAAGGACGTTGCATGGCTGAAATTCAGCAGCCCTTGTTCGTAATTAGAGAAATTAAGTGTCTTACATGCCTCGTATCGTCACGAAAATTATATTACGAATAAAAAAGACACTCTTATGCATATGTATGACAAGAACTCATGATAGTTGGCCTAACCACGAGGGATTGAGGCCGTGTATATGAATTGATGATTCTGGAAATTTTTCCAGCCTAAGGAACAAGTTGTATGTATGTGTATGTGTAACGCATTACATCATGAATTGCGCAGTACATGTCATACATTGCATCATCGTCATTTACATGATTTATGGAACTGATTTTTATGAGAAAGAAAGTTGAAAAAGTGTTTTTAAAGAAAAGATCATGTTTTTAAAAGAACGTTTTCCACCGGTACCGTGTGTGTTTCCTGGCCAGTAAGGACCCGTTCCAGATCCGGGGTTAATTGATCTGATGATATGGACCGTTCAGGCCCGGAGAGAATAGACCTGATATGGACCGTTCAGGCCCGGAGAGAATATACCTATTATGGACCGTTCAGACCTGAAGGGAATAGACCTGATAAGTGATGACATTACAGCTCCGAATCCAGGAATAATAGATTCGAAGGGAAGAAGTGACCGCCTCAGATCCGGGTGAATAGATCTGAATACTCTATTGTTTTCCAACGATGATGTTTTGAAAGAAAAGAACAAAAGATCTTATCTTCATTTTTGTCATGATGCATCACACGTGCATACCCATGCATTTTGCATTTAATGAGTCATCAAATATTGATACGTGATACTCAGACTAAGTTGCTATAACTTGGTAACTCATAAGTGATGATCTTATTGAGTGACGATCTTTGGTAAGTTATGAACTTTTATAAGTTACGATCTTTTCTAAGTTAAGCTCTTTAGTAAGTTATGATCCCTGTGAAGTTATGACCTTTGATATGTTATGAGTTGATCACTGACAAGTATTGGATGGAAAGTCAGGTATGTTTCTAAATCGAATTTTGGGGTTTGGTTCTTGTATGTACTTTCTATTTAATTCACGATTATTTATAGTTTATTTGCTGGTGACTTTGTCACTCACCCCCTATTTTTCCTCCCAGAGGCTGCAGGGAATAAAGTAGAATGGATTAAAGATGAACCTAGGGTTCCTTACCCGTAAGACGTGCGAGAGATGGATGGCCTAGGAGACATGACGAGATGGTTGTGATCGATGATCTTTTTATGAAACTGTGATGGAAACAATTACTTTTGATAATTTCAGTACTTTATGATTGGGATGTAAAACTGACGTTAGTTTCGTAGACGTTTTATTTTTAAAGTTTTTATTCTGCCACGGTTTTGCTTACTTGTTGACGCGTAAGCATGAAAGTCCACGTATTTTATCATGGACTACGACATGTTATGGATCGACGCCTGGTACTCTCCGTAGTGAAGTACGGTGGGTGCACCGTATCCGGCTGGGCTGGGGTACGGGACGCTACAGGTGGTATCAGAGCCCAGGCTCCATGTCCGGGCAGAATATAGAACTAAGTTATGATCATAGTTAATTAAGTTTGATTTTATATCTAAGTCATGATCTTAGTTGAGAGTTGACCTTAGACTAGGATGACTTAGACTTGAAAATTAGGGTTCAGCCTATTGATAAAACCCTAATTGACGACAAATTACAGGATTTAATTTATAACATATGTATGTGCATGCCCCTCAGATATGCTATTGGAATAAATTAAAATTATGACATTACCACATTGAATAAAACCCGACACTGCATAATGCAGATGGTACGACTAAGGGGCCGACCGGCAAGAGCTAGACCAGAGGTGCAGGAGCCTATTCCTCCTCCACCTGCACAGGTCCCTCCCCACCGCCACCGCAAGACCAAAATACACCACCGGTTCAGAATGTTCCCCCACCTCAGGGTCCTTTACCACAAATGATGCCAGATATCAATGCCTTTCAGAATTTTTGCCAGACAGTCACTCAAATTGGTCAAGTGATGTTGCAATAAAATATCCCTCAACCTCACAAACCGGTCAGGGATGCCCAATACTACTTCGAAAAGTTAAAAAAAGCCAATGTTCTGCCGTTCGAAGGGAAGTCAGATTCTGATGCCGCTGAGAATTGGCTAGATGAAGTATAAAACTGTTTCGAACTGATTAGAGCACCTGAGGAGGTGAAGACCCAGGCAGTTAGGCCGTTCCTACTTGGAGAAGCCAACCAGTGGTGGAAGTCAAATCTGCAATCTCTACCAAGGCCAATTCCGTGGGAGAGATTTCTCTAGGAATTCAACAAGTTCTAGATACCGCCCTCTGTCAAGTTGCAGAAAAGGCATGAGTTTGAATCACTAATACAAGAACAAGGAATGACAGTCGCTGAATATGCCAACAAGTTCATAGCTCTGGGTAGATTCCAACCATCCACCATGAATGATGAAGAAACCAAGATGTTGAAATTTGAAAGAGGGTTGAACCCTAAGATTCGGACCTGGTTAGTCTATGCAAACCCAACAAGCTTCGGTGCACTTTTGGACGCTTGTTACAGAATAGAAAGAGATATCATTCGCCGTGATGAGTTCGACCAGAAAAGAGGAAGGGAAACGTCTGGGAGCGGAGGGCCCCGCAAATCAGCTAAGCAAAACTCAAGGGGCCTAGGGCGCCAAGGAAATAATCGGTTCCAACGCCGTTCCCAAAAGAACCAGTCAAAGAACCAAGGTCAACAATCTGCTATTCCGAGCTATCCTCATTGCAGTAAGCGCCATGTGGGAGAATGTTATTACCAGGCAGGGAAGTGCTTTGTATGCGGCAAGGCGGGCTACATCCTCAAGGACTGTCCGGATAAGGGAACTACCTGCTTTGGATGTGGAAAGACCGGACACATGGCCAAGGATTGCCCAGAAAAGGGGCCCAGTAATAGCAACCACCTAAGAACCAGCGTCAGCGTACTAATGCACGAGTTCATGCTATGACTGACGCAGCTGCTGAAGAGGCCAATGATGTGGTGCCAGGTATATTCAAAAATTTATGCAATGCTTAAAATTTTTACAAATGCTATTGCTCTACTGTTGCTTAGAAAGTCTTGCATGATTCAAGAGCTATTTTAGTATGTTTAGTACCTACCAATGTGCTATTTGATAGTGGTGCTAGCCACTCCTTTATATAAAAGAAATTTGCAAAGAATATTGAGCATAAACCAACCTATAGTGAGGCACCCTATAGAATCCAAGCAGCTAGGGATCAGGTGCTTGTGTCTCACCATGTTTTCAGGAAATGCAAACTTGAGTTTGATAATCACCGTTTTGACGCCGACTTAATTCCTATACCAATGACGGATTTCGATGTGATTCTTGGAATGGATTGGCTCTCCAAGAATTTTGCCAACATCGATCGTAATGAAAAGCAAGTTACCTTTAAAGACCCCACACGTAAGGATGTGACCTTTCAAGGAGGATCAAAGTTGAGGAAGTGCCCTAAGAACGTTTATATGAATATGATTCGCGCCAGAAATGCGTTGAAGAATGGGCATGAAGGGTTTCTTGTTTATGCAATAAACGCCGATCAAGCACCCTCCGACCTCTCTCAAGTATCAGTGGTCCGAGAATATTCAGATGTTTTTCCAGAAGAATTACCGGGTCTTCCTCCGGACCGAGAGATATCTTTTGAAAGCAACCTAGTTCTGGGAGCTGAGCCAATATCAAAGGCTCCCTATCGAATGGCACCTGCGGAACTAAAAGAGTTGAAGGAACAGTTGTGCGAATTACTAGAAAAGAAACTTATTCGCCCAAGTGTTTCGCCTTGGGGAGATCCCATACTATTTGTCAAGAAAAAGGACGGAAGTATGCGGTTATGTATTGAATATCGGGAGCTCAACAAGATCACTATAAAGAACAAGTACCCATTGCCTAGGATCGACGATCTGTTCGATCAGCTTCGGGTAAGCAATTCAAAACTTTACTTCAGTGATAAGTCTATTATAAACCCTACCTAAGAGTATCATGATGCAGGGGGCACGGATTTTCAATAAGATTGATCTTCGCTCGGGATATTTCCAATTGAAGATCAAAGCTGAGGACGTCCCGAAAACTGCATTCAGTACCCGTTATGGACATTACGAATTTCTAGTAATGCCATTCGGACTGACCAACGCCCCCGCGGCGTTTATGGATCTAATGAATCGAGTCTTCCAATAACAACTGGACAAGTTCGTTGCAGTCTTCATCGACGATATTTTGATCTATTCACCTGATGAAGAGACCCACATAAATCATTTAAGGATCGTCCTTGACATTCTACGGAGAAAACAACTGTACGCTAAATTTAGTAAATGTGAATTCTGGCTACGCAATGTAGCATTTTTGGGACACGTGATATCTGAAGATGGTATATCCGTAAATCCCAAGAAAATCGAGGCAATCACAAAGTGGCCCAGACCGACCAATGTTACAGAGGTGTAAAGTTTTCTCGGTCTTGCTGGCTATTACTGTAAGTTTGTTGAAGGGTTTTCTCGAATCACTATGCCTCTTACCTGTTTGACACAAAAGAAAACCAAGTTCGAATGGATCTCAGATTGTGACAAGAGTTTTACTGAATTAAAAAAGAAACTAACCTCTGCCCCAGTTTTAGCACAACCCATTTCTGGTGAAAATTTTGTGGTGTATAGTGACGCCTTTAAGAATGGACTTGGATGTGTACTGATGCAGAAAGACCGAGTGATTGCGTATGCATCCCGACAGCTAAAACCATTTGAACAAAATTACCCAGTACATGATCTTGAATTAGCAGCTGTAGTCTTTGCACTAAAAATATGGAGACACTATCTGTACGGTGAGAAGTGCGAAATTTTCATAGATCATAAGAGCCTTAAGTATCTTTTCACCCAAAAAGAATTAAACATGCGTCAACGCAGATGGCTAGATTTAATGAAGGATTATGACCTTTCTATTCAGTATCATCCGGGAAAAGCCAATAAGGTAGCCGACGCGATGAGTAGAAAGACAAGCCATCCGCGCCAACCACCTCTGCAGCGTGACATGGAAGAATTTGATCTTGAGGAGGTTGATTCCATTGAGGGCATGCTCGCAAAGTTGGTGTTGATCCCTTCGCTGATAAACAAGATTAAGGAAGGACAAGAAAAGGATGAAACCCTAAAGAAAATAAGGGACCGGGTGAGAATGAAACCATCTGAAGAGTTTAAAGTCAAAAATGACAACAGCTTGTGGTTTCGAGAAAGACTGTGTGTACCCAGTGACGAGGACATAAAGAATGAAGTTCTTCGTGAAGCTCACAACTCTAGACTATCTATTCACCCTGGAACCAATAAGATGTATCAAGACTTAAAACAACGATTCTGGTGGCATGGCATGAAAAGAAAAATTGCGGAGTGTAGAGAAAAAGAGGTTTGAGTGATTTCAAAATATGTGATTTAAATGAGCATGACAAAAAAACGTGTGCATGATATATTGCTTATTACTTGCCTTATTTAGGACATATATAATGTTGACGTACTAACGAGCCATGAAGCATTAAAGCTTACATCAAATGAAAAACATTTGTTGTGTTTATACTATTTTCAGGTGCCACAATTAATGAACTAAACTAGTTCATTGAGTGAAGTACTTGGTTAATTAAACTAAGTAGTTCATTCAAGGAAGCAACATTTGGACAAGGCACAAAGGCAACAAGACTAAGAAAGGAAAGTCTCCTCCTCCTCTCATCATACATATATACATGCATATATATATATATATATATATATATATATATATATATAAATATATATATTTTCAGATTTTTTTGAAAAAGGCACATACACATGTATTCCAACGTACTACCGACACGTTATATATTTTACGTACGTATGTTAACGTCACACCACCATACTTAACTCATATTTATGAGTATATTCAGGTCTTATATCATATGATATAAGTCATGGTGATGACAAATTAAATACGACATGTTAAAAGGTTCTAAACCGAAAATTGTCGTATCGGGCGAATACCGAAACTTCGCCAACGTGTCACGTACTTGCCATAAATAGATAGCCAGCCCCTACACTTCAAAAATACTCAAAACTTTCGTGGGTATGATGTTATGTGCATCCATAAAATCATTCCATGTTGGCACACACAAATCACCCCACATTAAGGCCAAATTGTGGAGATTCCAATTGCAATTTTGTCACATGTTAATGGCACCACTTTAGACCAGCCAAGAGCTGAGAATTAAAGTTTATATTATATATATTATGTGTAACATAATATATGTAACATGTGCAAAAAGTTGGAATTTCATTAGAGAAAAATCGGGTAATCGATAAATATCGAAAATTCGGTTTTCTACGTACACAATACATGGAACATTTTTGGCACATCATACGACACGCATCTAGACACTTTTTACATATGTCATATATCTTAAAGTGTTCTAGAAAATTAAATTAAGGGCTGATTGGAATATAACATGTGTGTATTATTAAATGTGCACTATTTTACAAAGTTAGCAAAAATAAAATTCAGCACATGCCTAAACATGTTAATACACGCCTAACACACTTGATGGAGCCTATGTGGAGCCTTGTTGGCATATTGATTAGTCAAGAATCAAGTTTACAAGATTGGTGACTTGGAGAAAGAAGCTACAAAAGGTAATGTTTTAAACTTTATCTCATTTGTAACACATGCTGAAAATTTCAGCATGTGTACTATATGGTGGCCGATTTTAATCTCTAAAAATAGACATATTTTATGTCTTGAATTATGTGGTTAATTGAAAGGAGAAATGGAAGTAATTTGGTGTCCAAATTTTATTTCTAAAATGATGAGGATATTTGCTACCAATTGGTGATTTATTTTAAAAAGAAAAAATCAAATAAAATTGGAAATAATTTAAATTAAGGAGCCATGTATCACATGCTGAAATTTCAGCATGTTAACTACTTCATTATGGCCGATTTTTTACCATTGTTTGGAGAAATATTATCTTGCTTGATTTGGATGATAATCTTATGAGTTATGACAACTAATTTATGTTGATTTTGGCACATGCTTTTAGTGAAATATTCAGATTTTCCAAGTCATCAAATGAAGACAACATTCAACCAATCATGAAGTGCCAAGTAACCAAAGGTTAAATGATCATCCAATGAGAAGGTGCCAAGTAAGCAAGATCATGTCACAATGATCCACACATTCTCCCAAGGACTTAGAAGACAATTTTCAAGAGGAGAGAGAACTAGAGGGGGACGGCCATTCAAGCATAAATGGAAAGGAGAAGAGCAAAACAAAAGATAAGAACAAGCATTGCAAATTAAGTGATCAAAAACGCCAACCCTTCTCTTCTTCTACACTATCTTTCTTTCTTCTTCTTGAAAGCCTATTGTAGTTATATTCTTATTCATGAATAGGTTTGTCATATACCACCACATACTCTATATCTTTGTAAAAGATTGATCAAGGTGTGATCAATCTTCAATCTTGCTAGGTGGTGGTGTTCGTGCGAATTGTATTCATCGTACAAGGCTTGTAAAGGGTTGGAGTTGGTGTATAACTCCATCAACCCTGTGGTAAGGTGTACTTACGTGTGTGACTAGTGTGAACCGAAGAAGGTGTTCCTCGAAGACTGGAGTAGGTTGTTTATAACCGAACCAGTATAAAATTCTCGGTGTCATTTACTTTCAGCACTTATATTCTGTTTCTGCACTGTTTACTTTTTCTGTTTACATTCGTAAAAATAGTAAACGATTTTTAAAAATTACGAAAATTTCCAAAAACATAGCCACACGTCTTAGGGTTAATTTGGCACAAGTTTCAACCCTTTTGGATAAGTATAAGTCACTCAAACATCCAAAGTTCTGAGACTAGTGCAGTCTGGTTTTCAGGCTTGCAAAGGTTGAGACTTTGAGTGTATTTGACTAAATTCCCAAAAAAAAATTTCAAAACTGTTTCAACCCATTTAAATACAACATATAAGGGGTCAGTGGTTAAAATTTCAGAGCAATTGGAGTTAAGAACAAATAGGGATAAATTTTTCAAAATAGTCTACCGTTTCTGACAGATTCGTACAATCTGACCACCAACAATTTTTGAAGGGGTTAGAGGTTGAATTTAAGTCTGAAATTTTTTGGAGACACTCATAACATCTGAGGCTAAGTTATATAAAAATTTCAGAATTTTTGAAGACCTACAACCTAGTTTTAAAAACGTTTTAAAGCTGGTCCTGAAAACAGAATCTGTTTTCAGAAGTTGAGTTGTTTGGTTTTAAACAAATTTTAAAAACCACACTTTCCGCACCAACTATTCAACCCCCCCTTCTAGTGGTGCCTTGCAGATCCTACAAGTGGTATCAGAGCGCAGGAATACTCACTACAAAGGATCCAACGATTCAGTGAGATAGCAACCACAAATCTCAAAACCGAGCAAGAAGGTATGTCGAGCCAAAAGCCTCCTCTTTTGTCGGTGTGTCGTTTATTCAATGGAAACTAAGAATGAATCTTTTTCTTATGGCTATAGATATTGATCTTTGGTCGATTATAGAAGATGGTCCTTTTGTCCAATCTAAGTTATCCACCGTAGACGGAGTCACACTAGAAGTTGTCAAACCTAGACAAGAATATACAAGTGAGATAAAAAGAAACTTAGCATGAATGCTAGGGCTATGCAACTGATCTTGAATGGATTAAGTAAAAGTGAGTCTAGTTATGTCTCAAACTGTTCGAGTGTACAAGACATGTGGAGGATACTAGAAATGCAACACGAAGGTACGAGTCAAGTAAAAGAGTCAAAGATAAATATGCTTATGTCCACACTTGAGTCGTTTAAACTATTGCCTAATGAATCTATTGTTGATATGGATCTTCGTTTGACTAACATCTATAATTCTCTTGAGTCTCTTGGTAAAGCTTTTACCATGCAGGAAAAAGTACAGAAAGTCTTACGAAGCCTTCCATCAGAGTGGGACCCTAAAGTAACCGCAATAGAAGAAAGCAAAGAAACGAACTCAATAAAGATGGAAGAGTTAATTGGATCACTTAAGGTGTACGAAAATAAACTCACCATACGGAAATCGGAATCATCTAAACAAGGTAAATCTATTGCTTTTAAATCAAATGAATACGTCTCTACTTCTTTCGATCACATAGATGATAGTGATTCTGAATCGGATAACGATGACCTAATTCTATTGGCTAAAGGCTTAAGAAAATTTATGAGAAGGTCATTTAGAAACAAAAATAAGGGTACTACAACTAAAAGAAATAAGAATAAGTCAAATGATAAAGATGTTAAATGTTATGAATGTGGCAAACTTGGACATCTATCATATGACTGCCCCAATAAAGAAAAGCAAACAAATAAATACCCTGACAAGGAGCGGAACAAGAATAGACTCGTCTCAAAACCCAAGCAAAGGAAACGTGCTCTAAAGGCCTCCACCTGGAGTGATACATCAGATTCCGAGACTGAAACCGAAGAAGAGACTGCACAAGTATGCTTTGTGTCCAAAGCATCTAATGAGGTATCATCTGATTCTGATTCTGACTCTGAGCCTTCTTATGATGATCTTTTTAGTCAGTATTTAGAATTGCATAAATTCACTAAGACTCTCGCTAAGGAAAAGAAGCGATTAATTGAAGATAAGAAACTGTTAGAATCTTCTAACGAGAATCTTGTCGCTCAATTAAACGATTCAAATAAAGAGTCATCATGCATCATTACTGAATTAAAGACAGAAATTTCATCATTAACCACTCAAAATAACCAAATGAAATCCGAGATTTCAAATTTGGAATCAAGGAATATAGACCTAGAGAAAATGATGAAACTGTTTGATACGGGATCCAACATGCTGCATCGTATTATCTTATCACAAAAGCATGACAGTGAAAAAACGGGTTTGGGATACGTTGATACTAATGAAGTATCCACCAAACCAACTAAGTTTGTTGTGTCTAAGAAAGTAGACACCCTAAAGCCTCAAATGGCGTCTAAGATGACGCAACAACTGCCTCTTCCCTCATCACGCCCCACTTCCTCTTCATATCATGCTAAATACAAGTTTGTACCATATAGATATGAAAAGAAAAGAGTGATGCATACACGGCATTCATTTCATCCACGCACTATGCACACACACACAAGGACATATCAAAAACGTCCTTCATACAATGAGTATAAAGGAGTTCTTGGGCAAAGGCCCAAAGTGCACTCACCACATGTCTACTATATCGCACCTTCATCTACATTCTTGCCATTTGCTAGACCGAGAAGGATCACCCAAGTATGGGTACCGAAAGGTACTTTTACCACGAGGTGATTAACTAACTCGCAAGGACCCAAAGTTAAAAGGGTATCTAAATCATTTTTGCACATTGCAGGGAGCCCACACATCAAAATATACAACTATAAAGTGGTTCCTTGACAGTGGCTGCTCGAGGCACATGACGGGTGACCCGAGCTTGTTCACAAAATTAAAGAAGGTCACAAAAGGCGGATCCGTGACCTTTGGAGAGAAAAACGAAGGCAAGATCATCGGAAAAGGTACGATAGGAAATCCAAGCACTCTTCAAATCTCCAACGTCTATTTGGTAAGCAACTTATCTTACAATCTTCTTAGCATTTCTCAATTTATTGACAATGGCTTTAATGTGTGTTTTACTCACCCTTACTGCAATATAGTAAATAAAAATGGAGAAACTACTTTAAAAGGAAAACAAGAAGGTAACATTTATACGCTTTCTATGGATGATATGGTAGACGCTAAATTTAAGTGCTTCATGTCAAACGAACCCAATGTGAATTTATGGCATAGACGTTTAGGACACATTGATATTTCCACACTAGAAAAACTCCAACGAAAGAACCTAGTACGAGGATTTTCTACACTTGATTTAGACAACTTTCAGTTGTGTGAATCTTGCATAAAAAGCAAACAAACACGTGAGTCACTTAAGCCTAAGAATTAAATAAGCACGACTAGAGTCTTAGAATTACTACACATTGATTTGTTTGGTCCTAGTCGCACTACAAGCCTTGGTGGGCACCACTATGCATGCGTGATTGTTGATGATTTCTCTCATTATACTTGGACTTTATTTCTTGCACATAAGAATGATAGTGCCATTGAAATTGCGAAATTAATCAAACAACTTGAAAATCAATATGGTGTCAATGTGAAAAAGATAAGAAGCGATAGAGGCGGTGAATTTAAAAATAAAGATATGATTTCATTTTGCGAAGAAAAAGGAATCAAGCATGAGTTTTCGCCACCTAGAACTCCACAATTAAATGGAATAGTAGAAAGAAAGAATCGAACACTACAAGAAATTGCTAGGACTATGTTATGCGAAAATAAATTGCCTAGATTTCTGTGGCCGGAAGCCGTAAATTGTGCATGCTACATAGTGAATCACTTATTTATTAGAAAGAAAATAAACAATACACCTTATGAGATATTGAATGATCGCATGCCTAAGATTGACTATTTTTGTGTGTTTGGATGCAAATGTTTTGTCTTAAATACAAAAGATAATTTAGATAAATTTGAATCCAAATCAATTGAGTGCATTTTTGTTGGATATTCTATAAATTCAAAAGCATATAGATGTTATGATCCTCTCACTAGATAAATCATAGAATCTATTCATGTGAAGTTTAATAAATTTGGTGAGATTGATAAAGATAAAGAATATGACGATGACTTTGAATTGAAACCCGTGTTGAATGAAGATGATGGTACATTTGATATGCATGACATAAATGACACACTAGAAATGCATGATCACTTAGAAATGCATGATAACATAGAAAATAATCAACCAAGATGGCAAAGAGATCACCCACATGATCTCATCATAGGCGACATCACTCACGGTGTGCGACCACGTAGAAGAATTACTTCGGATGAAATAAATCAATTTCATGCTATGATTTCTGAAATTGAACCCAAAAATGTGCATGATGCTTTGAGTGATTCTTCTTGGATTGATGCTATGCATGATGAGCTAAATCAATTCGTTAGAAATGATATATGGGATTTAGTGCCACGACCACAAGATAAGACCATAATAGGCACAAAGTGGGTGTTTAGGAATAAAATGAATGAAGAAGGAAAGGTCGTTAGAAATAAAGCTAGACTTGTAGCACAAGGCTATAATCAAGAAGAAGGAATTGACTACGATGAAACTTTTGCACCTGTAGCACGATTAGAAGCTATACGACTCTTACTTGCTATTGCTTGCATGAAAGATTTCAAATTGTATCAAATGGACGTAAAAAGTGCATTCCTAAACGGATTTATACAAGAAGAGGTATACGTGAAACAACCACCTGGTTTTGAAGATTTGAAACATCCTGATCACGTGTACAAATTAAAGAAGGCACTATACGGACTAAAGCAAGCACCAAGAGCATGGTATGATCCTTTTGCTACTTTTCTTTTAGAAAATGATTTTAAACGAGGTACTATAGATAGTACACTATTTTTGAAACAAGATAAAACGGATTTACTTATTATTCAAATCTACGTTGATGACATTATTTTCGGTTCTACTTCACATAGACTTGTTGAAGATTTTGAAAATTGCATGAAATCCGAATTTGAAATGTCTATGGTTGGTGAACTTAACTATTTTCTTGGCTTGCAGATTAAGCAAACAAGTAAAGGCATTCACATAAGTCAAGCTAAATACATAAATGACATGATTAAAAAGTTCAATTTTGAAAATTTGAAACCATCCCTCACCCCTGTGAGTGTCACCACCAAATTGGATAAGGATGAACATGGTAAAGATTTTGACAATGCTTTATATCGGTCTATGATTGGTTCTTGGCTATATTTGACTGCTAGTACGCCTGATATCATGTTCAGTGTATGCATGTGTGCACGTTTTCAGAGTCAACCTAAGGTGTCTCACTATAATGCGGTAAAAAGAATATTCCGTTATATTAAGCACACGCCCACCTTAGGAATTTGGTATGATAAAGATTTTGAATTTAACTTACATGCTTATACTGATGCAGATTACGGTGACTGTAAAATAGATAGGAAGAGCACGAGTGGCACTTGCCAATTTATAGGAAACTCACTCATTGCATGGATTTCCAAAAAGCAAGCAAGCGTTGCTTTGTCCACTACTGAGGCTGAGTACATGGCACTTAGCTTTGCTGCACACAGTTGTTGTGGATAAAACAACAACTTTCGGACTTTGGAATTACCGTAAATAGAATTCCTATATACTGTGATAGTATGAGTGCCATCAATCTGTCTAAGAACCCCGTGTTACACTCTAAGGCTAAGCACAAGAAGTACGCTATCACTTTCTTCGTGATCACGTAAACAATGGTGATATCGTCATAGATCACGTACGCACAGAAGCACAAGTAGCGGATATCTTTACAAAAGCCTTAAATCAAGCCACTTATAAATCTCTTCGTTCTAAATTAGGCATGATTTCAGCTGATATGATTTGACTTCATTTGATTTGATTCTCTTTCCTTATTTACAGGCATCTTTTGATTTACTTTCCAAAATAAAGGGGGAGAGAAAGCATGATTTAAGGGAGAGAGAGAGGGATACTAATTAATACTGATTGCATAAATCAAGGGGGAGCGGATTCGAAATTTAAATTTCAAATTTTGAATTTATGCATGATTGAAGGAAGAGCGATAGGATTTAAATCATGTGCATAAGTTATTTTGAAAATCATCAAAAGGGGGAGATTGTAGAGAAAAAGGGGTTTGAGTGATTTCAAAATATGTGATTTAAATGAGCATGACAAAAAACGTGTGCATGATATATTGCTTATTACTTGCCTTATTTAGAACATATATAATGTTGCCGTACTAACAAGCCATGAAGCATTAAAGCTTACATCAAATGGCAAACATTTGTTGTGTTTATACTATTTTCAGGTGCCATCATTAATGAACTAAACTAGTTCATTAAGTGAAATACTTAGTTAATTAAACTAAGTAGTTCATTAAAGGAAGCAACATTTGGACAAGGCACAAAGGCAACAAGACTAAGAAAGGAAAGTCTCCTCCTCCTCTCATCATACATATATACACGCATATATATATACATATATATATATATATATATTCAGATTTTTTTGAAAAAGGCACATACACATGTATTCCAACGTACTACCGACACGTTATATATTTTACGTACGTATGTTAACATCACACCACCATACTTAACTCATATTTATGAGTATATTCAGGTCTTATATCATATGATATAAGTCATGGTGATGACAAATTAAATACGACACGTTAAAAGGTTCTAAACCAAAAATTGTCGTATCGGGCGAACACCGAAACTTCGCCAACGTGTCACGTACTTGCCATAAATAGATGGCCAGTCCCTACACTTCAAAAATACTCAAAAATTTCGTGGGTATGATGTTATGTGCATCCATAAAATCATTCCATGTTGGCACACACAAATCACCCCACATTAAGGCCAAATTGTGGAGATTCCAATTTCAATTTTGTCATATGTTAATGGCGCCACTTTAGACCAGCCAAGAGCTGAGAATTAAATTTTATATTATAAATATTATGTGTAACATAATATATGTAACATGTGCAAAAAGTTGGAATTTAATTAGAGAAAAATCGGGTAATCGATAAATATCGAAAATTCGGTTTTCTACGTGCACAATACATGGAACATTTTTGGCACATCATACGACACGCATCTAGACACTTTTTACATATGTCATAAATCTTAAAGTGTTCTAGAAAATTAAATTATGGGCTGATTGGAATATAACGTGTGTGTATTATTAAATGTGCACTATTTTACAAAGTTAGCAAAAATAAAATCCAGCACATGCCTAAACATGTTAATACACGCCTAACACACTTGATGGAGCCTATGTGGAGCCTTGTTGGCAAATTGATTAGTCAAGAATCAAGTTTACAAGATTGGTGACTTGGAGAAAGAAGCTACAAAAGGTAATGTTTTAAACTTTATCTCATTTGTAACACATGCTGAAAATTTCAGCATGTGTACTATATGGTGGCCGATTTTAATCTCTAAAAATAGACATATTTTATGTCTTGAATTATGTGGTTAATTGAAAGGAGAAATGGAAGTAATTTGAATAAGATACAAAGCCATAAAGTGTGATATCTTGAATATCACACATGCTGAAATTTTTCAGCAAGTGTGGAATGAACCTTGGCCGAATTTTAGGGCATGTTGGTGTCCAAATTTTATTTCCAAAATGATGAGGATATTTGCTACCAATTGGTGATTTATTTTAAAAAAAAAATCAAATAAAATTGGAAATAATTTGAATTAAGGAGCCATGTATCACATGCTGAAATTTCAGCATGTTAACTACTTCATTATGGCCGATTTTTTTACCATCGTTTGGAGAAATATTATCTTGCTTGATTTGGATGATAATCTTATGAGTTATGACAACTAATTTATGTTGATTTTGGCACATTCTTTTAGTGAAATATTCAGATTTTCCAAGTCATCAAATGATGACAACATTCAACCAATCATGAAGTGCCAAGTAAGCAAAAGTTAAATGATCATCCAATGAGAAGGTGCCAAGTAAGCAAGATCATGTCACAATGATGCCACACATTCTCCCAAGGACTTACAAGAAAATTTTCAAGAGGGGAGAGCACTAGAGGGGGACGGCCATTCAAGCATAAATGGAAAGGAGAAGAGCAAAACAAAAGATAAGAACAAGCATTGCAAATTAAGTGATCAAAAACGCCAACCCTTCTCTTCTACACTATCTTTCTTTCTTCTTCTTGAAAGCCTATTGTACTTATATTCTTATTCTTGAATAGGCTTGTCATATACCACCACATACTCTATATCTTTGTAAAAGATTGATCAAGGTGTGATCAATCTTCAATCTTGCTAGGTGGTGGTGTTCGTGCGAATTGTATTCATCGTACAAGGTTTGTAAAGGTTGGAGTTAGTGTGTAACTCCATCAACCCTGTGGTAAGGTGTACTTGCGTGTGTGACTAGTGTGAACCGTGGAAGGTGTTCCTCGAAGACTAGAGTAGGTTGTTTATAACCGAACCAGTATAAAATTCTTGGTGTCATTTACTTTCAGCACTTATATTCTGTTTCTGCACTGTTTACTTTTTTTGTTTACATTCGTAAAAATAGTAAACGATTTTCAAAAATTACGAAAATTTCCTGAAACATAGCCACACGTGTTAGGGCTAATTTGTCACAAGTTTCAACCCTTTTGGATAAGTATAAGTCACTCAAACATCCAAAGTTCTAAGACTAGTGCAGTCTGATTTTCAGGCCTGCAAAGGTAGAGACTTTTAGTGTATTTGACTAACTTTCCGAAAGAATTTTTCAAAACTGTTTCAACAAATTTAAATAAAACATATAAGGGGTTAGTGGTTAAAATTTCAGAGAAATTGGAGTTAAGAACAAATAGGAAAAAATTTTTCAAAATAGTCTACCGTTTCTGGCAGATTCGCGCAATCTGACCACCAACGATTTTTGAAAGGGTTAAAGGTTGAATTTAAGTCTGAAATTTTTAGGAGACACTCATAACATCTGAGGATAAGTTCTCTCAAAATTTAATAATTTTTGAAGACCTACAACCTAGTTTTAAAAACGTTTTAAAACTGGTCCTGAAAACAGAATCTGTTTTCAGAAGTTGAGTTGTTTGGTTTTAAACATTTTAAAAACCACACTTTCCTCACCAACTATTCAACCCCCCCTTCTAGTGGTGCCTTGCAGATCCTACACGGAGTTTGTAGAGAAATGCCTTGTTTGCCAGAAGGTGAAAGCGGAACATCAGAGACCCGCTGGGTTGCTAAAACCTCTTGAAGTCCCCGAATGGAAATGGGACCACATTACCATGGATTTTGTCACAGATCTACCAAGAACAAAGAACGGACATGATACCATTTGGATAGTCGTTGATCGTTTAACAAAGTCCGCCCACTTCATGGCTATGACACTCAAGGCTCCGATGGAGAGATTGGCTACAATGTATGTTGAACAAATCGTGAGTCTTCATGGAGTACCCCTAAGCATTGTTTGCGACCGCGACCCTTGCTTCACATCACGATTTTGGACAGCTTTCCAAAGAGCGATGGGCACTGAAATCCAAATGAGCTCAGTATTTCATCCCCAAACCGATGGTCAATCGAAAAGAACCATTCAGACACTGGAGGACATGCTACGAGCTTGTATACTCAACTTTGGGGGAAGTTGGGATCGGAGTCTCAAACTGGCAGAATTCTCTTATAACAATAGTTACCATCGATCTATAGGGATGGCTCCGTATGAAGCACTTTATGGAAGAAAGTGCCATTCTCCGCTCTATTGGGATGAAATCGGAGATAAAATTCTTACCGGACCTGATCTAGTAGAACAGACTCGAGAGAAGATAAGGATCATAAAGCAAAGGTTACAAGCGGCCCAAGATAGAAGTAAGGTTTGGGCAGATGAGAAGCGGCGACCGTTGGAATTTCAAGCTGGGGAAAAGTATTCTTAAAGGTATCTCCGTCCAAAGGAGTTAAAAGATTCGGTATCAAAGGGAAATTAAGCCCAAGGTTCATTGGACACTATGAAGTTCTTGAAAGAATTGGGGAATTTGCTTATCGACTAGCACTACCGCCATCGCTATCTCAATTACATGATGTATTTCCTGTATCTCAACTTCGTCGGTATGTGCACGAACCTAGCCATGTTATAGAGGAGCAGCCTTTGAAGATTGAAGCCGACATGACATACGTGGTAGAGCCAGAAAAGATAATTGATCGTAAGGAAAAGACATTAAGGAGACTATCTATACCTATGGTCAAAGTACAATGGAAGAACCTTTCAATTGATGAGGCTACCTGGGAGGTAGAAGCAAGCATGAGGAACTTGTACCCTCACCTATTTGAATAACACTTTTAAGTTTCGAGGACGAAACTTGTAATAAGGAGGGGTGGATGTTGTACCCAACGAGGAACCACCTTATACATGAAACTTGTCTAAGTGAATTTATGAAAGTTGTATCTTCAAGCACAATTTATCTAGTTTGATGGTTATTTTTAATTATTAAAATTAGATTATGTTACGGAAAGTATTATATGAAATTTCAAGCATGAATATTGGACCATGTGGAGTGGCCAATTCACTCCCAAGTGCTTAGAAGATTTTGGCCACAAGGATAAAAAGGCCTTATAGGAATTTCTTAAGATTTCAAGAAGAGAAATCTTAAGGGCCATTTTTTTAAGTGAGCCCAATTAGAAAATAAGCACTTTTAGGTAATGGGCAAAAAAAATTGTTTTCAACATTTACCAATTTTCGGCCCTTAGCCCAAAAAGGACTCAAAAATTTTCTAATTTCATAAACTAAAATGAAAAGGGGGGAAAAACAATTAAGGAGCCAACTACTACATGATTATTTTAATAAAACACAAAAATTAGGCATGGTTAGGGTCATTAAAGACCCCAACCGCTGGATGACCTTAGGTGGTTAACCAAGGAGGATTTTAAATCCTACCATGGTTACTTTTGTTAACCCCAAGGTTAAAGTAACCAAGGTTAACCTAAAAAGTAACTATGATTGGAATAAAGTAACTTGAGTTAGTATAAAGTAACCCTAATTAATTAAAGTAACCAAGGTTAATACCCTAACCTTACTATGGTAATCTCTTACCCTCTTCCCTACCCCTCCCAAACGGCTAACACTTAGCCAAGAAGGAAGATTCATTCCAAAAATCATTCTAGGAACCTTTCATTCTCCCAACCATCAAAGAAATACAAGAACAAGAAAGTTCTTCTCTCCTCCTTCCCCCAAACCACACGGCCAAGGATTGTGCCAAGAAGAGTTAAGTTCTTCCAAGATCAAGTGGTATTAGGTAAGTAAATAATCAACTCTTCAAGGGAATTCTTACATTTTACTTAGCTTGAAGCTCACCCTTTTTCTTGTTCATGAACCGTGACCTTCAAGGTGACTAGGCTCACAAATCTCAAGCTTTTGTGGGAACACTAGTCTTAAGGGGCTTGAACACTACACAAGTTCCATTTGGTAAGTCCATCTAACCCCTATTTAGTGCATCTTTCTTTTAAGAATATGAACTAATCTTTGTTCTCTTACCCTCATCAAAACTGTGGGGTGCATGTGTGAAGAAGAGGAAGGCTTCACCTATTCTATACACATTTCAAGCTAAGAAGAGGAGTAAGTTGAAAAGGCAAGTACACTATACATACTCATGGCTTGAATATGAAAGTGCATGCTTGAATGTCTAGATGTTATTAAGATTTAATCTTAGATGTGAAATGCTAAGTTTTGATGCATGAAACTTTCGGCCTTATGGTATAGTGGCTTGCATGTGTGAGCTTTGCTCCAAAGGTAAATTCTTTTTATTTTTAAGTATGAATATGTGGTAAATCTAGGATGAATATGACAAAAATCTTTTCTTTTACATGTATGGAGGACGGTTGGATGGAAGAGGGAAAATAAGTGTAGCTTTGTAAGGATTTGTAGCTAGTGGGGTAAAGTATGAACAAGATATATGCTTTTTGTGTTAAGCTTAACATGTCCATCATGGAGATAGTATTTTTTCCGTTTCATGCGTATAAACGGGCTGTTTGGGGGTTAGGGTGTGAATGCTCTAATGATACCAAGAATTGATTTTAGTATGAACATGATGTGCATGGCCCAAAGAATGATATATGTATCATTCAAGCTGTTTTGAGGAAGATGTGTATATGATGTTTGTAATGTGTTAGAACCTGTAAATCCACATGCTAAAGGTGTGTTTGATGATTAATAAAGTGTTTAAGCCAAACAATGCAAGTTAGGACCTTTTGGTAAGGAAATGTGACAAAAGGTGGAATTTGTTAGAGCAGGGCAGATTTTTATGTCATGTTATAGGACCTGAAAAGAGATTTTAGAGGAATTCAATTTAGCTAAGTTTTGGCATAACACTAGCCCTATAAGTATAGTAATTATGAGAGTTAGAATTTTGCTAAAAGGAGTTACGGATTATTTTTAACAGAATTTTTACTAAAACTGGTTATGCTAGAAATTACTGGACTGAACAGATTTTATGCGACCCAATGAATATCCCGGAAATGGACCCTAGGAATATGCAGTCAGGCTGATTTTTGGCAGAATACTAGCCCTATGTGTTTACTAAGCTTGAGAGCTGGAATTTTTGAAAGAGGATTTACGGTTTGGTCACAATAAAATTTATAGTAAAAATCGATCACTACAGAATTCAGCATGTAACGGTTTTGGGAAGAAGAATGAATGACCCCTTTAACGATATTATAATTCCGCAAAACTTTCATGGCAATTACTTAAGACATATATGAGTGTTTTTATGTAACCCACTTAACTTAGCATGGTTATTTTAAGGGGTAACCACCAAGGTTAAGATGGCATTACCAATCTGAAATTTTGGGCAGAATTAAAGAACTTGTTGTGAGGCCTTGTTTTAATGGGCTTAGGCTTAATTATATGTTTGGGCTTATGATCATTAATTATTGGTGTGTCTATAGCAGTTTTCCAAAGTTGCCCCAAATTAGATAAAGCTTAATGGGCTTATATGAAAGGTAAAAGAAAGGACGCTGCATGGCTGAAATTCAGCAGCCCTTGTTCGTAATTAGAGAAATTAAGTGTCTTACATGCCTCGTATCGTCACGAAAATTATATTATGAATATAAAAGACACTCTTATGCATATGTATGACAAGAACTCATGATAGTGGGCCTAACCACGAGGGATTGAGGCCGTGTGTATGAATTGATGATTCTGGAAATTTTTCCAGCCTAAGGAACAAGTTGTATGTATGTGTATGTGTAACTCATTACATCATGAATTGCACAGTACATGTCATACATTGCATCATCGTCATTTACATGATTTATGGAACTGATTTTTATGAGAAAGAATGATGAAAAAGCGTTTTTAAAGAAAATATCCTGTTTTTAAAAGAACGCTTTCCACCGGTACTGTGTGTGTTTCCTGGCCAGTAAGGGCCCGTTCCAGATCCGGGGTTAATTGATCGGATGATATGGACCGTTCACGCCCGGAGAGAAATGACCTGATATGGAGCGTTCAGGCCCGGAGAGAATAGACCTGATAAGTGATGACGTTACCGCTCTGAATCCGGGAATAATAGATTCGATGGGAAGAAGTGATCGCCTCAGATCTGGGTGAATAGATCTGAATACTCTATTGTTTTCTGACGATGATGTTTTGAAAGAAAAGAACGAAAGATCTTATCTTCATTTTTGTCATGATGCATTACACGTGCATACCCATGCATTTTGCATTTAATGAGTCATCAAATAATTATACGTGATACTCAGACTAAGTTGCTATAACTTGGTAACTCATAAGTGATGATCTTATTGAGTGACGATCTTTGGTAAGTTATGAACTTTTATAAGTTACGATCTTTTCTAAGTTAAGCTTTTTAGTAAGTTATGATCCCTGTGAAGTTATGTCCTTTGATATGTTATGAGTTGATCACTGACAAGTATTGGATGGAAAGTCAGGTAAGTTTTTAAACCGAATTTTGGGGTTCGGTTATTGTATGTACTTTCCATTTAATTCACGATTATTTATAGTTTACTTGCTGGTGACTTTGCACTCACCCCCTATTTTTCCTCCTAGAGGCTGCAGGGAATAAAGTAGAATAGATTGAAGATGAACCTAGGGTTCCTTACCCGTAAGACGTGCGAGAGATGGATGGCCTAGGAGACATGACGAGATGGTTGTGATCGATGATCTTTTTATGAAACTATGATGAAAACAATTACTTTTGAGAATGTTCGTGCTTTATGATTTGGATGTAAAACTGATGTTAGTTTCGTAGACGTTTTATTTTTAAAGTTTTTATTCTGCCACGGTTTTGCTTACTTGTCGACGCGTAAGCATGAAAGTCCACGATTTTATCATGGACTACGACATGTTATGGATCGACGCCTGGTACTCTCCGTAGTGAAGTACGACGGGCGCACCGTATCCGGCTGGGTTGGGGTGCGGGACGCTACAACAAATGTTTGCCATATGATGTAAGTTTTAACGCTTCATGGCTTGTAAGTACGACAATAATATATACAAGCATATAAAGCATGTTTATCACATAAGCGTGTCAAGTAATAATTCATTCATGCATTTCGTAAGCACGTAGCATTTAAATCATGCATTTGTAAATCACTCAAACCCTTTTTCTCAACAATCTCCCCCTTTTGATGATTTACAAAATAACATTGGTTCATGATTTAAATGTGATCGCTCCCTCTCCAATTATACACAAATTTGAATTTTGAATGTTGAATTTCATATCGTCATGTGCTCCCCCTTAAATCATGCTTCTCTCCCCTTAAATCATGCTTTTCTCTCCCCTTTTATTTTGTAAATGGCATCAAAAGTACATGTAAGAGTAGAAAGAAATATCAATTTATAGCAAATCAACTGAAATCATGCCTAATTTTGAGCGTAAATTTTCATACGTGGCTTGATTAAGTGCTTTGGTGAATATGTCGGCTACTTGTGCTCCAGTATGTACATATTCTATAAGGTATCACCACTATTTACATGATCACGAAGAAAGTGATATCGTACTAGAGTGTAATACGGGATTCTTAGACAAATTGATGGCTCTCATACTATCACAATAAATAGGGATGCGATTTACATTTATTCCAAAATCAGATAGTTGTTTTAGCCATAAAAGTTGTGTGCAACAAAGACTAAGTGCCATGTATTCCATTTCAGTGGTAGATAATGCTACACTTGCTTGCTTTTTCGAAAACCAAGATATCGATGAATAATTAATAAATTGACATGTACCGCTTGCACTTTTTCTATCTATTTTACATCTGCCATAATCCGCATCAGTATAAGCATGCAAGCCAAATCCACAATTTTGATCGTACCAAATTCCTAAAGTGGGAGTATGCTTAATGTATCGAAGTATCCTTTTTACAGCATTATAGTGTGACACTTTAGGGTTGCTTTGAAAACAAGCACATATACGAACACTAAACATGATATCAGGTCTACTTGCAGTAAGATAAAGCAAAGATCCAATCATAAACCTATACAAACCATTATCAAAGTCTTTTCCATTCTCGTCTTTATCGAGTTTAGTGGTTACACTCATAGGGGTGGGAGATGGTTTAAGGTTTTTAAAGTTAAACTTTTTAATCATGTCATTCACATATTTAACTTGGCTTATGTGTATGTCTTTACTAGTTTGTTTAATTTGCAAGCCAAGAAAATAATTTAACTCACCAACCATAGACATTTCAAATTCGGATTTCATGCATGTTTCAAATTCTTCAACTAGCTTATGAGATGTAGATCCAAAGATATCAACATAAATTTGAATAATAAGTAAATCCAATTTTTCTTGTTTCAAGAATAAAGTACTATCTATGGTACCTCTTTTAAATATATTTTCTTAAAGAAAGGTAGCAAAACCATCATATCAAGCCTTAGGTGCTTGTTTTAAACCATATAGTGCCTTCTTTAATTTATACACATGATTAAGATATTTTAAATCCTCAAATCCAGGTGGTTGTTTTACATATACTTATTCTTGTATAAAACCGTTTAAAATGCACTTTTTACATCCATTTGATAAAGTTTAAAATCCGTCAAGCAAGCAATAGCAAGTAATAATTGTATGGCTTGTAAGGGTGTCACGGTTCTTCGTAATGTATTCTGTTGAGAAAAAGGGTTTGAGTGATTCACAAAATGCATGATTTAAATAACACGTGTTTAAGAAATGCATGACACAATTTATTACTTGACACGTTTTTGTGACAAACTTGCCTTATATACTTTATATATAATGTTGCCGTACTAACAAGCCATGAATATTTAAAGCTTACATCAAATGGCAAACATTTGTTGTATTTGAACTACTTTCAGGTGCTGCCATTAATGAGCTAAACTAGTTCATTGTGAAGTACTTAGTGAAATGAACTAAGTAGTTCATTAAATGGAGATACATTTGGAAAAGGCATGATGGCAACAAATTGAAGAATGGAAAGTCTCCTCCCACCTCTTCACACGTTTTTCTTATATTATATATATATATATATATATATATATATATTAAGCATGAGGATAGAGCCATTACACTCATGGGTTGCCTATGTCCACTATTGGCATAGGCAGCCACGGTATGTTGCCCTTACTATTTTTTGCTTATGTCATATGCTACATCATCCCGGTATCAATGTCCTGCCTAATGCTTATTGTTTTGGTGCGTTGTTGGACCCTGGCATTCATCAACTTTGGCTGCACCATCGGCTGGAGAGACATGGCATCTATAGCTGGAGGTTGCCCGTAGACAACAAGCTACGGGCAACACGGGTGCTGTTCTCTTACGAAGTTGGATCATTCTTGGGCTACTCGCTGTACATGACAATGCTCAACACATTTTGGCCTCCATTCAGACGACTCTCCTCTTACTCATCATTAAGCTTTTGTCCATTTGTTTTTATCAACCTGCCACTCATATAAATATGTACGCTTTTTCCTTAGTCAAGGTTTTATCCACAAGGGTGGTTTTACTTGACAAGGTTTTAATGCGGCATATCATATATGACTGGAGGTTACACTTAATAGCTATGCTTCATAAGTTCTTTTCCTATGATGACAATGAATTTTGGATTATTTGTAATATGGTTTACCTCTACCATAAATGAGGCTAATTAATAAAAATGCTTTATATAAAAAAATATATATATATTAAGATTTTTTTTAAAAGACACAATACACATATATTCCGGCGTACTACCGACACGTTACATATATTACAAACGTACGTCAACGTCACACCACTATACTTACCTCATATTTATGAGTACATTCAGGTCTTATATCATATGATATATGTAGTGCCCCGTACCGGCCTGCCCGCGTACGATGCGCCCGCCGTACTTCACTATGGAGAGTACCAGGTGTCAATCCATATCATGTCATAGTCCACAACGAAATATGTGGACTTTCGTGCTTACGTATCAACATGTAAGCAAAACTGAGGCAGAATAAAAACTTTTAAATAACAACATTCCGAATATCCATCACAACGTCTACAACCATGTCCGCAAAATAAAAGAGAAATCCGAAATTAATGTTCCATCATAAGTCCATCAAACATAACCCAACATAAGAAAGTCCTTAGGCTGTCATCCTCTCGCATGTCCATGGATAGGGAACTCTAGGTTCATCATCAATCCACTCTACCCTGTTTCCTGCAGGCTATAGGAGGAAAAATAAGGGGGTGAGTGACAAAGTCACCAGCAAGTAAACCATAAGCAACCAAGAATTAAATGGAAAGTATACACAAGAACCAAACCCCAAGAACTTGAATTCACAACATACCTGTCCTTCAATCCATTATCCGCAAGGAAATAAGATCATAACTTATGCGAAGAAAGATAATAATAAGATCATAACTTAGAAGATATTAAATAATAACATCATAGCCTAAGTAACAGCGCATCAAGCATTCAACTAGTCATTAAATGCAGCCTGTATGAATATGCACATATGATGCAACATGATAAAATGAGGATAAGTTCGTTAATTATTTCTTTCAAAACATCATCGTCAATAAAACGAGAGAAGAGTGTGTTCAGATCTATTATCTCCGGATCTGAGGCAGTCATATCAATCCCTTCGGATCTATTATTTCCGAATCTGAAAACGGTCATACAATCAATCATCATCATCAGGTCTATGCTCTCCGGGCCTGAACGGTCATAAATTATGATCATCAGGTCTATTCTCTCCAGGCATGAACGGTCATAAATCATCATCATTAGATCTACTCTCTCCGGGCCTGAACGGTCATAATCATCATCAGATCAATTAACCCCGGATCTGGAGCGGGTTGTGCTGGCCAGGGATCAATAGTACCAATAGGAGTCGTTCTTTTCAAAAATGAAATCTTTTCTTTAAAATAGCTTTTCCTAATCTTCTTTGACATAAAATCAGTTTCATAAATCATGTAAATGGGGATAATGCAATGCATGATGTGCAATATGCAATTCATGACTAAATGCATCACATAACTCATATATGGACTTGTTCTTTAAGCTGGAAATTTTTTTCAGAATTAACGTTTTGTTCATGCAGCATCAAACATACCAAATCAGACCTATTTTCATAATCTTATGCAACCCATATGCATAATAGAGTCTTATATACATGCCATAAAAATTTCGTAACGTTTCGAGATAGATAAAACCCTCAAATCATTAAAGTACTAAAAAGGGGCACTGCTGAATCCAGCAGGGCAGTACCCACCTTTACCTTAATTCCAAGTCCATAAAATCTTATTTAATTTGGGCCATCACCTGGAAAACACAGTAAACAAAACAAGGAATAATATTCATATGCCCAAACAGCACTTACAAACCCAAATCAACAATATTAAGGTTTCACAACCCATGCCATTAATCAGTTCTGTTTTCCAGTTTCATAACACAAACTTCAACTCAGTCGTTAAGCCTCAAAAAAGTGGTTCCAAACTAATTTATTTACATGGACATGATCATCTATGTCTTAGGTAACTACCATAAAACTTTCAAGGCAATCCAATATGTTTAAGATGGTCATTTAATTATTTTGCTTAGGCTAGGTACAAGCAGAATCTGTAGTTAACAGTTCTCACTAAAAATTACATATCATCTCCGGGCATGGACGGTCATACTCATCATCAGATCAATTAACCCCGGATCTGGAGCGGGTTGCGCTGGCCAGGAATAAGTGGTACCATAGGGATCTTTCTTTCAAAACTGAAAACTTCTTTTCAAAAGAGCTTTCTCATCATTCTTTGGCATAAAAATCAGTCTTATAAATCGTATGATCATGGAAAATGCAATGCATGATGTGCAACATGCAATTCGTGACCAAATGCATCATAACAAGCCTACATGGACTTGTCTCTTAAGTTGGAAAATATTCCAGCAATAACATTCTGCTCATACAGCCTCATACTCATAAATTCAGGGCTTATTTTCATATACTCATGCCACGCATATGCATAATGGAGTCTTATACATATGCCATAAAAATATCGTAGCATTCCGAGATGTCTAAAGTACTCAAAACACCAAATTACCATCGAGGGGACTGCTGAAATCAGCAGGGCAGTACCTGTCTTACCTCAGTTTCATGGATCATAAAACCTTATTCTATTTGGGCCATCACCTGAAAAACATAGCTAACATACCAAGGAACAGTATTCATATGGCCAAACATCACATTCAAGCCTAAATGAGCAAGAACAAGGCCTTACAACTTATGTCATTAAACTGTCCTGTTGTACAGTTTTGTACCACTAATTTCAACTCAGTTGTTAACCTTCAAAATGGTGGTTTTAAGCTGGTTTCTTTACATCAACATGTACACCTATGTCTTAGGTAATTATTATAAAATTTTCAAAGCAATCCGATAAGTTTAGAGGGGTCATCTAATTATTTTTCCAAAACTAGGTACAGGCAGAGTCTGTGGTGACCAGTTGTCACTAGAAATTCCATTAAGAATAAACCCCAAGTCCTTTCATCAAAATTCTACCTCTGAACTTTACTACACAGCTCAAGCTACCATCATACCAAAAATTAGCTCGTTTGCACACTCCTAAGGTTTGTTTTCAGGTCAAGACATTTACCACACAAAACTGTCCAGTTCCAGTAATTTCTGTATGAATAGTTCTCATTAAAAATTACATTAAGGTCAAACCACAAATCCTTTACCAAAATTCCAACTCACAGATTTAATAAACATATAAGGCTATCATCATATCAAATATCAGCTCATTTTCACATTCCTAAGGTCCATTTTCAGGTTACGCAACACACCACACAAAATTGTCCAGTTCCAGTAATTTCTGGATGACCAGTTCTCATTGAAAATGACATTAAGGTCAAACCACAAATCCTTTTACCGAAATTCAAACTCACAGATTTAATAAGCATATAAAGCTATCAACATTCCAAAAATCAGCTCATTTGCACACCCCTAAGGTTTGTTTTCAGGTCACACAATTAGCTACTCAAAACTGTCCAGTTCCAGTAATTCCAGCATTTCATCACTTTATATTGTTCAAGCATTTTCCAACCAACTTCATTCTTTAAAACAGTTTACTAAACATTAAATGCACGTTTCAACATGGTCATTTCAAGTCTCATAACTCATTTTAGGCTACACATAACCCACGCCAACAGCTTTGTAATTTACACTTAGAACATGCCACTTTTCATGCATTCATGCTACACAAAATCTATCCTTAACAAGAATTACTTTACTAATCTATGAGTCATCCAAAACAGCCCTCTTTTTGTAAAGCATGGTTCTCATATCATATTTAATTTAGGCAAAAAACACATCTTAGGAAGAATTACGCACATGCAAATCATCTTCCTTAAGAAACAACTAAGCTCTCATGCATTGAACTTAGATTCTTCAACTAAGATTCATAGCTTAGAAATGGCTAGTCATTCAAGCGTACATTTCACAAATAAGTCAAGATTGTCTAGAGTATACTTACCTCTTTAAGCTAGAAACCTTCCTCTAGCTTGAACCTTGGATGAAATGGATTGAAGTTTCCTCCACTACTCCATATATCATACGGTTTTGAGGGAGAAAAAGGAAGAACATTAGCCACCATTTTAAATGAAGAATGGAGCTAAATTGAGGGTACATTAGCTTACCAAAATGAGGCTTGGATGAAGTTTGAAATGAATTCAAACCACCAAGAAGTTAGCAGCACTTAGGAAGTTGGAGAATCCTCACCTAGTGACCATGGGGATGTCATGGTTTTAGCAAAAAAAAAGGGTAGCAATGTGAGCTTCATCCTTTGAATTATGAAATTCACTTAAGAAGCTTAGCAGCAACTTACCTAGATGAATCTTTGGGCTTGAAGATGATCTTAACACTCCTAGCTTCAAGTTGGCCGAATTAGATGATGATGATGATAGGATTGCTTAAGTGTGAAATGAGTCTCTAGTAATTTGCTTGGACAACTCTTGAAAGTGTGGAGGCTTGAAGATGAAGATGGAGCTTCTAATTAAGAAGAAGAAGACTCCATAGTAGGGGAAGGGGGAGGGGGTAGGCGGTCTTGGTCAAGGGGAGGGGACAAAGAATGCATGAAAGGTAGAAGGAATCTTGGGGTTCCACATTTGACTACCTTTTGTCTCCCGTGCTTGCATCTTTTTCTCTTATTTTACTTTGAACTCAATAATTAAATAAAAATGATAAAAATTAAGCAGGGTTCTAGATTCTCCTCATGGTGGCCGATTTTTACTAAGATTTTGGGAGGTATTTTTGTATTTTCACACATTTAATAATACATACTTATATCATTATACCATTACTTATAATATCTAATTTCTTGTGTAGGCTCTTAGGCTTGCTTTTAAGAAGACCATTAAGGCTAGTCTTCTCATGAAGGAAGGATACTCTAAAGTCCTTTAAGGCCCTCGTGGCTGAAATTCCCAAGGCCTTGAAGGGGCAAAATGGTCATTTCACATACTCCATAATACATACTTGGAGTATTATACTAATTCTTAAAGTAGTTACTTTAATGAAGAGTAATTAAGAGAAGTGATAAAACTGCATAATGTGCACTTGGAAAACTAATATTTTATTACGCCACTTCATACGAGTTTCAAGTACAATACGATTTTCGTGGGGTATAACATCCTCCCCCCTTATTAAAAGTTTCGTCCTCAAAACTTAAGAACACTAATCAAAAAGATGTAGGTATAAGCTTTTCATGTTTTCTTCCGTCTCCCAAGTGGCTTCATCAATCGAGTGGTGCTTCCATTGCACTTTAACCATAGGAATAGATCGTTTCCTTAGTACCTTTTCCTTGCGGTCAACGATCCTCTCCGGCTCTCCTTCATATGTCACATCGGCTTCAACTTTCAAGGACTGCTCCTTAATGATATGACTGGGCTCATGCATATACCGACGAAGCTGGGATACGTGAAATACATCATGCAATTGAGACAGTGAGGGCGGTAGTGCTGGCCGGTAAGTGACTTCTTCAATCCTTTCCAAAATCTCATAAGGCCCGATAAACCTTGGACTTAGTTTGCCCTTTATGCCAAATCTTTTCACTCCCTTCGATGGCGACACCTTTAAGAACACTTTTTCTCCTGCCTGAAATTCCAATGGCCGTCGCTTTTGTCGGCCCAAACTTTGCTTCTATCTTGGGTCACAACCTTTGTTTGACAATCACCACTTTTTCACGTGTTTGCTCCACTAGGTCGGGTCCCGTAAAAGTTTTGTCTCCAATTTCATCCCAATAAAGTGGAGATCGACACTTTCTCCCATACAGTGCTTCGTAAGGGGCCATGATATAGGCGGATTTCATCAGACGATCGACTATAACCCAAATAACATCATGTCCACTCTTTGTCCATAGTAGGTCAGTCATAAAATCCATAGTGACATGATACCATTTCCACTCGGAACTTAAAGGGGTTGCAAAAATCTTGCGGGTCTTTGATGCTTCGTTCTTACCCTTTGGTAAATAAGACAGAATAAAGTATCTATCTAGTCCTCTTGGAACTGCTTCGTTCTACTTACCTTAAAGGTCACATCAGATCTTATTCTTACTTTCCTAAAGGCGTTACCATAACCCATCTTATATCTTAAGCACTTTCAATCTTGATACTACGTACCGATAACGGCAGCTACTCTGAGGTTAGTAAAAATGCATAAAACATGATCATGACATGCTAAGATTTTCTCTTCATAAAACGTGTAAAACATGACAGAGATCATTAACTCCGGAGTGTAAATCATGAGCTCTTTTTCTATAAACATCTTTTCTGTAGGCATGTGATGGTCATCTTACTTATGAAACCGTATCGAACGACATCCGGAATAATTCTAACTCATCCATCTCGTTGATACGATTCACTTATGTAATAACTTTACTTTGGCAACGTTCCATAAAATCGAACTAAAAATCATGGTTTCTTCTTTGAAACTTATGTCCCTTTATGACATTTCAAATGTTTCTTGTTCATCATAAATTCCTTGTTTTCTCTTTTGACACTTGAAAGCGTAAAAGTATCACTGTTTGCTTGTTCATAAAACATTTGAAACATCCTGCTATGCATATGAAACATGCCAAATCGTAACGTCATTGCTGGGGTATGTTAGATATTCTCAACTTATAAATTCTCAACCCAAATCCAACTGTACCGTAAACATCATATCTGACGGAATTACCCATTTTGCCTCTTCAATTTTTTTATCATTTAAGGAAGGAATCAAAACCAACTTATCTAGCTACTCCTGAAATACTCGATTCATAAGATCCATAATGCAGCAGGGCGTTTGCCAATCCTAATGGTTTTGTAATGTCTATAACGCGTCCTAAACACAGTTTAGGTACATCCTCAGTTTTGATCTTTAGCTAAAAATATCCAAATCACAAATCAGCTTTGTTAAAGACTCGTGTTCCCCGAAGCTCAAACAGATCATCGATCCTAGGCAGTGGGTATTTATTCTTTATTGTAATCTTGTTGAGCTCTGACTATCAGGGTACTAATCTGTCTGTTAAGAACCTATAAAAAGAATTTTGTAACGTATTCTAGCCTTCATGCTTCAGTTGTGCTACTCTAGTCGTCTTCTTTGCCCACATATTACTGACTGTGTAGAAATCTTTCCTAAGGTTCCTTATCACATTGCTCTAGTTCGATCTTTGGTACGACCATTTATACTTGGGTAATAGGCAAAGTAGAACATAGGTACTTTATATTTAAATTGGGCAGTTAGGCGTACCTGCTTACGGGTTTGATGTTTTAGGAATCTCTGGGTCAGGCACTCTCTGATCTAAATTGATGTTCTTGGTTGTCTCTTTGTTAGCCCTATATAGATACGGCTGCCATCTCCTACTTTGTTCCTTAATATGCTCGTTAAGTCTTTATTTCGTCCTTCCGTTAACATACTATCGCGTTCCGCTCTGTAGTAGTCCTCCAATAATTCGTCAAAAGTTCTTGGATACGCCTTGACTAGCCGAATCTTGATCTGGAGGTCTAAACCGCGCATAAATCTGATCACCTTATACTTTTCATCCTCCATGATCAAAGGAACATACCAATCCAATGTAGTGAACCGACGAGCGTATTCTGAGACAGTGATGCCTGGCCCTTGTCTTAATGTGTCAAATTCCTCAACCCTCTTCGTGATTAAGTCCGGAGAGAGGAAAAACTCACAAAACTGTTTTAGAAACTTTGCCCAAGTTACCGGTCAGGGCAGCGGCTGGATACAAGTCCTCCACCACTGGCTGGCCTTACCAATCACAAACGGCCGGACAATTCGTGCCCTTACCTCATCAGGCACCTGTATCAATAAAAAGCTACTTTCGACTTCATATAACCATCTTTCTGCCTCCTCCGAATTAGACTCCCCACCAAATCTCGAAACATGTGTTCTAACTAGCTGTCGATAGTAAAACCCACTGCTTCCTGAGGGTGACAGTGATAACGCCTGTTTACCAGACCGCGATGCCATCTGCACTACGGAGCGTCAGAATTTTATTCAAGGTTAAAATATCAAGATAAACGACAGAATTTAATTCATAATCCAATTCAAATGGGTATTCAAGAAGATAAGATACAAATTAAATTCTATGACATATAAAATTTCATCGACTAAGGCTTTGTTATTAGGTCAAGGCCCTAATGTCCAGTCTAAGGTCAACTCTTTTCTAAGATCATGACTTAGGTCTAAGGTCAAACTTAGATTTCTAAAATCATAACTTAATCTATATTCTGCCCGAATCTAGAGCCTGGGCTCTGATACCACCTGTAGCGCCCCGCACCCCGGCCTAGCCGGATACGATGCGCCCGTCGTACTTCACTACAGAGAGCACCAAGCGTCAATGCATAACACATCATCGTCCATAATCAAATATATGGACTACCATGCCATCACCTTAACAGGTAACCAAAAACTGAGGCAGAATAAAAACTTTTAAACATACATTCCGAATATCTGACATAAAGTTTACAACCATGTTCGAAGATAAATAAATTCCGGAAATCATAGTCCCCAACATAAGTCCATCAAAACATACACCCATCATAAGAGAATCCTTAAACTGTCATCCACTCGCATGCTCATGGGTAAGGAACTCTAGGCTCGTCATTAATCCACTCTACCCCGTTTCATGCAGGCTCTGGGAGGAAAAATAAGGGGTGAGTGAAAAAGTCACCAGCAAGTACACCATAAACAATCATGAATTAAATGGAAAGTATACTCAAGAACCAAACCCTAAAAAGTTTGGACTTTTTCCATCATACCTGTCTTTCAACTCAATAGCCACAAAGATAATAGATTCATAACTTAGCTATAACGAAAATAAGATCATAACTTAGGTAACAAAAGATAATAAGATCATAACCTAAGTAACAGTGCATCTAGCATTCGACTAGCATTGCATCCCTTCAGTCAATAACCGCAAAGGCAATAAAATCATAGCTTAAATAACAGAAGGAAATAAGCTCATAGCTTAGTGACGATAGGCTAAGCATCCTACTCACGACCATATGCAATGCGTATGAATATGCAAGTGTAATGCAAATGATACAGTGAAAATCATTTTCGATCATTCTTCCTTTCAAATCATACTTGTTATAAAAACAAGGAGTAGAGAGATTTCAGATCTATTATGTCCGGATCTGAGGCGGTCATATCATTCCTTTAAAATCTATTATATCCAGATCTGAAAACGGTCATTTCTTTCAGATCTATTATATTCGGATCTGAAAATGGTCATACAATCAATCACAGGTCTATCATCTCCAGGCCTGGACGGTCATACTCATCATTCACAGGTCTATCATCTCCGGGCCTGGACGGTCTTATTCATCATTCTCAGGTCTATCATCTCTGGGCCTGGACGGTCTTATTCATCATTCCCAGGTCTATCATCTCCGGGCATGGACGGTCATACTCATCATCAGATCAATTAACCCCGGATCTGGAGCGGGTTGCGCTGGCTAGGAATAAGTGGTACCATAGGGATCTTTCTTTCAAAACTGAAAACTTCTTTTCAAAAGAGCTTTCTCATCATTCTTTGGCATAAAAATAAATCTTATAAATCGTATGATCATGGAAAATGCAATGCATGATGTGCAACATGCAATTCGTGACCAAATGCATCATAACAAGCCTACACGGACTTGTCTCGTAAGTTGGAAAATATTCCAGCAATAACATTCTGCTCATACAGCCTCATACTCATCAATTCAGGGCTCATTTTCATATACTCATGCCACACATATGCATAATGAAATCTTAGACATATGCCATAAAAATATCGTAGCATTCCGAGATGTCTAAAGTACTCAAAACACCGAATTACCATCGAGGGGTACTGCTGAAATCAGCAGGGTAGTACCCGTCTTACCTCAGTTTCATGGATCATAAAACCTTATTCTATTTGGGCCATCACCTGAAAAACATAGCTAACATACCAAGGAACAATATTCATATGGCCAAACATCACATTCAACCCTAAATGAGCAAGAACAAGGCCTTACAACTTATGTCATTAAACTGTCCAGTTTTCCAGTTTTGTACCACTAACTTCAACTCAGTTGTTAACCTTCAAAATGGTGCTTTTAAGCTGGTTTCTTTACATCAACATGTACACCTATGTCTTAGGTAATTACTATAAAATTTTCAAATAAATCCAATAAGTTTAGAGGGGTCATCTAATTATTTTTCCAAAACTAGGTACAGGCAGAGTCTATGGTGACCAGTTGTCACTAGAAATTCCATTAAGAATAAACCACAAGTACTTTCATCAAAATTCTACCTCTAAACTTTACTACACACCTCAAGATACCATCATACCAACAATTTGCTCGTTTTCACACTCCTAAGGTTCGTTTTCATGTCAAGCCATTTACCACACAAAACTGTCCAGTTCCAGTAATTTCTGTATGACCAGTTCTCATTAAAAATTACATTAAGATCAAACCACAAATCCTTTTACCAAAATTCCAACTCACAGATTTAATAAACATATAATGCTATCATCATATCAAATATCAGCTCATTTTCACATTCCTAAGGTCCATTTTCAGGTTATGCAACACACCACACAAAACTGTCCAGTTCCAGTAATTTCTGGATGACCAGTTCTCATTGAAAATGACATTAAGGTCAAACCACAAATCCTTTTACCAAAATTCAAACTCACAGATTTAATAAACATATAAATCTATCAACATACCAAAAATCAGCTCATTTGCACACCCCTAAGGTTTGTTTTCAGGTCACACAATTAGCTACTCAAAACTGTCCAGTTCCAGTAATTCCAACATTTCATCAGTTTATATTGTTCAAGCATTTTCCAACCAACTTCATTCTTTAAAACAGTTTACTAAACATTAAATGCACATTTCAACATGGTCATTTCAAGTCTCATAACTCATTTTAGGCTACACATAACCCACGCCAACAGCCTTGTAAGTTACACTTAGAACATGCCACTTTTCATGCATTCATGCTACACAAAATCTATCCTTAACAAGAATTACTTTACTAATCTATGAGTCATCCAAAACAGCCCTCTTTTTGTAAAGAATCGTTCTCATATCATATTTAATTTAGGCAAAGAACACATCTTAGGGAGAATTACGCACATGCAAATCATCTTCCTTAAGAAACAACTAAGCTGTCATGCATTAAATTTAGATTCTTCAACTAAGATTCATAGCTTAGAAATGGCTAGTCATTCAAGCATACATTTCACAAATAAGTCAAGATTGTCTAGAGTATACTTACCTCTTTAAGCTAGAAACCTTCCTCTAGCTTGAACCTTGGATGAAATGGATTGAAGTTTCCTCCACTACTCCATATATCATACGGTTTTGAGGGAGAAAAAAGGAAGAACATTAGCCACCATTTTAAATGAAGAATGGAGCTAAATTGAGGGTAGATTAGCTTACTAAAATGAGGCTTGGATTAAGTTTGAAATTAATTCAAACCACCAAGAAGTTAGCACCACTTAGGAAGTTGGAGAATCCTCACCTAGTGACCATGGGGATGTCACGGTTTTAGCAAAAAGGGTAGCAATGTGAGCTTTATCCTTTGAATTATGAAATTCACTTAAGAAGCTTAGCATGCAACTTACCTAGATGAATCTTTGAGCTTGAAGATGAAGATGATCTTGACACTCCTAGCTTCAAGTTGGCCGAATTAGATGATGATGATGATAGGATTGCTTAAGTGTGAAATGAGTCTCTAGTAATTTGCTTGGACAACTCTTGAAAGTGTGGAGGCTTGAAGATGAAAATGGAGCTTCTAATTAAGAAGAAGAAGACTCCATAGTAGGGGAAGGGGGAGGGGGTCGACGGTCTTGGTCAAGGGGAGGGGACAAAGGATGCATGAAAGGTGGAAGGAATCTTGAGGTTCCACATTTGACTACCTTTTGTCTCCCATGCTTGCATCTTTTTCTCTTATTTTATTTTGAACTCAATAATTAAATAAAAATGTTAAAAATTAAGGAGGGTTCTAGATTCTCCTCATGGTGGCCAATTTTTACTAAGGTTTTGGGAGGGGTATTTTTGTCTTTTCACACATTTCATAATACATACTTATATAATTATATAATTACTTATAATATCTAATTTCTTGGGGCTCTTAGGCTTGCTTTTAAGAAGACCATTAAGGCTAGTCTTCTCATGAAGGAAGAATACTCTAAAGTCCTTTAAGGCCCTTGTGGCCGAAATTCCCAAGGCCTTGGAGGGCCAAAATGGTCATTTCACATACTCCATAATACATACTTGGAGTATTATACTAATTCTTATAGTAGTTACTTTAATGAAAGAGTAATTAAGAGAAGTGATAAAGCTGCATAACGTGCACTTGGAAAACTAACATTTTATTATGCCACTTCATACGAGTTTCAAGTACAATACGATTTTTGTGGGTATAACATCAGGCCTACATGAAATTGGTGATATAAGGTTGGATTGGACTCTGGACAATTACTGTAACGCTGGACCTACATGAAATTGGTGATATAAGGTTGGATTGGACTCTGAGAAATTACCGTAACGCTGGACCTATATGAAATTGGAAATGACTAAGGACAAACATATCATAAAACACTTAAAGATTATTTCTTTGTGATGAGTTATGGTTTGTTTACTTCATTTGGTTGGATTTCAATTTCTTTATGTTTAGACACTTTCTTGGACTTTAAGTTCTTTGTTTAGAAGCTTTTTCGCATTACTTATATTCAGTCCACTGCTTATATATCTACCTTGGTCTATCCTATATTATTGTTGTTATCGAAGCTCTTAACTTGTTTTAGACTTTGTGTTTGTTTAGTTGTATTGTGTGGTGAGCTTAGTTGCATTTTCTTGTGTTCAATATCTGATTTGGCAGCCTCGATAAGAAAGAAAATCAATTTGTTCATCTTGAACAACTTGACAGCCTACTACACACAAAAACATCAACATATCCATCCAAAACAAACACACAAAGACTTATCAATCAATATTACCAAGATAAATACACTTTGATTAGCTTTGAACAAGGAAAAAAAGAAAGAAAGAAAGAGAAACTTGTTTCAAAGAAAAGTTTGCACAAAATAATCGAAAGTGCAAAAAAAAAGCAAAAGAACTAGTCTTGTTTACTTCATAAACCCAAAGTACCCATTTGTTTTCACTTTTAAACACTTGAGTGCTTCTACTTCATCCATACTTGCATCTAGCTTGCATAAAGCCTAAGATTAAGTTAAGGATTGCCCAGGGCAACCCCTTAGTATTTCTTTAGCTCAGCCTATTACATCAAATTTGGTTTCAATTCTCTCTGAATCTTAGTATAGTCCAAGTTTGTTGTTTATAACATTGGAATTGTGAATGAATTGATAGGAGACTTGTGAAGAAAGTTTACTTTACATGATTAAAGTTATCGGAATTGATACTCACTTGGCAAGTTTGCTTTGGATTGTTCTAGCCTCAGATTCTTCAAGGAGACACAAGATTGTGTGAACTACGAAAAGAGAAAGAGAGAGGAACAAACACTTGTGTTTTTGTTTTCCACTAACATAATCAAGTTTATTTTGTCTTTGTGTTAGTTTTCCTTTTTCTTTGTTTTGTTTTTAAATTTCAGGTAATTGAACCATGGATATGACACCTGAGAGTACCATAGGACTTAACAAAGAAGGAGAAATATTGCCCACAAACGTGGATGATTTAGCACAACTAATGCAAAAGATGTTGTAGGAAATGAAATTGATGAGTAGTCGTATAGAGGGCCTAGAAAAACAATCACAATCTCATCCAGAAAATCCTTTACATGAAGGACAAACATCCCATGTACCAGAACATAGGCTTGAAAGTTGTGGGTCTTTTGCTCCGGAAAGAGGAAGAGGCAGAGGCGGAGGAAGAGGGCTTATTAGGGATTTCATACCTATGAGGACCTTTGATGAAAGAGATGAAGAACAAAACCAAAGGTTTGATGACTATAACATTGAGAAAGAGTACAACCAGTTTCGAAACCGTGGGAATCAAAAGAATAACCCACAAGAAGATGAATTCATCAAAACAAAAGTGAACATCCCCACATTCCATGCCAAGAATGTTGCCGAGGCAATTTTGAATGGGAGAAAAAGGTAGATCTCATATACTCTTGTACAAATTATACTGATTTGACTAAAGTGCGCTATGCAGCTATAGAGTTTGCAGATTATGCCTTAATTTGTTGGGATCAACTACATAACATAAGGAGAAGAACAGACAAGCACCAATCTCTACTTGTGAAGAAATGAAAATTGAGATGAGAAAAAAATTCATTCCTTCGGACTATGAAAGAAACATCTACCAAAACTTGCAAAAATTCACTCAAGGAAGCCGTAGTGTAGATGAGTATTTCAAAGAGTTAGTGATCTTATTGATAAGAGCTAACATTGAAGAACCAGAGGAAGCTGCCATGGCTAGATTCCTAGCTGGATTGAAGAAGGAAATTGCAAACAGAGTTGAACTTACCACATATATTGATATGACTTCCATGGTTCATGAAGCTGAAAAGATTGAGAGACAACTCAAGGTAAAACCCTTTCAATCTAGTTTATCTTTTCGAGCTAATTCTTCATCCTATCCAAGAATGCCGTCTAGGACAAATCAAGGCACAAGTTTTAGACCAACTGCACCTCAAGGACGTGGTTTCCAAGGCAAGACTCAACCAAATCAAATACCACCTCAACAAAACTTAGATAAAGGGAAAAAAAAGGTTGAAGGTAACATTTCTAATTCCACTACTAGATTTAGAGACATTCAATGCTTTAAATGTTTAGGTAAAAGTCATTTTGCAAATCAATATCCCAACCCTAAACGTATCATGTTCATTGAAGAGTCTAATGAATATTATTCTGATGATGAGGAAGTGGAACATGTTAATGTTGAGGAAAATCATGATGAAAATGAAGAAAATGTGAGTGATGATGAAGAACTTGCATCAAAAGAATTCTTGGTTGTCAGAAGAGCTCTTAATGCACATGATAAGATTGATGAACAAGATCAACATAGAGACAATATTTTTCATATACATTGCATGGTTAAAGGGAAAGTTTGTACTTTGATTATTGACTCTGGATCCTGTACTAATATGGCAAGTGTTGAACTCGTTAGAAAACTTGATTTGCCATTACTTAACCACCCACACCCTTATAAACTATTTTGGTTGAATGATTGTGGAGATGTGAGTGTTAGCAAACAAGTTTTGATCTCATTGTCTATTGGTGGGTATAAAGATGATATCTTATGTGATGTAGCTCCTATGCATGCAAGTCATATCCTTTTAGGTAGACCATGGCAGTTTGATAAGAAAGTTACTTATGATGGATACTTGAATAGGTATTCATTCAGGTTTAACAATAAGTTGTTTATGCTACATGCATTACCCCCACACAAGGTATTTGAAGATCAAAAGAGAATGTGTAAGAACAGGAATGATCCTAAGGAGAAAGAGGCAGAAAAGAAATTTCTGGAGTGTATTAAGAGTGAAAGAAAGAAAAATATGTCTAAAGGCAAAGAGATAGTAAACATTGATGAAGACAAATCTCAAAAGAAATTTGCTTTCTTTGCCAAACCAAGTGAAGTCTCACATGACATAAAATCAAAGAAAATTGTTTATGTTTTGATGTTTAAGGAGTCTTTGTTTTATATGAATGACTTACCCTCCACTTTGCCCAGTGGAGTTGTATCTTTGCTTGATGAGTTTTCAGGGTTGTTTCCTGAAGAAAAACCTTATGGTTTGCTGGCTTTAAGAGGAATTGAGCACCAAATAGACTTCATACCTGGTGCTGTCCTGCCTAATAGGCCAGCCTACAGAGAAAACCCTGCTAAAACGAAGGAAATTCAACGCCAAGTAGAAGAACTCTTGGCCAAAGGAAAAGTGGGGGAAAGCATGAGTCCTTGTGTTGTTCCTGTGATCGTTGTACCAAAGAAAGATGGTACATGGAGGACGTGTACTGATTGTAAAACCATCAACAAGATAACTGTAAAATACAGGTACCCTATTCCGAGACTTGATGATATGCTTGATGAATTGCACGGTGCTAAGTATTTTACCAAGATTGATCTTAAAAGTGGTTACTTTCAAGTACGCATTACAGAAGGTGATGAATGCAAAACTGCATTTAAGACCAAGTTTGGATTGTATGAGTGGTTAGTCATGGCATTTGGCTTAACTAATGCGCCTAGTACTTTCATGAGATTAATGAATGAAGTCTTACGTGCATTCATTGGAAAATTTGTTGTTGTGTACTTTGACGATATCTTGATTTACTCTAAGACTTTGCATGAACATATAGGCCACCTAAGAATCATTTTTGAAGCATTGAAGAAAGAACAATTATATGCAAATTTCAAGAAATGTTCTTTTTGTATGGAAAAAGTTATTTTTCTAGGATTTGTGGTAGTGCGAATGGAATTGAAATGGACCAGGATGAAGTGAACTCAATTTTAGAATGGCCAATTCCCACAACTGTTGGAAAGGTGAGAAGCTTACATGGGTTGGCTAGTTTCTATAGAAGATTTGTTAAGGACTTTTCCACTATTGCTGCACCTTTGAATGAGATTGTTAAAAAGGACATAGAATTTCAGTGGGAAGAGTCACAACAGAAAGCCTTTGATGAACTAAAAGCAAGGTTAACTTCTACACCTATTCTAAGACTACCTAGCTATGATGAAACATTTGAAATTGAATGTGATGCTAGTGGCGTTGGTATAGGAGCTGTACTATCTCAGTCTAAACAACCGATTGCTTATTTTAGTGAAAAGCTTAAGGGAGCGCAATTGAATTATTCAACCTATGATAAAGAGTTGTATGCACTGGTTAGATCATTGCAGACTTGGCAACATTATTTGCAACATAAGGAGTATACTGATCATGAAAGTCTTAAGTTCCTTAAAAGCCAAGGAAAGTTAAACAAGAGGCATGCAACATGGTTTGAATTCATTGAACAATTTCCTTATGTGATAAAATATAAACAAGAAAAAGATAATATTGTAGCTGATGCATTATCCAGGAGATATTCTTTGATTACTACATTGTCATCTCATTTGCTTGGATTTGAGTGCATCAAGGAATTGAATACATCTGATCCTGACTTTCAGCCAATATTTGATGCATGTGCCGATTCTCCATTTGGTAAGTATTATTTACATGATGGATATTTGTTTAAAGAAAGAAAATTGTGCATGCCTAAGTGTTATGTCAGAGAGATACTTGTCAAAGAAGCACATGGTGGAGGTTTAATGGGCCACTTTGGCATCTTTAGGATATTAGAGATGTTAAAGGAACATTTCTTTTGACCCCATATGAGAGTTGATGTAGAGAAGGTTTGTGGAAGTTGTATAACTTGAAAAAAAGCTAAACCTACATCACATCAACATGGTTTGTACACCCCATTACCTGTCCCTATGTCACCTTGGATTGATATATCTATGGACTTTGTCTTGGGATTACCTAGATCAAAAAATGGAAGTGATAGTGTGTTTGTTGTCGTTGACAGATTTTCTAAAATGGCACACTTCATAGTTTGTGAAAAGGTTGATGATGCATCTCACATTACAAACTTGTTCTTTCAGGAAGTTGTACGTCTATATGGCATGCCTAGAACCATTGTTAGTGATAGAGATACTAAGTTCTTAAGTCACTTTTGGCGTGTGTTGTAGGGTAAACTTGGAACAAAACTCTTATTTTCTGCCACTGCTCACCCCCAAACAGATGGTCAAACTGAAGTTGTGAATAGAACTTTGTCTCAATTATTGCGTGCTATAATTCAAGAGAACCTTAAGAATTGGGAAGATTGCTTGCCATATATTGAATTTGCTTATAATATAAGTGTTCACAGTGGCACCACTCATTCACTGTTTGAAGTTGTATATGGTTTCAATCCTTTGTCTCCACTTGATCTTGTGCCTATTCTTGTTCAGAACATGCAAATATTGATGGTAAGAATAAAGTTGAACTGATTAAGAAATTGCATGATAAAGTTAAGCTACAACTTGAAAAGAAAAATAAACAGTATGCAAAACAAGCTAACAAAGGATGCAAGGAAGTTTTATTTGAACCAAGTGATCTTGTTTGGCTGCATTTAAGGAAAGAAAGGTTTCCTAGAGAAAGGAAATCTAAAATCATGCCAAGAGGAGATGGCCCTTTCAAAGTACTTCAAAAGGTTGGAGATAATGCTTACATTCTTGACTATAATAGGCACATAAGAGAAGCCTTGTAATCTCACACCTTCAATGAAAATTTCTTCTTCTTCAAGAGTAATTCTTGTGTGTTTTCTTGGTTCATATTCAAAATCAAGGCTAGAATCTTTCAAGGCTTGAACATCCTTGTGAGAGTTGTCCAATTCCGGGGAGGAAAACATCCAAGAGAGAGATATCTTGCTTGGGTTATGTAGAACTCATTGGAGGACTTATATTCAAAAGGTTTTCTTCAACTCATCGGAGGACTTATATTCAAGGTGAAGCTATCTTCATTGTGCCTAAACCATATTTGGACGAGAAGCTTTACAGTTAAAGAAAGATCCATTCTTGCACGTATCACTCCACTTGGAGTGATTCATCCGACTCCGAGACTGACGATACGGAAGATTAAATGGCACAAGTATGCTTTACATCTAAGGCATCGAATGAGGTAACTTCTGACTCTGATTCTGATTCTGAATCTTCTTATGATGATTTATTTAGTCAATATTTAGAGTTGCATAAGTTCTCAAAGACTCTTGCAAAAGAAAAGAAACGGTTAATTGAAGAGAAGAAGTTGTTAGAATCTTCTAACACGAACCTTATTTCTCAATTAAACGATTCAAAAGAAGATTCGTCTTGTATAATCAATGCATTAAAATAAGACGTCACATCATTAACGAAACTAAACAACAAAATGAAATCCGAGATTTCAAATTTGAAATAAAGGAATATATATCTAGAAAAAATGCTGAAACAATTTGACACAGGTAAAAACATCCTAGATCGCATCATTTCTTCACAAAAGCATGATACCGACAAAATTTGATGAGGATACGTTGAGAAAAATGAGAATTTAAATAAATCAACCAAATTCATTCCATCTAAGAAAATAGATGCATCTAAGACATATGTGGCGCCTAAGAAGACGCCTAGATCCCCCCTATGTCATTTCAACATGCTTCATCTTCATATCATATGAGATATAATTTTGCGCCGTACAAATATGAAAAGAAGCCATTGATGCATATGAGAAATCCATAACATAAAAATGCATCTAGATCATGCCCCGTACATGCAAACCGAAATGCTTATCAAAAACCAAGATCATACTATGTGCATGGTGGCATTCTCGGCCAAAGGTGAAACAGATTTGCACCGAATGTCTATTATATTGCATCTTCATTTCCTTTCTCACCTTTTGGAAGACTTAGAAATGTCACCCAAATTTGGATACCAAAAGGGACATTTGCAAAGGGTTGAATGAATAACCTTAAGAACAAAATCGAAATGCAATAATTTTTTTACTTCTTTCTTATATGCACTAATGATTTTATTTCAAAAATAAAGGGGGAGAGAATGCATGATTTAAGGGGGAAAGAGAATGATTGATTGCAAAAATCAAGGCGGAGAGAATTCAAAATTCAAAATTTGAATTTGTGCATGATTGGAGGGGGAGCGGTTAAATTTAAATCATGAACTAAGGTTATATTGTAAATCATCAAAATGGGGAGATTGTTGAGAAAAAGAATTTGAGTGATTCACAAAATGCATGATTTAAATAACACATGTTTAAGAAATGCATGATACAATTTATTACTTGACACGTTTTTGTGACAAACTTGCCTTATATACTTTATATATAATGTTGCCGTACTAACAAGCCATAAAGCTTTAAAGCTTACATCAAATGGCAAACATTTGTTGTGTTTGAACTATTTTCAGGTGTCACCATTAATGAACTAAATTAGTTCATTAAGTGAAGTACTTAGTTAAATGAACTAAGTAGTTCATTGAATGGAGATATACTTGGAGAAGGCATGATGGCAAAAAATTAAAGAATGAAAAGTCTCCTCCCACCTCTTCACACGTTTTTCTTATTTTATATATATATATATATATATATATATATATATATATATATATATATATATTCAGATCTTTTTAAAAGGCACAATGCACATATATTCTGAAGTATTACCGAAACGTTACATATATTACAAACGTACGTCAACGTCACAACACTATATTTACCTCATATTTATGAGTACATTTAGATCTTATATCATATGATATAATCCATGGCGATGACAAAATTATTACGACACATTACAAGGTTGTAAACCAAAAATTGTCGTATCGGGTGACTATTGAAACTTCGCTAATGTGTCATGTACTTGCCATATATAGATGGCAAACCCCTACACTTCAAAAATGGCCACAAATTTTTTGGCTAACTGGTACACTCAGCCATAAAATCATTCCATGTTGGCACACACAAATCACCTCCAATTAAGGCCAAATTATGGAGATTCCAAATTCAATTTTTAAGCACATGGGGCGCCGCTTTAATCAGCCATTAGAGCTGAATATTCAAGTTATTTATGTATATTATGTGTGACAATAATATATATAACATGTGCAAAAAGTTTGAATTTAATCAGAGAAAAATTGCGTAATCGACAAAAGTCGAAAATTCAGTTTTCTACGAACACAACACATGGAATGTTTTTGGCATGACATGTAACATGTATCTAGAAACTTTTTACATATTCAATACATATTACAGTGCTCTAGAATATTCAAAATAGGGCTGATTGGAATATACTATATATGTGTAATTATTGTGCAATATTTGACAAAGTTTACAAAGGAAAAATTCAGCACATGTTCAAGACCATGGCACACGCCTACTACATCTAAATGGAGCCTATGTGGAGCTTAGTTGTCATCTTGATTGGTGAAGAATGTACTATACATGGTTAGTGACTTAATGGAGGGAGCTACATAAGGTAATATTTCAAACTCCTTAGCGAATGAAACACATGCTGAAAATTCAGCATGTGAGACAAAGCTGGCCGATTTTTACTACCTTGTTGGTGACAAATTTGCTTCCAAATTTGTGGGGATTAATTGTAGAATATTTGACAATGTTTTGAACTTAATTTGGCATATGTTTTTTATTTTATTCTCAGATTTGTTCAGCCACTAAGTGATGACAAAACTCATCCAATCAAGGAGTGCCAAGTAAGCAAGGCCAAGACAATCATCCAATCAAGTTGTGCCAAGTAAGCAAGATGATGTCGCATCTATACAAGGCATTCTTCCAAGGACATAAAAGAGAATTCTCAAGGTGAAGAAATGCCCTAGGGGGCGGCCAAGGCTTGATAAACGGAAGAGAAGAGATCTACTCAAATGTAAGACAAATCTCATAATATTCAAATTGCAAAAGGAGTCTTCTACTTTCTTCTTCTACATTTCTTTCTTCTTCTTCTTCTCTCAAGCCTATTGTTCTTATATTCATTATATTGAATAGGCTTTTATTAGACCACCATACACGTTTAAATTGTAAAAGGTTGATCAAGGTGTGATCAAACCTTCATCCGTTCGATGGTGGTGTTCGTGATCGATGTGATTGCTTGTATCGTTTGTTTAAGGGTGGATTTGGTGTGTAACTCCAGCAACCCTTGTGGTAAGGTGTGATTTTGTGATTACTGATAACCGAGGAAGGTGTCCTCGAAGACTGGAGGAGGTGGTGTTAACCGAACAAGTATAAAATTCTCGGTGTTATTACTTTCAGCACTTTACTTTAAGTTTCCAGCCCTTTGCATTGGTTTTAATGCATTAGTAAGAATACCAAACGACTTTCAAAAATTACCAAACTTTGCAGAAATATAGCCACACCTCTTAAGTTTCATTTGGCTCAAGTTTCAACCCATTTGGATAAGTATAAGTCAATCAAACGTTAATAGCTCTGAGACTAGTGCAATCGGAATTTCAGACTTCCAAAGGTTGATAACTTGAATGTATTTGACATACTTCCCAAAGGAATTTTTCAAAACTTTTTCAACTCATTAAAATAAATATCTTAAGGGGTTTTTCATTAAATTCTCAGACCATTTGGAGTTACATGTTAATCGGAACAAAATTTTCAAATCAGACTACTGTTTCTGGCAGATTTGCGCAATCTGACCACAAACGATTTTTCAAAGGGTTAGAGGTTTAATTTTGATCTGAAATTTTTAGGGGATACTCAAAACATCTGAGAGTAGAATCTCTCTAAATTTCCGAATTTTGGAAGGTCTATAACCTAGTTGTTCAAACATTTCAAAACAGGATCTGAAACAGAAATTGTTATGCCCCACACCCTCCGGAACTTAATGAAATGAGGGAAGGAATTTTAAGAAATTAATAATAAATTAATTTTGAATTAAATAGTAGAATTGAGAACTAAAGAAAAAAGAGATTTAAGTAGAATACAATATAGAAATTCCAGTTCTGCCCTTCCCTAGAATAAAAGTGAAAAAGAGCGTAGTTTTCCCCCACTTCTCCAGAAAAGCGTCGACCTTCCCCTTCCCTAAGCCCTAGTCGATTTCTTCAATAGTATAGGAGAGGAAGACAGCCACAAGGAACCGATCCAACCTCTGTTTGTTTTTCAGTCCGATTGTTAGTAATCAAAGGCAAGTAACTTCTTATAAGTTCCTACGATTTGTGAAGGAAAAGGCCTTACTTTTGTATCAAAATTGGATGACCATGTAGTATTATACCCTTGTTTATCTATATGTGATTCTGTGCAATTTCTGTTTTTGGATTTGATGTTCTGGCCATCGTACATTGAAAATCTAGTTTGATGTTGATGAATATATGAATTGTTGTACCCCAGCGAAAGATCATATTGTACTTGATACTGTATGAATGAATTAATGGAAGGATGGATTCTTCGAGTGTATTTTTATTTAAGTTTATTACGACTGCTTTAATTAATTCTCCTTAAGGTAAATTCCATAAATAATGGAAATGACAAGAGTATGTCTTATGAAGTATGCGAGATGACAATTTTACCCTCCCAAGATTTTTCATAATTTCGGCCATAAGGGTATTGGGGATATTAAAATAGGGTTTCTTTTACTACAAGCAACTAACCTTTAGTAGTCTTAGTAAAAGAAGGTATGAAAAGTTCATTCTAGCATTTATTGTCCTACTAAATGGGATTAAAAAGTAAAAAGAAGAAAAGTATTACTTTTTCCTCCACTAAGCCGCCGGGTAGAGGAGGTAATTAGGAGACCACCTTTTTGATAAAAAGGCCAACTACACACTTTAATTGCTTACTAAAGCAATAATATAGAGTAGTTATGCATGATGTAGTCACAATATGATATTATTATAAGGATGGGTAACTCACTAAAATTCCTATTAAAACTGTGGGATACATGGAAATTAGGGAATTAGGGATCAATTTTACTATAAACTTTTCAATTACCTAGTAGCTCTTCCATTAAACACTCTTAAAAGTGACTAAAGCATGATGGAGCCTACTAATGACACCCCCTAACCCCCGGTTTTAACCATGGTGCAATCAAGAGACATCTTAAACCTTACCATGGTTACTTTATGCTAACTACAACCCTAAAGTAACTCAAGTTAGCAAGAAAGTAACCCTAGTTTGCTAAAGTAACTCAAGTTAGCAAACCCTAATGAGCATAACCATGCAAAGGAAATTCTCTTTTTCTTCCTTAGGCTCCCAACGGCTAAACACTTAGCCTTTGAAGAAACATCCTCTCCAAGAATTCTAGAATCCTCTCTACTCAACCACTCAAGAACTCACAAAGAACAAAAGAACAAAGAACCCTTCATCCACCTCACACGGCCAACAAGGAGCCAAGGAGATCTAAGAATCAATCAAGTTCAAGTTTGGTCTAGGTGAGTATATTCTAATCTCCTTAAGTGAATTCTATACCTTACACAGTGAAGCTCACAAGATACCCTCTTTTCTTATGAAAACCGTGACCTTCAAGAGGTCACTAGGTGAAGATTTTCAAAGTACTAAGAGAGATTAGCTTCTTGGTGGGTTGGATTCATCTCAACCTCCATTCAAGAATCAATTTGGTAAGACCATCTAGCCTCAAAACTAAGTTGTATTGTGTGTTTAAATAGAGGCGAACCAATATTTCTACCCCTAAACCGTGCATGCTAGGAAGGGGTTGAAGGAAGCATTACTTTGTTTCAACAAGTTTCAAGCAAGATCTAATATCCAAGAAGGCAGGTACACCATAAATACTCTTGACTTATGTGTGAAAGTATATTCTTGAATGTCTAGTTATTATTAAGACCTAATCTTAGATGGAAAATATTAAGCTTGAAGCATGAAAGTTTTGGGTTCTTAAGAAAGGTGACTTGCATGTGTGAAAATCTCCCAAAGATGAGTTCATTGCCTCCTTTGAATATGAATACGTTGCATATCTATGATAAATGGGGTAAATTGTCTCTTTCTCATTATGGAAAAAGGGACGGTGGAGGAAGGAGATGTGGTTGAACCATATTTCAAGTGAAAGAATATATTTTAGGAGGTGAAAGATATATGGAAATTGTATATGTGAATGTTTATTTGTTTAGATGTGTTATGTTCATTAGGAAAACGAAATATATGCCCTTTTCATGTATAAGAACGGGCTGTTTGGGGGGTTAGGTAGTACATAAAATAATTATGCCAAGGGAAGACTTTATTATGTACAAAATGTGCAATATCAACGTGTGCTATGTATAAGTTTCAAAATGTTTTTAATGTGATTTATATGTAGCCTATATAATTTATTAGAATCTGTTGTGTCTATGTTGAAAAGTGTATTTGATGGCTAGTAAGTCATTTTAGAAGAATAAGTGTAGTTGGTACACATTTAGCAAGGAAAGTGACAAAAAGGAAAAAAATTACTGGAACAGGACAGATTTAAGTGACGTATTGTAAGACCCGAAAATGGACTTTAGAAACGTGCAAATGAGCTGATTTTTGGTAGGATGCTAGCCTTGTGAGTTTATTAAATCTGTGAGTTTGAATTTTGGTAAAAGGACTTGTGGTTTATTCGCAATAAAATTCTTAGTGAAAGCTGGTCATTTCAGATTCTGCATGTACCTAGTTTTAGAAAAATAATTAAATGACAACTTTAGACTCATTGGATTGCTCTGGAATTTTTATGGTAATCACTTAAGACATAGGTAAACATACCCATGTAAAGAAATCAGCTTGGAATCACCGTTTTCAAGGTTTACATTTAAGTTAAAGTTAGTGGTGCAAAAACTGGAAAACAGGATAGAATTATGACAGGAGTTAGAAGGCCTTATTATTACAAATTTGGACTTGTAATTGCTATTGGGCTTATGAATATTATTTCTTGGTATGTCTACTATGTTTTCCAGGTAGTGTCCCAAATTAAATAATATTTTATGGGCTTGAAAGCAAGATAAAAGATGGGTACTGCGCTGCTGGATCCACCAGTACCTAGTTTGGTAATTTAATAACTTAAAGGTTTTATATGTCTTGAAACATTACAAAATCTTTATGCCAAGTAGATAAGACTCTATTATGCATATGTTTGTCATGAGATCAAGAAAATGGGCCGAAATGATGAGGTTTGAGGCCACATGAACAGAACCTTAATTTTGGAAATTTTTCCAGCTTAAGGAATAAGGCAGGATGAATATTACGTGATCCATGTAGTCATGAATTCCATGTTGCACGACATACATTGTATCGTCATCCTTTGCATGATTTATGATACTGATTTTATGATAAGGAACGAAGAAAAAGCGTTTTCAAAGAAAAGATTTCAGTTTTGAAAAGAACGATTTCCATTGGTACCATTTAATTCTGGTCAGGATAACCCGCTCCAGATCCGGGGTGAATTGATCTGTTGATGATTATGACCGTACAGGCCTGGAGAGAATAGACATTGTTATGACTGTTATGACCGTTCAGGCCCGGTGAGAATCGGCCTGATAATGACGATTTAACACCGTACAGGCCTAGAGAGAATAGACCTGTTGACGATGATTGAAAGTATAACCGTTTTCAGATCTAGACATAATAGATCTGAAGAGAATGGTATGACCGTCTCAGATCTGGATATAATAGATCTGAATATTCACTCTTCTCGTTTTATTTACGATGATGTTTTGAAAGAAAGAATGAAAGAATATGTCCTCATATTTATCATGACGCATCGCAGATGCGTACGCATACACACGACATTTTGTATGGCAAGTAGAATAATTGTTGTACTATTACTTAGGCTATGATGATATGTTTTATTATCTCCTAAGTTAGGATCTTAATAGGATTCTTTATCTTTTAAGTTATGATCCTATGTCCTTACGAATGATGAAGTGAAAGTCAGGTATGTCGCGAATCCAAAATTTTAGGGTTTGGTTCTTGTGTGTACTTTCCATCTAATTCATGATTATTTATGGTTTACTTGCTGGTGACGTTGTCACTCATCCTGTTATTTTTCCTCCCAGAGCCCGCGAGTAATAGGGTCGAGTGGATCGAGGACGAGCCTAGGGTTCCCTATCCATAGGCGTATGAGAGAGGATATGCTTCAGGACTTTATCATGATGATTGATATGTGACGAACTTGTTTTGGGATTTAATTTGGACATCTCCTTTTATTTTGTAAGACGGATGTAGACGATGTTTTATGACTATTCGGCATGTTTTATTTAAAGTTTTTATTCTACCTCTATTTTGCTTAATTTATGATGTGTAAGCAGAAAAGTCCATATATTTTGTTATGGATGTTGATATGATATGAACCGACGCCTGGTACTCTAAGTAGTGAAGTACGGCAGGCGCACCATACACGGACGAGCTGGTGCGGGGCACTACAGGTGGTATCAGAGCCGAGGCTCTAGATTCGGGCAGAATATAGAATTAAGTTATGATTTTAGAAATCTAAGTTTGACCTTAGATCTAAGTCACAATCGTAGAAGAGGGTTGACCTTAGACTAGGATGACTTAGACTGGAAATTAGGGTTTTGACCTAATGATAAAGCCCTAGTCGATGACATTTTATAGAATTTAATTCGTATCGTATCTGCTTGCATGCCCACTTAAAATTCATGTCGGATTACGAATTAAATTTTGTCGCTTATCTGATATTTTCACTTTGAATAAACTCCAACGCTACAAAGTGCAGATGGCACGACCACGAGGCAGACCCACTAGGGCCAGACCAGAGGTGCAAGAGCCTATTCCTCCTCCACCTGCTCAGGTTCCTCCTCCACCACCACCACAGGATCAGAATCCGCCCTAAGTTCAGAATATCCCCCCACCCCAAGGGCCTTTGCCACAGATGATTCCGAACATTAATGATTTTCAGAATTTCTACCAGAGCGTGACTCAGATCGGTCAACTGATGTTACAGCAGAATGCTCCTCAGCCTCACGAGCCAGTCAGGGATGCCCAGTACTATTTTGAGAAATTGAAAAGAGCTAATGTTCTGCCCTTCGAGGGAAAATCGAACTCAGATGCCGCTGAGAAGTGGTTGGACGAGGTGGAAAATTGTTTTGAGTTGATTCGTGCACCTGAGGAGGTGAAGACTCAAGCTGTCAGGCCGTTCCTACTTGGGGAAGCAAACCAGTGATGGAAGGCCAATACGCAATCCTTGCCAAGGCCAATTTCATGGGAGAGATTTCTTCAAGAATTTAACAAATTTTACATACCACCTTCTGTAAAGTTGCAAAAGAGACATGAGTTTGAATCACTGATACAAGAGCAAGGAATGACGGTTGCGGAGTATGCCAATAAGTTCATAGCCTTGGGCAGATTTCATCCATCTACCATGAACGACAAGGAGACGAAAATGCTGAAGTTTTAGAGAGGGTTAAACCCAAGGATCAGGGCCATGGTTGGTCAATGCAAATCCAACCAATTTTGCTGCACTGTTGGATGCTTGCTACAGAATCGAGAGAGATATTATTCGTCGTGATAAGATGGGGCAGAAGAAAGGAAGGGAAATGTCAGGGAGTGGAGGGTCCCGCAAAGCCACGAAGCAGAATTTCAGAGGCCCAGGACGACAAGGAAAGAATCAGTTTCAGCGCCGTTCTCAGAAGAATCAAACATAGAATCAGGGCCAGCAGTTAGCTATTTTGACCTGTTCTCACTGCAAGAAGCGTCACGTTGGAAAGTGCTATGTTCAGGCAGGGAAGTGCTTTGGATGTGGCAAGGTGGGCCATATCCTCAAAGATTGTCCGGATAAGGGAACCACGTGCTTCGGATGTGGAAAACTTTGACACATGGTTAAAGATTGACCGGAGAAAGGGACCCAGCAGCAGCAACCGCCAAAGAACCAGCGTCAGCGTGCAAACGCAAGGGTCCACGTTATGACTGACGCAGCTGTTGAGGAGGCTAATGACGTTATGGCAGGTATATTTTAAAATTTATGCAATACTTAAATTTTGCAAATACTATTGCTTTGCTGTTGCTTAGTGAATCTTGCATATTCAGGAGCTATCTTAGTATGTTCTGTGCCTGCAAATGTACTGTTTGATAGTGGCGCTAGCCACTCATTTAGCTCGAAGAAATTCGCAAAGAATATTGATCACAACCCAATACATAGTGAGACGCCCTATAGAGTTCAAGCAGCTGGGGATCAGGTGCTTGTGTCTCATCACATCTTCAGAAATTGCGTGCTTGAGTTTGATGATCACCGATTTGACGCCGACTTAATTCCCATACCCATGACTAATTTCGATGTAATTCTTGGAATGGATTGGCTCTCCAAGAATTTTGCACACATCGATTGCAGTGAAAAGCGGGTTACTATTAAGAACCCAATGCGCAAGGAAGTAAACTTTCAGGGAGGTTCGAAATTAAGGAAGTGTCCCAAGAACGTTTATGTAAATGCGATCTGTGCCAGTAAGGCGTTGAAGAAAGGACACGAAGGGTTTCTCGTTTATGCATTGAATGTCAATCAGGCACCCTCCGACCTTTCTCAAGTTCCGGTGGTCCGAGAATATCCTGATGTTTTTCTAGAGGAATTACCGGGTCTTCCCCCAGATCGAGAAATCCCTTTTCAAATTAATCTAATTCCAGGAGCTGAGCCAATATCGAAGGCTCCGTATCGAATGGCGCCTATGGAATTAAAAGAATTGAAAGAGCAGTTACGTGAGTTGCTGGAGAAGAAGCTCAATCGCCCAAGTGTTTCGCCTTGGGGTGCTCCTGTGTTATTTGTAAAGAAAAAGGATGGGAGTATGCGTTTATGCATTGACTATAGAGAACTCAACAAGATCACAATAAAGAACAAATACCCATTGCCTAGGATCGACGACCTATTTGATCAGCTTCGGGTAAGCGATTCAGAGTTTTTATTTCAATGATAAGTTTATTATGAACACTGCCTAAAAATATTATGATGCAGGGGGCACGAATTTTCAGTAAGATTGATCTTCGTTCTGGATACTTCCAATTGAAAATCAAAGCTGAGGATGTTTCGAAAACTGCATTCAGGACACGTTATGGACATTATGAATTTCTTGTAATGCCATTTGGGTTGACCAACGCTCCCGCGGCATTTATGGACTTGATGAATCGAGTATTTCAAGAGCAACTGGACAAGTTCGTTGTGGTCTTCATCGATGACATCTTGATCTACTCACCGGATGAAGAGTCCTATGTGGCCCATTTAAGGACCATCCTTGACATCTTACGGAGGAAGCAACTGTATGCCAAATTTAGTAAATGCGAATTTTGGCTGCACAGTGTGGCATTTCTGGGACATGTTATATCTGAGGATGGAATATCGTTGGATCCCAAAAAGATCGAAGCAATTACAGAATGGCCAAGGCCAACGATTGTTACGGAGGTACGGAGTTTCCTTGGTCTTGCTGGCTACTATCGCAAATTTGTTGAAGGGTTTTCTCGGATTGCGATGCCTCTCACCCGTTTGACCCAGAAGAAGACAAAGTTCGAATGGACCTTAGACTGCGAAAGGAGTTTTACTGAATTGAAGGAGAAGTTGACTTCTACTCCAGTATTGGCGCAACCAATTCTAAGTGAAAGTTTCATAGTGTATAGTGATGCCTCGAAAAATGGACTGGGATGTGTATTAATGCATGGAGACTGAGTGATTGCATACACATTCTGACAGCTGAAGCCGTTTGAGCAGAATTACCCAGTACACGATCTCAAGCTTGTAGCCGTAGTCTTTGCCTTAAAAATATGGAGACACTATTTGTACGGTGAAAGGTGCGAGATCTTCACGGATCACAAGATCCTTAAGTACCTTTTTACTCAGAAGGAATTAAATATGCGTCAATGTCGATGACTAGAATTAATGAAGGATTATGACCTCTCAATTCAGTATCATCGGGGAAAATCTAATAAGGTTGCCGACGCATTGAGTCGAAAAGACAAGCCATCCGCGTCAACCACCTTTGCAGCGTCATATGGAAGAGTTTGATCTCGAGGTGGTTGATTCCATTGATAGCGTGCTCACTAAGTTGGTGTTGATTCCTTCACTGATTGACAAGATTAAGGAGGGTCAAGAAAGAGATGAAGCCTTGAAGAAAATTAAGGACAAATTGAAGACGAAACCATCTGGAGATTTTGAGATCAGAAGCGATGATAGTTTGTGGTTTAAGGGACGACTGTGCGTACCTAATGACGATGACATAAGGAATGAGGTTCTTCGAGAAGCTCATAATTCTCGTTTAACTATTCATCCCGGAGCCAATAAAATGTACCAAGACTCAAAACAAAAATTCTAGTGGCATGGCATGAAGAGGCAAATTGCGGAATTCGTAGAAAAGTGCTTGGTTTATCAGAAAGTGAAAGCAGAACATCAGAGACCCGCTGGATTGTTGCAGCCTCTTGAAGTCCCTGAGTTGAAGTGGGACCACATTGCTATGGACTTCGTGACTGACCTGCCAAAGACAAAGAATGGACATGATGCAATTTGGGTGGTCGTCGATCGTTTAACAAAATCTGCTCACTTCATGGCTATTACCATCAAAGCCTCTATGGAGAAGTTGGCTATGATGTATGTTGATCAGATTTTGAGCCTTCATGGAGTACCCATGAGCATTGTCTGTGACCGCGACCCTCGCTTTACATCCCGATTTCGGACAACTTTTCAAAAAGCGATGGGTACTAAGATACGAATGAGCTCTGCATTTCACCCACAAACGGATGGTCAATCGGAGAGAACCATCCAAACGCTGGAAGACATGTTTCGAGCTTGTACACTTGAGTTTGGAGGGAGTTGGGACAAGAGTCTCAAACTAGTGGAGCTATCTTATAATAATAATTATCATCGATTTATTGAGATGGCTCTGTATGAAGCACTCTACGGAAGAAAGTGCCGCTCTCCACTTTACTGGGATGAAATCGGAGATAAGGTTTTCACAGGACCTGACCTAGTAGAACATACTTGAGAGATAGTAATAATCATCAAGCAAATGTTGCAAGCGGCCCAAGATAGAAGCAAGATTTGGGCAGACGAGAAGCAGCGACCATTGGAATTTCAAGACGGAGAACAGGTGTTCTTGAAAGTGTCACCATCAAAAGGAGTTAAGAGATTTGGTATCAAAGGAAAGTTAAGCCCCAGGTTTATTGGACCATACGAAATTCTTGAAAGGATTAAGGAAGTTGCTTACCGGCTAGTGTAGAGAAAAGGGGGTTTGAGTGATTTCAAAATACATGATTTAAATGTGTTACAAAGAAATGCATGACATATTTGATGACATGACACATTGTTGCATAAAACTTGCCTTATATAGTTTATATATAATGTTGTCGTACTAACGAGCCATGAAGCTTTAAAGCTTACATCAAATGGCAAACATTTGTTGTGTTTGAACTATTTTCAGGTGCCATCATTAATGAACTAAACTAGTTCATTAAGTGAAGTACTTATTTAATTAAACTAAGTAGTTCATTAAAGGAAGCAATATTTGGAAAAGGCACAAAGGCAACAGGTTGAAGAAAGGAAAGTTCTCCCTCAAATCTCCACATGCCATTTCAACATAAATATATATATATTTTTAGTTTTTTTGAAAAAAGGCATATACACATATATTCCAACGTAATACCGACACGTTATATATTTTACGAACGTACGTTAATGTCACACCACTATATTTAACTCATATTTATGAGTATATTCAGGTCTTATATCATATGATATAAGTCATGGTAATGACAAATTTATTACGACACGTTAAAAGGTTCTAAACCGAAAATTGTCGTATCGGGCGAATACCGAAACTTCGCCAACGTGTCACTTACTTTCCATAAATAGATGGCCAGCCCCTGCACTTCATAAATGGCCACAAATTTCATGGCTTACATGGTATGTGCAGCCATAAAATCATTCCATGTTGGCACACACAAATCACCCTCAATTAAGGCCAAATTGTGGAGATTCCAATTTCAATTTTGACACATGTTTTGGGCGCTACTTTAAGATCAGCTAAGTTCTGAATATTAAAGTTTAATTTATGTATATTATGTGTAACATAATATATATAACATGTGTAAAAAGTTGGAATTTAATTAGAGAAAAATCAGGTAATCGACAAACGTCGAAAATTCAGTTTTCTACGTACACGACACATTGAACATTTTTGGCATGTCATATGACATGTATCTAGACACTTTTTACATATTTCATACATCTCAAAGTGTTCTAGAAAATTCAATTAAGGGCTGATTGGAGTATACCATGTGTGTATAATTAAATGTGCACTATTTTACCAAGTTTGCAAAAATAAAATTCAGCACATGTACAAAGCATGTCACACGCCTAAACCAGCTATGTTGGAGCTTATGTGGAGATTTGTTGGCATTTTGATTTGTCAGGAATGAAGCATGCAATGTTGGGGACATAAAGAAAGGAGCTACAAAAGGTAACATTTCAAATCTTGTCACATTTGTGACACATGCTGAAAATTTCAGCATGTGTGTTAAAGGCTGGCCGATTTTTATCCCTTAATGAGCCATATTTTGTTGTCTTGAATTAAGTGGATAATTGGGAGATAGTATGGAAGTATTTTTAATATATTATGAAATTAAAATGGTGATATCTTTGAATATCACACATGCTGAAATTTTCAGCATGTGTGGAATGTATGTTGGCCGATTTCTAGGCCTTATTGGTGACCAATTTTTATTCAAAAAATGATAAGAATGTCTTGCACTAAATAGTGATTGATTTCTAGGATTAAATCAAAGTAAACTTTGCAAATGTTACACTTGCTGAAATTTCAGCATGTGAAAAAGGGTGTAATGGCCGATTTTCTTAAGGCAATTTGGAGTTATTTGCCTAGCTAATTTTGTGGGATGATCTTGTGACTTATGGTAATTAGTTTATGGTTAATTGACACATGCTTTTTGAGGTTTAATTTCAGATTTATCTAGTCATCAAGTGATGACAACATTCATCCAATAAATGAGTGCCAAGTAAGCAAGAACTTAATGATCATCCAATGAGGAGATGCCAAGTAAGCAAAGACATGTCACAATGATGCAATACACTCTTCCAAGGACTTACAAGATAATTTTCAAGAGAGGAAAGAGTGACAAATGGGGCGGCCACCAATGTTAAAGGAAAGAGAAGAGCAAGACAAAAATCACACAATTCTTACAAGCATTCAAGGCCAGAAACGTTTTCATCTCTTCTACACCTTCTTTCTTTCTTCTCTCTAAAAGCCTATTGTACTTATATTCATATACTTGAATAGGATTTTAATAGACCACCACATATTCTTTTCATTGTTGTAAAAGATTGATCAAGGTGTGATCAATCTTGCACTTGCAAGGTGGTGGTGTTCGTGTTCATTGTATTCTCATACAAGGTTTGTAAAGGATTGGAGTTGGTGTGTAACTCCATCAACCCTGTGGTAAGGTGTTCTTTGTGTTGTGTGATTAGTGCTAACCGAGGAAGGTGTCCTCGAAGACTGGAGTAGGTTGTTTATAACCAAACCAGTATAAAATTCCTGGTGTTATTTACTTTCAGCACTGTTTATTGTTTTTAATCATGTTGGTAAAAATAGTAAAATAATTTCAAAAATCACGAAACTTTCCAGAGTATTATCCTCACGCCTTAAGGTTCTTTTGGCTCAAGTTTCAACCCTTTTGGACAAGTATAAGTCATTCAAACGTCCAAAGTTCTAAGACTAGTGCAGTCTGATTTTCAGGCTTGCAAAGGTTGAGACTTTGATCGTATTTGACTAACTTTCCAAAAGAATTTTTCAAAACTGTTTCAAACCATTTAAATACAACTAATAAGGGGTTAGTCATTAAATTTTCAGAGTATTTGGAGTTAAGGACAAACAGGAATTAATTTTTCAAAACCGACTACCAATTCTGGCAGATTTGCGCAATCTGACCACCAACGATTTTTCAAGGGGTTAGAGGTTGAATCTTGATATGAAATTTTTAGGAGATACTCAGAACATCTGAGGCTAAATTCTCTTCAAATTGCAGAATTTTTGAAGACCTGCAACCTAGTTTTTAAATCGTTTTAAAACTATTTCTGAAAACAGAAACTGTTTTCAGAAGTTGGGTTTTTGGTTTAAAACTATTTTAAAAACCACATTTTCCGCACCCACTATTCAACCCCCCCTTCTAGTGGTGCTTTGCAGATCCTACAGCTAGCACTACCGCCCTCATTGTCTCAATTACACGATGTTTTTCATGTATGAGCCAAGCCATATCATTGAGGAGCAACCTTTGAAAGTTGAAGCCGATGCGACATATGAAGAAGAGCCGGAGAAAATCGTGGACTGCAAGGAAAAGACATTAAGGAAGCGATCCATCCCTATGGTTAAGGTGCAGTGGAAGCACCATTTGATTGATGAAGCTACTTGGGAGACAGAGGATAACATGAGAAGATTATACCCGTACCTTTTTTATTAGCACCCTTAAGTTTCAAGGACGAAACTTGTAATAAGGGGGGAGGATGTTGTACCCCAACGAAAGATCGTATTGTACTTGAGACTGTATGAATGAAGTAATGGAAGGATGGATTCTTCGAGTGCATTTTTATTTAAGTTTATTACGACTGCTTTAATTAATTCTCCTTAAGGTAAATTCCATAAATAATGGAAATGACAAGAGTATGTCTTATGAAGTGCGAGATGACAATTTTACCCTCCCAAGATTTTTCATAATTTTGGCCATAAGGGTATTGGGGATATTAAAATAGGGTTTCTTTTACTGCAAGCAACTAACCTTTAGTAGTCTTAGTAAAAGAAGGCATGAAAAGTTCATTCTAGCATTTATTGTCCTACTAAATGGGATTAAAAAATAAAAAAGAGGAAAAGTATTACTTTTTCCTCCACTAAACTGCCGGGTAGAGGAGGTAATTAGGAGACCACCTTTTTGTTAAAAAGGCCAACTACACACTTTAATTGCTTACTAAAGCAATAATATAGAGTAGTTATGCATGATGTAGTCACAATATGATATTATTATAAGGATGGGTAACTCACTAAAATTCCCATTAAAACCGTGGGATACATGGAAATTAGGGAATTAGGGATCAATTTTACTATAAATTTTCAACTACCTAGTAGCTTTTCCATTAAACACTCTTAAAAGTGACTAAATCATGATGGAGCCTACTAATGGCACCCCCTAACCGCCGGTTTTAACCATGGTGCAATCAAGAGACAACTTAAACCTTACCATGATTACTTTATGCTAACTACAACCCAAAAGTAACTCAAGTTAGCAAGAAAGTAACCCTGGTTTGCTAAAGTAACTCAAGTTAGCAAACCCTAATGAGCATAACCATGCAAAGGAAATTCTCTTTTTCTTCCTTAGGATCCCAACGGCTAAACACGTAGCCTTCGAAGAAAAATCCTCTCCAAGAATTCTAGAATCTTCTCTACTCAACCACTCAAGAACTCACAAAGGACAAAAGAACCAAGAACCCTTCATCCACCTCACACGGCCAACAAGGAGCCAAGGAGATCTAAGAATCAATCAAGTTCAAGTTTGGTCTAGGTGAGTATATTCTAAACTCCTTAAGTGAATTCTATACCTTACATGGTGAAGCTCACAAGATACCCTCTTTTCTTGTGAAAACCGTGACCTTCAAGAGGTCACTAGGTGAAGATTTTCAAAGTACTAGGAGATATTAGCTTCTTGGTGGGTTGGATTCATCTCAACCTCCATTCAAGAATCAATTTGGTAAGACCATCTAGCCTCAAAACTAAGTTGTATTGTGTGTTTAAATAGTGGCTAACCAATATTTCTACCTCTAAATCGTGTATGCTAGGAAGCGGTTGAAGGAAGCATTACTTTGTTTCGACAAGTTTCAAGCAAGATCTAAGATCCAAGAAGGCAAGTACACTATAAATACTCTTGACTTATGTGTGAAAGTATATGCTTGAATGTCTAGTTATTATTAATACCTAATCTGAGATGGAAAATATTAAGCTTGAAGCATGAAAGTTTCGGGTTCTTAAGAAAGGTGACTTGCATGTGTGAAAATCCCCCAAAGATGAGTTCTTTGCCTCCTTTGAATATGAATATGTTGCATATCCATGATAAATAGGGTAAAGTTTCTCTTTCTCATCATGGAAAAAGGTACGGTGGAGGAAGGAGATGTGGTTGAACCATATTTCAAGTGAAATAATATGTTTTGGGAGGTGAAAGATATATGGAAATTGTATATGTGAATGTTTATTTGTGTAGATGTGTTATGTTCAGTAGGAAAACGAAATATATGCCCTTTTCATGTATAAGAACGGGCTGTTTGGGGGGTTAGGTAGTACATAAAATAATTATGCCAAGGGAAGACTTTATTATGTACAAAATGTGCAATATCAACGTGTGCTATGTATAAGTTTCAAAATGTTTTTAATGTGATTATATGTAGCCTATATAATTTATTAGACACTGTTGTGTCTATGTTGAAAAGTGAATTTGATGGCTAGTAAGTCATTTTAGAAGAATAAGTGTAGTTGGTACACATTTAGCAAGGAAAGTGACAAAAAGGAAAAAAATTACTTGAACAGGACAGATTCAAGTGATGTTTTGTAAGACCCGAAAATGGACCTTAGAAACGTGCAAATGAGCTGATTTTTGGCAGGATGCTAGCCTTATGAGTTTATTAAATCTGTGAGTTGGAATGTTGGTAAAAGAACTTGTGGTTTATTCGCAATAAAATTCTTAGTGAAAGCTGGTCATTTCAGATTCTGCATGCACCTAGTTTTAGAAAAATAATTAAATGACCACTTTAGACTCATTGGATTGCTCTGGAATTTTATGGTAATTACTTAAGACATAGGTAAACATACCCATGTAAAGAAATCAGCTTGGAATCACCGTTTTTAAGGTTAACATTTAAGTTAAAGTTAGTGGTGCAAAAACTGGAAATAGGACAGAATTATGACAGGAGTTAGAAGGCCTTATTATTACAAATTTGGACTTGTAATTGCTATTGGACTTATGAATATTATTTCTTGGTATGTCTACTATGTTTTCCAGGTAGTGGCTCAAATTAAATAATATTTTATGGGCTTGAAAGCAAGATAAAAGATGGGTACTGCGCTGTTGGATCCAGCAGTACCCAGTTTGGTAATTTAATAACTTAAAGGTTTTATATGTCTTGAAACGTTACGAAATCTTTATGCCAAGTAGATAAGACTCCATTATGCATATGTTTGTCATGAGATCAAGAACATGGGCCAAAATGATGAGGTTTGAGGCCGCATGAAGAGAACCTTAATTTTGGAAATTTTTCCAGCTTAAGGAATAAGGCAGGATGAATATTACGTGATGCATGTAGTCATGAATTCCATGTTGCACGACGTACATTGCATCTTCATCCTTTGCATGATTTATGATATTGATTTTATGATAAGGAACGAAGAAAAAGCGTTTTCAAAGAAAAGATTTCAGTTTTGAAAAGAACGATTTCCATTGGTACCATTTAATTCTGGCCAGCATAACCCGCTCCAGATCCCGGGTTAATTGATCTGTTGATGATTATGACCGTACAGGCCCGGAGAGAATAGACCTAGTTATGACTGTTATGACCATTCAGGCCCGGAGAGAATAGGCCTAATAATGACGATTTAAGACTGTACAGGCCCGGAGAGAATAGACCTGTTGACGATGATTGAAAGTATGACCGTTTTCAGATCTGGACATAATAGGTCTAAAGGGAATGGTATGACCGTCTTAGATCCGGATATAATAGATCTTGAATATTCACTCTTCTCATTTTATTTACGCTGATGTTTTGAAAGAAAGAATGAAAGAATTTGTCCTCATATTTATCATGACGCATCGCATATGCATACGCATACACACGGCATTTTGTATGGCTATTAGAATAATTGTTGTCTTACTTAGGCTATGATGATATGTTTTATTATAACCTAAGTTAGGATCTTAATAGGATTCCTTATCTCTTAAGTTATGATCCTATGTCCTTACGAATGATGAAGTGAAAGTCAGGTATGTCGCGAATCCAAAATTTTGGGGTTTTGTTCTTGTGTGTACTTTCCATCTAATTCATGATTATTTATGGTTTACTTGCTGGTGATGTTGTCACTCGCGCTATTATTTTTCTTCCCTGAGCCCGCAGGAAATAGGGTCGAGTGGATCGGGGACGAACCTAGGGTTCCCTATCCATAGGCGTATGAGAGAGGATATGCTTCAGGACTTTATCATGATGATTGATATGTGACAAACTTGTTTTGGGATTTAATTTGGACATCTCCTTTTATTTTGTAAGACGGATGTAGATGATGTTTTATGACTATTCGGCATGTTTTATTTAAAGTTTTTATTCTTCCATTATTTTTCTTACTTTATGATGTGTAAGCGGAAAAGTCCAGATATTTTGTTATGGATTTCGATATGATATGAACCGACGCCTGGTACTCTCTGTAGTGAAGTACGACAGGCGCGCCGTACGCAGGCGAGCCGGTGCGGGGCGCTACATGAATTCCTGCAAATCACTATCCCTTGAATCCCCCTTGCTGTAATTTTATTGTTTGTTAGGGATTGAGGGTGAAAGGTGAGACCTTTGGGTTTGTAGGGTTGAAATCCTTGAGTTTTAGGCTTGAATCTTTGCTATGTATGTTTGTGGTGTTCAATATGTAGTTTATGTATGAAATGACAGCAGGGATTAGGCCTGGAATGATTGGGGTGAAGTTTGGGAACGATTGAAGTTTTGATTCTGCAGTTTCTTCAAAACTCGCAAAGTTTCTTTGTAGGAATCGTAGACATCGATCGATCGATGTCATCGAATGGTGTACATCGATTGATCAATGTAGGGATAAGGAGAGACTGATGTGAGGCAGAAACTTTCTGACGGACTTTGATCGATCGAAGTCAGGGTACGAAGTCACTTCGATCGATCGATGTAGGCAGTGGCATCGACTGATGTATGACAGAAAGTTTTCTGACGGACTTTGATTGATAGATTTGAGGGGATGAAGCCACATCAATCGATCAATGTAGGTTATGATGTCAACCAGTTTCTTGGGAAGAATAGAAGAGAGGAAGGGAAGCTAGAGCACCAATTAGGTGACATTAGAGACTTTTTAGGACTTGATTGATGTTAGTGTAAGCCTTGGAAATGTGTCGTAAGATGGTGAATCGACGGTGAGGACTTCGTGAGATATTTGAATTGGACTTCAATGTGAATGATCTATGGGGTTCAGGATGAATGCTTGAGGCTTCTATAAGGTTCAAATGGAGTGTGTGAGGTTGTCTGATTTGTCCTTTGCGCTCCTAAGTTGAGCACTACTGTTGAGTATGCATGAGCATGTAGAGGTATGTTAGAACGTGTGAATGAGATGAGCCCAAATGATTGAATGACATGTTAAATGTGCATCTTTGCATCATAGCACTTGCATTTGCATTATGTTCAGTTATGAGCTATGCTTTGGAACAGGGTATAAAGTTTTACGAAATGAGCTGTGATGTGTTACAGGGTATAAAGACAAGCTGTAACCATCATAGGGTATAACGTGAGTTGTAATTTGACATAGGGTATAAAGACAAGCTACGGAACCTTACAGGGTATAAACTAAAGCTGTGATGTGTCACAGGGCATAAAGACAAGCTGTGGCTCATCACAGGGTATAAATTATGTGACCAGACATTGGAACTGCATTGCACTGTTTTGAAAAGCATCGCACGAGCATTTGTGACTGTGTAGTGTAAGAGCATGATTTGAAGTGGCATGCATCATATGTTTCATTCCGGTATGATGATTGTTATCTAAGTGACTTGTGGTTTACTTGTGTGTTACATGTTCTTTTCTTTGGTTGTGCAAATAAATCAGATCTTTTGAACAACTTAAGACATGTGCCCTATTTCCCTTTGATATTGATATTCACTCATGTCTTGCCATGTGATGATCCCGTATGTCTTATAAGCGGGTTACTTTCTAGCATTTTTCGCTAAGGGTTCTACCCGTTGTCTTGCAAATGAGCCCAAATATGACATGATATTCATTGAGGACGACGGCGAGTGGGCTGATTGAGGTGCTTAGAGCCTATATTAGGAATTGTGATGGATCGATTCTTGTTATTTGTTTAATTTCATTCAGTTGAGGATTAGATGGCTGTGTCCATGAACAGTTTTATTTACTTATACTTTTGGGAATACAGATTTAATTGATTTCGATTTTAAATTTAACAGTGTCCCTGCGCTTATTTCTCTTACGACAGTAATGATGTTTATGTGAGAGTAGTGATGTCTGGTAGATCTCTTAGTAGGCTACGACTGGTGTACTGGTCCGGGTCTGCTGTCCGGGCCGGGGCGCTACAGAAACTGTTTTCAGAAGTTGAGTTTTTGGGTCAAAACATTTTAAAAACTAAATTTTTCGCACTCAGTTTCAACCTCCCCCTTCTAGTGGTGCCTTACAGGTCCTACATATTCCCTCTTCTTGATTATGGTATTGTGCAACAAGCCTCGCTTTGTTTCTAATGACTTTACCATCTCGGTTCATTTTGTTTCTAAAGACCCACTTTGTGCCTATTATCATTTTATCTTGTGGTCGTGGCACTAAATCCTATACATCATTTCTTGTGAATTGATTTAGTTCATCATGCATAGCGTCAATCCAAGAAGAATCATTCAAAGCATCAAATACATTCTTGGGTTCAATTTCAGATATCATAGCATGAAATTGATTTATTTCATCCTGATCTGTTCTTCTACGCGGTCGTACACCTTGTGTTTTGTCGCCCATGATAAGGTCGTGTGGGTGATCCCCATGCCATCTTGGTAGATTATTTTATAAGTTTTCATGCATTTCTAAGTTATTATGCATTTCTAGTGTGTCGTGTTCATCATGTACGATAGTTTATTCTATATCATCTAGCACGGGCTTTAGTTCAAAATCATCGTCATATTCTTTATTTATTTCATATTCACCGAATTCATTAAATTTGACATGAATAGATTCTAAAATTTGTCTAGTGATAGGATCATAATGTTGAGAAAAAGGGTTTGAGTGATTCACAAAATACATGATTTAAATAACGTGTGGTAAAGAAATGCATGACACAATTTATTACTTGACGCGTTTTTGTGGCAAACTTGCCTTATATACTTCATATATAATGTTGCCGTACTAACAAGCCATGAAGCTTTAAAGCTTACATCAAATGGAAAACGTTTGTTGTGTTTAAACTATTTTCAAGTTCCACCATTAATGAACTAAACTAGTTCATTAAGTGAAGTACTTAGTTAAATGAACTAAGTAGTTCATTAAATAGAGATATATTTGGAGAAGGCATGATGGCAACAAATTGAAGAATGGAAAGTCTCTTTCTACACTCATTCACACGTTTTTAATATATATTATATATATATATTCAGATTTTTTAAAAAGGCACAATAGACATATATTCCTACACGTACTACCGACACGTTACATATATTACGAGCGTACGTCAACGTCACACTACTATACTTACCTTATATTTATGAGTATATTCAGGTCTTATATCATACGATATAAGTCATGGTGATGACAAAATTATTACGACACATTACAAGGTTGTAAACTAAATTGTCTTATCGGATGACAACCGAAACTTTGCCAACATGTCACGTACTTACCATATATAGATGGCCAGCCCCTACACTTCAAAAATGGATACAAATTTCGTGGTTAACATGATACACTAAGCCATAAAATCATTCCATATTGGCACACACAAATCACCCCCAATTAAGGCCAAATTGTGAAGATTCCAAATTCACTTTTTAAGCACATGTGGGCGCCAACATTATTCAGCCATTAGGGCTGAATATTCAAGTTATTTTATGTATATTATGTGTGACATAATGTATATAACATGTGCAAAAAGTTTGAATTTATTCGGAGAAAATTTGCCGAATCGACAAAAGTCGAAAATTCGGTTTTCTACGAACATAACACATGGAACATTTTTGGCATGACATGTAGCATGTATCTAGACACTTTTTACATATTCTATACATATTAAAGTGTTCTAGAATATTCAAAATAGGGCTGATTGGAATATACCATACATGTGTAATTATAGTGCACTATTTTACAAAGTTTACAAAAATAAAATTCAGCACATGTTCAAGATGCATATACACGCCTTTTATAGCATTGGTGGAGCTTAGTTGGCATATCAATTGGTGGAGAATGAGCCACACAAGGTTAGTGACATAATAGAGAAAGCTACACTAGGTAACATTTCAAACTTTCTAGCAAATGAAACACATGCTGAAAATTCAGCATGTTAGAATAAGAGCTAGCCAAATTTTTGTCTTAATGATTGATCAATTTGCTTCTCAAAATTCAAGGGATTGATGTGTAGTAGTATGGTAACATTTCAAAGTCTTGAGAATATAGCACATGCTAAAAATTCAGCATGTGAGACAATAGAGCTGGCCGAACTTATGGTCTTCAATGGTGATCAAACTTGCTTCCAAATTTGAGGGGATTGATTATAGAATATTTGGAAATGTTTTGAACTTCAATTTGACACATGTTTTATGTTTTATTCATAGATTTTTACATCCACTAAGTGATGACAAATCTCATCCAATCAAGGAGTGCCAAGTAAGCAAGGCCAAGACAATCATCCAATCAAGTTGTGTCAAGTAAGCAAGATGATGTCACATCTATACTGTAGAGAAAAAAGGGTTTGAGTGATTTTCAAATACATGATTTAAATGTGCACAAAAACGAGCATAAGATAAAACGTGCATGATATAAACAAACGTGTGCATGATATTGCTCAGTACTTGCCTTATTTAGCTTATATATAATGTTGCCGGACTAACGAGCCATGAAGCATTAAAGCTTACATCATATGGCAAACATTTGTTGTGTTTATACAATTTTCAGGTGCCACCATTATTGAACTAGACTAGTTCATTAAGTGAAGTACTTAGTTTAATAAACTAAGTAGTTCATTAAAGGAAGCCACATTTGGAAAAGGCACAAAGGCAACAAAGCTAAGGAAGGAAAGTTTTCTCCTCCACCCATCCTTAATTATACATGCCTATATACATATATATTACATATATTTTCAGATTTTTTGAAAAAGGCACATACACATGTATTCCAACGTACTACCGACACGTTATATATTTTATGTACGTACGTTAACGTCACACCACTATACTTAACTCATATTTATGAGTATATTCAGGTCTTATATCATATGATATAAGATATGGTGATGAAAATTAAATACGACACGATAAAAGGTTCTAAACCGAAAATTGTCGTATCGGGCGAATACCGAAACTTCGCCAACGTGTCACGTACTTGCCATAAATAAATGGCCAGCCCATATACTTCAAAAATTGATGAAAATTTCGTGCACTACATGTAATATTCAGCCAAAAATAGTTTCCATGTTGGCACACACAAATCACCCACATTAAGGCCAAAATGTGAAGATTCCAAGTTTAATTTTGTCACATGTTAATGGTACCACTTTAGACCAGCCAAGTGCTGAGATTTAAAGTATATATTATATATATTATGTATAACATAATATATATAACATGTGCAAAAGTTGGAATTTAAATTAGAGAAAAATCGGGTAATCGATAAATATCGAAAATTCGGTTTTCTACGTACACAACACATGGAACATTTTTCGTACATCATGTGACATGTATCTAGACACTTTTTACATATGTTATACATCTTAAAGTGTTCTAGAAAATTAAATTAAGGGCTGATTGGAATATAACATGTGTGTATTATTAAATGTGCACTATTTTACAAAGTTTCCAAAAATAAATTTAGCACATGTATATGCCATATCACACGCCACTTCAGCCATGATGGAGCTTAGGTGGAGCTTATTTGACACTTATTTGTCATTTTAATTGGTGGAAAATAAGCTACACATGATGGGTGACTTTGAAGGGGGCAACACACAAGGAAAGATTTCAAAAATGCAACACATGCTGAAAATTTTCAGCACATGTGAATAGTGGCCGAAAATTGCATTTTAATTGTGATATATTTGGCTCTTCATTTTCAAGGGATTGATATAATACTACTATGGCAATATTTTGAATATGTCTAGAATATTGCACATGCTGAAAATTTCAGCATGTGAAGGAATGAGTTGGCCGATTTTATGGTCATAAATGAGACCAATTTGTTCTCCAAATTATGTGGGATTGATTGTGAGATAATTGGCAATGTTTTTATGATTGTTTTGGCACATGTTTTAAGTGTTATTCTCAGATTTGTCTAGTCATCAAGTGATGACAACATCCAACCAATCAATGAGTGCCATGTAAGCAAAAGCTTAAGTGATCATCCAATGAGAAGGTGACAAGTAAGCAAGACCATGTCACAATGATGCCTTACATTCTCCCAAGGACTTAGAAGACAATTTTCAAGAGAGGAAAGAGCAATAGGGGTCGGCCATTACATGTTAAAAAGGAAGGAAGAAGAGCAAAACAAGAACAAGAACAAGAGTTGCAAGTTTAAGGATCAAAAGTGTTCTAGCCTTCTTCTTCTACATTCTCTTTCTTTCTTTCTTCTTGTAAAGCCTATTATTTTCATATCTTTCAATCTTGAATAGGCTTGAGATAAACCACCATTCATATATCTTTGTAAAAGATTGATCAAGGTGTGATCAATCTTCAATCTTGCAAGGTGGTGGTGTTCGTGCGCAATTGTATTGAACATACAAGATTTGTAAAGGGTTGGAGTTGGTGTGTAACTCCATCAACCCTGTGGTAAGGTGTTTTTGAGTTGTGTGATTAGTGTGAACCAAGAAAGGTGTTCCTTGAAGACTGGAGTAGGTTGTTGATAACCGAACCAACATAAAATTCTTGGTGTCATTTACTTTCAGCACTGATTTTCTGTTTCAGCACTGTTTACTGTTTTTAATCACGTTCGTAAAAATAGTAAACGAATTTCAAAAATCACGAAACTTTCAGAAAATATAACCACACGTTCTAGGGTTCTTTTGGCGCAAGTTTCAACCCTTTTGGACAAGTATAAGTCATTCAAACGTCCAAAGTTCTGAGACTAGTGCAGTCTGATTTTCAGGCTTGCAAAGGTTGAGACTTTGGTTGTAATTGACCTACTTCTCAAAAGATTTTTCCAAAACTGTTTCAACCCATTTAAATAAAACTTATAAGGGGTTAGTATTTAAATTTTCAGAGCATTTGGAGTTGTGTACAAATAGGAATTAATTTTTCAAATCAGTGTATCGTTTCTGGCAGATTTGCGCAATCTGACCACCAACGATTTTTCAAGGGGTTAGAGGTTGAATTTTAATCTGAAATTTTTAGGAGATACTCATAACATCTGAGTCTAAGTTCTCTACAAATTTCAGAATTTTTGAAGACCTGAAACCTAGTTTTCAAAACGTTTTAAAACTGGTCCTGAAAACAGAAAATGTTTTCAGAAGTTGGGTTTTTGGTTCAAACAAATTTTAAAAACCACATTTTCCGCACCCACTATTCAACCCCCCCTCTAGTGGTGCCTTGCAGATCCTACAATTGGTATCAGAGCGCAGGAACACTCACAACAAAAGGATCCAACGATCTTAGTGAGATGGCAACCACTAGCGACAAAACCGAGCAAGAAGGTATGTCAAGCCAAATGCCTCCATTATTTGAAAATGAGGTAGATTCTGATTCTGACTCGGATTCTGAATTATCTTATGATGATTTATATGTCGAATATCTTGAATTACATAAGTTTGCTAGAACTCTTGCAAAACAAAAGAAGCGATTAATTGAAGACAAGAAGATGTTAGAATCTTCTAACGAAAATCTTGTCGCTCAATTAAACGATTCTAAAGAAGAGTCATCATGCATCATCAATGCATTAAAGACAGAGATTTCATCATTGACCACGCAAAATAATGAAATGAAATCCGAGATTTCAAGTTTGAAATCAAGGAATACTGATTTAGAGAAAATGATGAAACAATTTGATACGGGATCCAACATGCTAGATCGCATTATTTTATCACAAAAACATGACAGTGATAAAACTGGATTAGGATACAGCGAGACAAACGAAGCATCATCTAAACCATCCAAGTTTGTTTTGTCTAAGAAAGTAGACACATCAAAGGCATACGTAGCGCCTAAAATAAAGCAAAAACCCCCTCTCCCCACATCTCGTCATATCTCTTCTTCATCTCATACGAAGTATAATTATGTGCCGTATAAATATGAGAAGAAGACTAGTACACCATTTATCTCATCTCATCGTGCTTCTTGTCATACAAAGAGAAATCACATGCCATATAGAAAGCCACTGATGCATATGCGACATTCATATCATAAAAATGCATCTAGATCACTCCCCGTGCATGCAAACCAAAAACGAAAACCATACTATATGCATGATGGGATTCTTGGCCAAAGGCCAAACACATTTGCCCCCAACGGATACTATGTTGCATTTTCATCATCTTTCTCACCTTTTGGAAGACCTAGAAAGGTCACCCAAATTTGGGTACCAAAAGGGACATTTTCAAAGGGTTGAATAAATAACCCTTACGAACGCACGTATATGAAATGCATGATTTTTTTTCTTCATCTTTACAAGCATCTTTTGATTTGCTTTCCAAAATAAAGGGGGAGAGAAAGCATGATTTGAGGGAGAGAGAGATACTGATTGCATAAATCAAGGGGGAGCGGATTCGAAATTTAAATTTCGAATTTTGAATTTGCGCATAATTAAAGGAAGCGATAGGATTTAAATCATGTGCATAAGTTATTTTGAAAATCATCAAAACGGGGAGATTGTAGAGAAAAAAGGGTTTGAGTGATTTTCAAATACATGATTTAAATGTGCACAAAAACGAGCATAAGATAAAACGTGCATGATATAAACAAACGTGTGCATGATATTGCTCAGTACTTGCCTTATTTAGCTTATATATAATGTTGCCGGACTAACGAGCCATGAAGCATTAAAGCTTACATCATATGGCAAACATTTGTTGTGTTTATACTATTTTCAGGTGCCACCATTATTGAACTAGACTAGTTCATTAAGTGAAGTACTTAGTTTAATAAACTAAGTAGTTCATTAAAGGAAGCCACATTTGGAAAAGGCACAAAGGCAACAAAGCTAAGGAAGGAAAGTTTTCTCCTCCTCCCATCCTTAATTATACACGCCTATATACATATATATTACATATATTTTCAGATTTTTTGAAAAAGGCACATACACATGTATTCCAACGTACTACCGACACGTTATATATTTTACATACGTACGTTAACGTCACACCACTATACTTAACTCATATTTATGAGTATATTCAAGTCTTATATCATATGATATAAGATATGGTGATGAAAAATTAAATACGACACGATAAAAGGTTCTAAACCGAAAATTGTCGTATCGGGCGAATACCGAAACTTCGCCAACGTGTCACGTACTTGCCATAAATAAATGGTCAGCCCCTATACTTCAAAAATTGATGAAAATTTCGTGCACTACATGTAATATTCAGCCAAAAATGCTTTCCATGTTGGCACACACAAATCACCCACATTAAGGCCAAAATGTGAAGATTCCAAGTTTAATTTTGTCACATGTTAATGGTACCACTTTATACCTGCCAAGTGCTGAGATTTAAAGTATATATTATATATATTATGTATAACATAATATATATAACATGTGCAAAAGTTGGAATTTAAATTAGAGAAAAATCGGGTAATCGATAAATATCGAAAATTCGGTTTTCTACGTACACAACACATGGAACATTTTTCGTACATCATGTGACATGTATCTAGACACTTTTTACATATGTTATACATCTTAAAGTGTTCTAGAAAATTAAATTAAGGGCTGATTGGAATATAACATTTGTGTATTATTAAATGTGCACTATTTTACAAAGTTTCCAAAAATAAATTTAGCACATGTATATGCCATATCACACGCCACTTCAGCCATGATGGAGCTTAGGTGGAGCTTATTTGACACTTATTTGTCATTTTAATTGGTGGAAAATAAGCTACACATGATGGGTGACTTTGAAGGGGGCAACACACAAGGAAAGATTTCAAAAATGCAACACATGCTGAAAATTTTCAGCACATGTGAATAGTGGCCGAAAATTGCATTTTAATTGTGATATATTTGGCTCTTCATTTTCAAGGGATTGATATAATACTACTATGGCAATATTTTGAATATGTCTAGAATATTGCACATGCTGAAAATTTCAGCATGTGAAGGAATGAGTTGGCCGATTTTATGGTCATAAATGAGACCAATTTGTTCTCCAAATTATGTGGGATTGATTGTGAGATAATTGGCAATGTTTTTATGATTGTTTTGGCACATGTTTTAAGTGTTATTCTCAGATTTGTCTAGTCATCAAGTGATGACAACATCCAACCAATCAATGAGTGCCATGTAAGCAAAAGCTTAAGTGATCATCCAATGAGAAGGTGACAAGTAAGCAAGACCATGTCACAATGATGCCTTACATTCTCCCAAGGACTTAGAAGACAATTTTCAAGAGAGGGAAGAGCAATAGGGGTCGGCCATTACATGTTAAAAAGGAAGGAAGAAGAGCAAAACAAGAACAAGAACAAGAGTTGCAAGTTTAAGGATCAAAAGTGTTCTAGCCTTCTTCTTCTACATTCTCTTTCTTTCTTTCTTCTTGTAAAGCCTATTATTTTCATATCTTTCAATCTTGAATAGGCTTGAGATAAACCACCATTCATATATCTTTGTAAAAGATTGATCAAGGTGTGATCAATCTTCAATCTTGCAAGGTGGTGGTGTTCGTGCGCAATTGTATTGAACATACAAGATTTGTAAAGGGTTGGAGTTGGTGTGTAACTCCATCAACCCTGTGGTAAGGTGTTTTTGAGTTGTGTGATTAGTGTGAACCAAGGAAGGTGTTCCTTGAAGACTGGAGTAGGTTGTTGATAACCGAACCAATATAAAATTCTTGGTGTCATTTACTTTCAGCACTGATTTTCTGTTTCAGCACTGTTTACTGTTTTTAATCACGTTCGTAAAAATAGTAAACGAATTTCAAAAATCACGAAACTTTCAGAAAATATAACCACACGTTCTAGGGTTCTTTTGGCGCAAGTTTCAACCCTTTTGGACAAGTATAAGTCATTCAAACGTCCAAAGTTCTGAGACTAGTGCAGTCTGATTTTCAGGCTTGCAAAGGTTGAGACTTTGGTTGTAATTGACCTACTTCTCAAAAGATTTTTCCAAAACTGTTTCAACCCATTTAAATAAAACTTATAAGGGGTTAGTCTTTAAATTTTCAGAGCATTTGGAGTTGTGTACAAATAGGAATTAATTTTTCAAATCAGTGTATCGTTTCTGGCAGATTTGCGCAATCTGACCACCAACGATTTTTCAAGGGGTTAGAGGTTGAATTTTAATCTGAAATTTTTAGGAGATACTCATAACATCTGAGTCTAAGTTCTCTACAAATTTCAGAATTTTTGAAGACCTGAAACCTAGTTTTCAAAACGTTTTAAAACTGGTCCTGAAAACAGAAACTGTTTTCAGAAGTTGGGTTTTTGGTTCAAACAAATTTTAAAAACCACATTTTCCGCACCCACTATTCAACCCCCCCCCCTCTAGTGGTGCCTTGCAGATCCTACATATACAAGGCATTCTTCCAAGGACATAAAAGAGAATTCTGAAGATGGAGGAGAAGCCCTAGGGGGCGGCCAACACCAAATAAAAGGAAGAGAAGAGAGCCACTCAAATGCAAGACAAGTCTCATAATTTCCAAAGTGCGAAAAGACTATCTACTCTCTTCTTCTACATTTCTTTCTTCTCCTTCTCCCTCAAGCCTATTGTACTCATATTCAAACATTTGGAATAGGCTTTGTTCATACCACCATACATACCTCATTGTTGTAATAGGTTGATCAAGGTGTGATCAAACCTTCATCCGTTCGGTGGTGGTGTTCGTGATCATTGTGATTGCTTGTATCGCTTGTAAAGGGTTGGAGTTGGTGTGTAACTCCAGCAACCCGTGTGGTAAGGTGTTAATTTTGTGTAGTGATAACCGAGGAAGGTGTCCTTGAAGACTGGAGTATGTTGATTTAACCAAACAGTATAAAATTCCTTGTGTTCTTTACTTTACTACACAATACTTTCAGTTTCCAGTATTCTGCATCAGTTCTTTGCAATCTTAAAAATAGCATACGAATTTCAAAAATTGTAAGCTTTTGCAGAAACATATCCACACCTCTTAAGCTTCATTTGGCGTAAGTTTCATCCCATTTGGACAAGTATAAGTCAATCAAATGATAATAGTTCTGAGACTAGTGCAGTCTGATTTTCTAACTTGCAAAGGTTGAGAACTTTAATGTATTAGACCTACTTCCCAAAGGAATTTTTTAAAACTGTTTCAACCCATTAAAATATATATCTTAAGGGGTTTTTCATTAAATTTTTCAGACCATTTGGAGTTACGGATTAATTGGAATAAATTGTTCGAATCAGAATACTGTTTCTGGCAGAATTACGCAATCTGACCACAAACAATTTTTCAAAGGGTTAGAGGTTTAATTTTGATTGGAAATGTTTAGGGGATACTCAGAACATCTGAGAGTCGAATCTCTTCAAATTTCAGAATTTTTGAAGATCTGTAACCTTGTTTTTCAAACGTTTCAAATCAGGATCTGAAAAAAGAAACTGTTTTCAGAAGTTGGGTTTTTGGGTTAAAATATTTTAAAAACCAAATTTTTCGCACCCTCTATTCAACCCCCCTTCTAATGTTTCCTTACAGGTCCTACAAGTGTTATCATAGTGCAGGCTGTTGTACCCCGCCCGCGCTGTACTTGGAATTATGATGAAATGCCGTAATGAAATGTTAGATCTCCCGAGTACATTTTATTAGGTTATATTATTCCTTCTTTGATTAAATTCCCTTAAAGTAGATACTACATAATTAAAGAAGTGGGCGTTATGAAGCATATGAAATTATCAGTTCACCCTTAAAGGTCATGGAGTTTTCGGCCACAAGGCCTTTGAGGACCCCTGAGTATTTTTTTTAAAGAAGGCTAACATAAATGGCCCCTTTAAAGTCAAGACTAAAAGCCTATACAATAAAGGAGATATTGTAAGTGATTGTATAGTTATATAAGTATGTATAAATAAAGGTGTGAAGTGACAAAAATAGCCCCAAATCCCCAAGAAAATTCGGCCACTTAAGGGAGAATTCTAGAACCTCCTTAAATTTGTAATATACTATTTCAAATATTAGTCTTGGAAAACAATTAAAAGGAATGGGAAAAAGAATGGTGTTAAATGGGGGTTCAAGACACAAAACCCTTTGTCTTCCATCCCAAGCCGCCGGCCACCCTCCTTGTTCCTCCATGGAGATTTCTTTGAAGTTCATCCATGGAGCTCCATCTCCACCTTCAACTCCCAACACTTCTAAGGTCCATACCAAGACAAGAACTAAAAGCCCTTGCACACTTACAACATTTCTCTAATTTTCAGCCATACTTGAGCCAAAGAGATCCAAGAACCATCTTGAAGCCCAAGAACTCATCTAGGTAAGTTGCATGTTGAATATCCTAAATGATTTCCACATTGCAAATGATAAAACTCACATTGTATCTCTTATTCCATGCCAAAAATCGTGACTCCAAGGATGGTCACTAGGTGAAGATTTTGCAAGATACTAAGAGAAGCTAACCTCTTGGTGATTTGGATTCATTGCTATCTCCATTCAAGTTTCATTTTGACTTCACTCTAGTCCAAACAAGGCTCAAGCTAGAAGAAAGCTCTAAGATTGAAAGAGACCAGTATACTCTAACCAATCTTGACTTATTTGTGAAGTATATACTTGAATGTCTAGCCATTTTTAATCTATAAATCTTAGTTGAAGAGTCTAAGTACAAAACACGAAAACTAGTTGTTATAAGAAAAGTGATGGCATGAGTGAATGATTTGTTATATGAATGTGTTGTGACTGTTTTGATATGACTCATGTACTGTTTATCTATGGTTTAAAGCATGTTATGAGGCTTGGAAAGATTATGTTAAAGTGTGTATTTGATGGTTATTAAGTCACTTTAAAGAATGAAGTTCATTGGAAATGCTTGAACCATAAAAGTGAAGAAGTGCTGGAACTACTGGAGCTGGACAGATTTGTGTAGCTGATTGTGTGACCTGAAAACGAACCTTAGGAGTTTTCAAATTGGCTAATTTTTGGTATGATGATATCCTTATGTGTTTATGAAATGTGTGAGTTGGAAAGTTGGTAAAAGAAGTTGTGGATTATCCTTAATGAGATTTTTGGTAAAACTGGTCCTACAGAGTTTGCTGGAACTGGACAGTTTTGAGTAGCAAGTTGTTTGGCTTGAAAGTGAACCTTAGGAACGTAAAAATGAGTTGATCTTTGGTATGATGTTAGCTTGATTTGTGTGGTAAATGTGTGAGTTGGAATTTTGGTAAAAGGATTTGTGGTTTGACCTGAATGTAATTTTTAATAAGAATTATCAAACAGAGTTTGCTGAAACTGGGCAGTTTTTAGTAGCAAGTTGTTTGACTCGAAAATGCATCTTAGGAATGTGAAAATGAGCTTATTTTTGGTATGATGACAGTTTGGTGCGTGTAGCAAACCTATGAGTTGGAATTTTGGTAAAAGGAGTTGTGGTTGGGTCACAATAAAATTTGTGGTAAAACTGGTCATTCCAGGTTCTGCATGTACCTAGACTTGGAAAGTAATTAGATGACCCCTTAAACTTATTGGATTGCCTTGGAATTTTTATGGTAATTACCTAAGGCATAGAGGTACATGTTCATGTAAGGAAACCAGCATAAAATAACCATTTTGATGGTTAACAACTGAGTTGAAGTTAGTGGTACAAAACTGGAAAATAGGACAGTTTGATGACATAAGTTGTAAGACTTTGATCTTGCTCATTTAAGCTTGAACGTGATGTTTGGCCTTATGAATATTGTTCTTCGGTGTGTTAACTATGCTTTCCAGGTGATGGATCAAATTGAATAAGGTTTTATGATCCATGAAAATGAGGTTAGGCGAGTCCTACCCTGCGGATTTCAGCAGTACCCTTTGATGATAGTTGAGGTTTGAGGTCGTCATACATATTCGGAATGTTATGAAATTTTTATGGCATGTATCCAAGACTTCATTATGCATGTGTATGGTATGAGTATATGAAAGTGAGCACGAATGGATGAGCATGAGGCTGTATGAACAGAATGTGATTACTGGACAGTTTCTCCAACTTGAGAGACAAGTCCGTGTATGCATGTTATGATGTATTTGTTCACGAGTCGCATGTTGCATATCATGCATTGCATTGTCCATGTTCATACAGTTTATGAAACTGATTTTATGTCAAAGAATGATGGGAAAGATCTTTTAAAAAGAAGTTTTCAGTTTTAAAAGAAAGATCTTTGAAAGAGAAGTTTGCGATTTTGAAAGAAAGATTCCTATGGTACCATTTATTTCTGGCCAGCAGGACCCGTTCCAGATCTGGGATTAATTGATCTGATGAGCAGGACCCGTTCCAGATCCAGGGTTAATTGATCTGATGATAATGACCGTTCAGGCACAGAGAGAATAGACCTGATTATGATAATGACCGTACCAGCCCGGAGAGAATAGACCTAGTGATTATGATTGATGACGTGTGTGACACCCGGTAATATTAGAAAACAATAAATAAAGTGATAATATTGTTTAAAAAAACTCTTCAAAACCCCACCCATTTAATGATCTCTTATCCAAATAGTCAAGGGGGGATGCAAATATTTTTCCCCTCTTAAATATATTAGGCCAAAAGTCCAATTGACCAAAACCAAAAATAGAGAGATGAAGGTACCGAGAGTGCTCTGAGTGAAAGTGAGGAGGAAAAGGAAAAAAAAGGAAAGGAGGAAGGGTGTGAAGGCCAACACCACCACTAGCACCACCACAATCATCACACCAACCTTAGACTACAACCAAGAAGCAGGTGTTCTCTCTCTCTTTGAGCTAATTTCGTATATGTGATTATTTTCTATTTGGTGTTTATGTTGCATGTCATAATACAATTTGGTATGTTATATTTTTAGATGCTTCTATGGTTGCATAAAAATATTGTGCACATGATATTATTTATTATATGGCTGTTTTATTTGCTACTCGGCGGTGAAGTTAAAAAAAACTTGTCTTCTTTTAAGCACTTGTTAGAAATTATAGTTGGTATTGAACATAATTACTTTGGGATAATTTGGTTGGTTTGGGGCTGGAAAAAAAAGAGAAGAAAAAGGGCTTGTACAGAATTGTGGCCTGGAGTGGGAATTTCCGGTTGTGGGCTGTTTTGGGAAGGGGAATTGGTTGGGTTTTGATAGGAAGATAAAAAGAAAAATATATATATATAAATAATAACTGTCTTGAAAAAAAACAGAAATGGTTTTCTTTAAAAAATATATATATTATTCTTAATCTTTATAAAGGCAGTTACGGAAAGAACAAAGAATTGATAATAAAATAAGTAATAACGAAATAAAAGAATAAACAGAGTGTGAAAGAGGTAGAAAACAATATTATAATAATAATATATATTTATAAACATGGATACTAAAAAGAAACATAATTTCGAATATTTAGAGAAACCAAAGAAAAGCTAAATAATGACACCAATAGGCAAATAAATTTAAATTTTACATATAAGCGAATTAATAATTTATAACTTAACTAAGAGGAGATAAAGAAAATTGTTGAAATGTTGAAATAAGTGGAAAAAGAGAGGAAAAGGAAAGAATATGTTAAGTGGGTTTGGAAAATAATTATTGATATATGATGTGCGGGAGTATGCATACACGTATATATATACGTGTATGGGCACGGGTATATATATGAGTATGGATCTTATAGGACCTCAGGCGCTACCAACTCTCCCAAAACCAATTGGTGACAGGAGATGCGCATACCCTAGCCTTATAGTGCATTCAGCACACAAGCGCCCACGGCATTCGACTGTGACTTGGCCCACCCGGCCTACGCCCACCGGCCTACGCCACGGGACAATTGATGCACCCAACAATCTCCCCCTCAGCAATTGCTCCCGCTGGGAATCGAACCCGTGACCTCGCTCTGATACCACTTATAGGACCTCAGGCGCTACCAACTCTCCCAAAACCAATTGGTGACAGGAGATGCGCATACCCTAGCCTTATAGTGCATTCAGCACACAAGCGCCCACGGCATTCGACTGTGACTTGGCCCACCTGGCCTACGCCCACCGTCCTACGCCACGGGACAATTGATGCACCCAACAAGCAACACTTGCTTGCTTTTTGGAAAACCATGAAATAAGGGAATTTCCTATAAATTGGCAAGTTCCGCTCGTGCTTTTTCTATCTATTTTGCAGCCACCATAGTCTGCATCAGTGTAAGCATGTAAGTCAAATGTAGAATCCTTATCGTACCAAAGACCTAAGGTGGGCGTATGTTTAATATAACGGAATATTCTTTTTACTGCATTTAAGTGTGACACCTTAGGTTGACTTTGAAAACGAGCACACATGCATACACTAAACATGATGTCAGGCCTACTAGCAGTTAAATATAGCAAAGAACCTATCATAGATCGATATAATCCATTATCAACGTCTTTACCATGTTTGTCTTTGTCTAATTTAGTAGTAACACTCATAGGGGTTGGGGATGGTTTCAAATTTTCAAAATTAAACTTTTTGATTATGTCATTAACATATTTTGCTTGGCTTATATGAATTCCTTTACTCGTTTTCTTAATCTGCAAGCCAAGAAAATAATTAAGCTTACCAACCATAGACATTTCAAATTCAGATTTCATGCAATTTTCAAAATCTTTAACAAGTCTATGTGAGGTAGATCCAAAAATAATGTCATCTACGTAGATTTGAATAATAAGTAAATCTGATTTTTCTTGTTTCAAAAATAGTGTACTATCTATAGTACCACGTTTAAAATTATTTTCTAAAAGGAAAGTAGCAAAACGATCATACCATGCTCTCGGTGCTTGCTTTAGGCCATATAGTGCCTTCTTTAGTTTGTACACGTGATCTGGATGTTTCAAATCTTCAAAACCGGGTGGTTGCTTCACGTATACTTCTTCTTGTATGAATCCGTTTAGAAAGGCACTTTTTACGTCTATTTGATACAATTTAAAGTCTTTCATTCAAGCAATAGCAAGTAAGAGTCGTATAGCTTCTAAACGTGCTACGGGTGCAAATGTTTCATCGTAGTCAATTCCTTCTTCTTGATTATATCCTTGTGCTACAAGTCTCGCTTTATTTCTAACGACCTTTCCTTCTTCATTCATTTTATTCCTAAATACCCACTTTGTGCCTATAATAGTCTTATCTTGTGGACGTGGCACTAAATCCCATACATCGTTTCTAACAAATTGATTAAGTTCATCATGCATGGCATCAATCCAAGAAGAATCACTCAAAGCATCATGCACATTTTTGGGCTCAATTTCAGAAATCATAGCATGAAATTCATTTATTTCATCCGAATTAATTCTTCTACGTGGTCGCACACCGTGAGTGAGATCGCCTATGATGAGATCATGTGGGTGATCTCTATGCCATCTTGGTTGATCATTTTCTAAGTTATCATGTATTTCTATGTGATCGTGCATTTCTAGTGTATCATTCATATCATGCATATCAAAAGAATCATCATCTTCATTCAAAACGGGTTTCAATTCAAAATCATCGTCATATTCCTTATCTTTATCAATCTCACCAAATTCATTGAATTTAACATGAATAGATTCTATAATTTGTCTAGTGAGAGGATCATAACATCTATATGCTTTTGAATTTATGGAATATCCAACAAAAATGCACTCAATTGATTTGGATTCAAATTTATCTAAATTATCTTTTGTATTCAAGACAAAACATTTGCATCCAAACACACGAAAATAGTCAATCTTAGGCATGCGATCATTCAAAATCTCATAAGGCGTCTTGTTTATTCTCTTTCTTATAGATAGGCGATTTACAATATAGCATGCACAATTTGCGGCTTCCGCCCACAGAAATCTAGGCAATTTATTTTCGCAAAGCATAGTTCTAGTGATTTCTTGTAATGTACGATTCTTTCTTTGTACTACTCCATTTAGTTGTGGAGTTCTAGGTGGCGAAAACTCATGTTTAATTCCTTTTTCTTCACAAAATGAAATCATCTCTTTGTTTTTAAACTCACCACCTCTATCGCTTCTTATCTTTTTCACATTTACACCGTATTGATTTTCAAGTTGTTTAATTAATTTAGCAATCTCAACGGCGCTATCATCCTTATGTGCAAGAAATACAGTCCAAGTATAACGAGAAAAGTCATCAACAATTACGCATGCATAGTGACGCCCACCAAGGCTTGTAGTGCGACTAGGACCAAACAAATCGATATGCAATAGTTCTAATATTCTAGTCGTGCTTATTTCATTTTTCGGCTTAAGTGACTCACGTGTTTGTTTGCCTTTTATGCAAGATTCACACAACTGAAAGTTGTCTAAATCAAGCGTAGGCAATCCCCGTACTAGGTTCTTTCGTTGTGGTTTTTCTAGTGTGGAAATGCCAATGTGTCATAAACGTCTATGCCATAAATTCACATTGGGTTCATTTGACATAAAACACTTAACTTTAGCGTCTACTACATCATCCATAGATAGCGTAAAAATATTGCCTTCTCATTTTCCTTTTAAAACGATTTCTCCATTTTTATTTATTATGTTGCAATAAGGGTGAGTAAAACACACATTAAAACCATTGTCAACAAACTGAGAAATGCTAAGAAGATTGTAGGATAAGTTGCTTACCAAAAATACGTTGGAGATTTGGATTGTGTTCGGATTACCAATCGTACCTTTTCCGATGATCTTGCCTTCGTTGTTGTCTCCGAAGGTCACGGATCCGCCTTTTGTGACCTTCTTTAGTTTGGTGAATAGGCTCGGGTCACCCGTCATTTGTCTCGAGCATCCACTATCAAGGAACCACTTTATAGATGTATCTTTCGGTGTGTGGGCTCCCTGCAATGTGAAAAGGTGATTTAGGTACCCTTTTAATTTTGGGTCCTTTCGAGTTAGTTAATCACCTTTTGGTAAAGGTACCTTTCGGTACCCATACTTGGGTGATCCTTCTCGGTCTATCAAATGGCAAGAATGTAGATGAAGGTGCGATATAATAGACATGTGGTGCATGCACTTTAGGCCTTTGCCCGAGGACTCCTCTATACTCACTAAATGAAGGACGTTTTTGATATGTCCTTGTGTGTGTGTGTAGTGCGTGGATGATATAAATTTCGTGTATGCATTGTTCTCTTCTTTTCATGTCTATAAGGTACAAAGTTATATTTCACATGATATGAAGAGGTGGGGCGTGAGGAAGGGGGCGCTTTCTGCGTCATCTTAGACGCCACTTGCGGCTTAGGGGTGTCTACTTTCTTAGACACAAAAAACTTGGTTGGTTTGATTGATACTTCGTTAGTATCAACGTATCCCAGTCCAGTTTTGTCTCTGTCATGCTTTTGTGATAATATGATGCGATGCAGCATGTTGGACCCTGTGTCAAACTGTTTCATCATTTTCTCTAAATCGGTATTCCTTGATTTCAAATTTGAAATCTCGGATTTCATTTCATTATTTTGCGTGGTTAATGATGAAACCTCTGCTTTTAATGTAGTAATGACACATGATGACTCTTCCTTTGAATCGCTTAATTGAGCGACAAGATTCTCGTTAGAAGATTCTAACAGTTTCTTGTCTTCAATTAATCGTTTCTTTTCTTTAGCGAGAGTCTTAGTGAATTTATGCAATTCTAGATACTGACTAAAAAGATCATCATAAGAAGGTTCAGAGTCAGAGTCAGAATCAGATGATACCTCATTAGATGCTTTGGAGGCAAAGCATACTTGTACGGTCTCCTCTTCGGTCTCAGTTTCAGAATCTGAGGAATCACTCCAGGTGGAGGCCTTTAGAGCACGTTTCCTTTGTTTGGGTTCTGAGACGAGTCTATGTTTGTTCCGCTCCTTGTCAGGGTACTTAGTAGTTTGCTTTTCTTTATTTGGGCAGTCATATGATAAGTGTCCAAGTTTGCCACATTCATAACATTTAACGTCTTTATCGTTTGGCTTGTTCTTATTTCTCTTAGTAGTAGTGCCCTTATTTTTGTTTCTAAATGACCTTGTCATAAATTTTCTCAATCCTTTAGCCAATAGAATTAGGTCGTCATTATCCGATTCGGAATCACTATCCTCTACGTGATCGGAGGGGGGGAGACGTATTCATTTGATTTAAAAGCAATAGCTTTACCTTGTTTAGATGATTCCGATTTCCGAATGGTGAGTTTATTTTCATAAACTTTAAGTGATCCGATTAGTTCTTCCATCTTTATTGATTTAGTTTCCTTGCTTTCTTCTATTGCGGTCACTTTTGGGTCCCATTCAGAAGGAAGACTTCGTAGGACTTTCTGTACCTTTTCTTGCGTAGTAAAAGCCTTACCAAGAGACTCAAGAGAGTTGTAGATGTTAGTCAAACGAAGATCCATATCTACAATAGACTCATTGGGCAATAATTCAAAAGACTCAAGTGTGGACATGAGCATGTTAATTTTTGACTCTTTTACTTGACTCGTGCCTTCGTGTTTCATTTCTAGTATCCTTCACATTTCTTGTGCACTCGAACAGTTTGACACATAACTAGACTCACTTTTACTTAATCCGTTTAAAAGCAATTGCATAGCCCTAGCATTCATACTAAGTTTCTTTTTATCATCACTCGTATATTCTTGTCTAGTTTTAACGACTTCTAATGTGACTCCATCTAGATGCCTTAGATGGGACATAAGGACCATCTTCAATGATTGACCAAAGATCTATATCTATAGCCATAAGAAAAAGCTTCATTCTAAGTTTCCACTGAATAAATGACTCACCGTCAAAAAGTGGAGGCCTTTGGCTCGACATACCTTCTTGCTCGGTTTTGAGATTTGTGGATGCTATCTCACTGAATCGTTGGATTCCTTGAAGTGAGTATTCCTGCGCTCTGATACCACTTGTAGGATCTGCAAGGCACCACTAGAAGGGGAGGGGGTTGAATAGATGGTGCGGAAAGTGTGGTTTTTAAAATTTCTTTAAACTTGAACAATTCAAGTTCTGAAAACAGATTCTGTTTTCAGGATCAGTTTTAAAACCTTTTTAAAACCAGGTTAGAGGTCTTCAAAAATTATGAAAGTTTGAGAGAACTTAGCCTCAGATGTTATGAGGGTCTCCTAAAAATTTCAAATTAAAATTCAACCTTTAACCCCTTCAAAAACCGTTGATACTCAGATTGTACAAATCTGCCAGAAACGGTAGATGGTTTTGAAAAATTAATTCCTATTTGTTTGAACGTCCAAATGCTCTGAAAATTTGACCACTAACTCCTTATATACTATATTTATATGGGTTGAAACAGTTTTGGAAAATTCTTTTGGAAAGTAGGTCAAATATAATCAAAGTCTCAACCTTTGCAAGTCTGAAAATCAGACTGCACTAGTCTCAGAACTTATGATGTTTGATTGACTTATACTTATCCAAAAGGGTTGAAACTTGTGCCAAATTAACCATAGAACGTGTAAGTATGTTTCTGGAAATTTTCGTAATTTTTGAAAATCTTTTACTATTTTTACGGATGCAAACAAGAAGGATAAATAGTGCAGTAACTGAAAAGTAAATGCAGAAAGTAAACGGCACCAAGATTTTTATACTGGTTCGGTTATAAACAACCTACTCCAGTCTTCAAGGAACACCTTCCTTGGTTCACACTAATCACACACACACAACACACCTTACCACAGGGTTGATAGAGTTACACCTAACTCCAACCCTTTACAAAACCTTGTATTGTAAGTACAATTCGCACAAACACCACCACCTTGCTAGAATGAAGATTGATCACACCTTGATCAATCTTTTACAAAGATATATGAATGGTGGTTTATCTCAAGCCTATTCAAGATTGAAAGATATGAAAACAATAGGCTTTACAAGAAGAGAGAAAGAAAGAAGATGTAGAAGAAGAAGAGCTAGGCTTTTTGATCTCTTGGAATTGCAATGCTTGTTGTTTTTTTGTTTGCTCTCTTCTTTTCTTTTTAATGCTTGCGCCGTCCCCCTTGAGTGTGTTCTCCCTCTTGAAAATTATCTTTTAAGTTCTTGAAAGAGTGTAAGACATCATTGTGACAAGGCCTTGCTTACTTGGCATCTTCTTATTGGATGATCATTTAGTCTTCGCTTACTTGGCACCTCCTTATTGGTTCAACATTGTCATCATGATGACATGGAAAAAATCTGAGATATACACTTTACCATGTGCCAAAAATCAATCATAAAATCATTCCATAAATCAAGAGATACATCATAAATTGCAAGAAAATAAATTCTTCCATATCAAGTGAGAAAATCGGCCATAATAGCACTCTTGCCATGCTGAAAATTCAGCATGTGCATCATGTGGATAAAGTTCAAATCATTACCATTTTTCTTTGAATTTTCATCATAAAAATGAACCAACAACTTATGGTAGGTATTGCTACCAATTAAGAAATGAACTTAGACACAAATAAGCTTAAGAATTCGGCCACACCATGTCATCACACATGCTGAAAAATTTCAGCATGTGTGATATGTAGAATATCACACTTTATTATTTTACATAATATTCAAATCATTTCCATAACATCCTCAATTAATCCTCATGATTCAAGACATAAAATATCTGTATTTTTAACTAAAAATTTCGGCCATAATACAACATACATGCTCAATTTTCAGCATGTGTCATATATGTGACATAGTTTGAAATGTTACCTTTTGTAGCTCCTTCCTTTAGGTCACCAACTTTGTTTAATTGATTCTTGACCAATCAATATGCCAACATGGCTCCACATATGCTCCAAATCAGCTGTTATAGGCGTTGGTAATGTGTTTGACATGTGCTGAATTTTATTTTTGCTAACTTTATAAAATAGTGCACATTTAATAATACACACATGTAATATTCCAATCAGCCCTTAATTTAATTTTCTAGAACACTTTAATATATATATCATATGTAAAAAGTGTCTAGATACGTGTCACATGATGTACAAGAAAAACGTTCCATGTTATGTGCGTAGAAAACCGAATTTTCGATATTTATCGATTACCCGATTTTTCTCTAATTTAAATTCTAACTTTTGCACATGTTATATATATTATGTTATACATAATATATATAATATATACTTTAAATCTCAGCACTTGGCTGGTTTAAAGTGGTACCAATAGCATGTGACAAAATTAAACTTGGAATCTTCATATTTTGGCCTTAATGTGGAGTAATTTGTGTGTGCCAACATGGAAAGTATTTTTGGCTGAACATATGGTCATGTGCACGAAATTATTTATGATTTTTGAAGTATAGGGGCTGGCCATTTATTTATGGCAAGTACGTGACACGTTGGCGAAGTTTCGATATTCGCCCGATACGACAAATTTCGTTTTAGAACTTTTATCGTGTCGTATTTAATTTGTCATCACCATATCTTATATCATATGATATAAGACCTGAATATACTCATAATTATGAGTTAAGTATAGTGGTGTGACGTTAACGTACGTACGTAAAATACATAACGTGTCGGTAGTACGTTGGAATACATGTGTATGTGCCTTTATTTAAAAAATCTGAAAATATATGTGATATATATATGTGTATATGCGTGTGCATTAAAGGATGGGGAGGAGGAGAAGACTTTCCTTCCTTAGCCTTGTTGCCTTTGTGCCTTTTCCAAATGTAGCTTCCTTTAATGAACTACTTAGTTTATCAAACTAAGTACTTCACTTAATGAACTAGTTTAGTTCATTAATGGTGGCACCTGAAAATATTATAAACACAACAAATGTTTGCCATATGATGTAAGCTTTAATGCTTCATGGCTCGTTAGTACGGCGACATAATATATAAGCTAAATAAGGCAAGTAATGGCAAGATATCATGCATTCATGTACACGTATATATATATTGTGCACGTTTATATATATATATACATTTAAGTCACTTATTTTGAAATCACTCAAACCCCTTTATCTCTACACAAGGATTTGTGATGAACAAGAGACATTTGAAATGTCATAAATGGGACATAAATTTCAAAGGAGAAACCATGACTTCTAGTCCGATTTTATGAAGTGATTGTGAAAGTAAAGTTATTACGCAATAAGTCGATAAACGGGACGGATGAACGCGGTAAATACCTTGTGAAGAGCTCGGTATGTGTACCTTATGGCAGGTATTCTGGATGAATTGGATGCCGTTTATTATGTAAAATGATTGTTATATGTTTACAAAAAAAGGGTTGATTACAGCAAAGAGCTAAGGATGATCTCTGCCAAGTTTTGCATGTCTTATGAAAAGGAATAAACATTTCATGATCATGCTAACCCGGAAAGGATACCATTATCAGTACGTAGTATCAAGATTGAAAGTGCTTAAGATACGAGATGGCTTATGGTAACGCCTCTAGAACATTTAGAATAAGCTCTGACGTGACCTCTAAGATGAGTTGAACGAAGCAGTTCTGAGGGAATTAGATAGACACTTTATTCTGTCTTATTTACCTAAAGGTAAGAAAGGAGCATCAAAGACATGCAAGATCGTTGCAACCCCTTAAGTTCGAATGAAAGAGGGACCACGTCACTATGAATTTTATGACTGACCTGCCAAGGAAAAAGAATGGACATGATGCTATTTGGGTTGTAGTCGATCATTTGATGAAACCCGTCCATTTCATGGCTCTTACGAAGCGATGTATGGAAGCAAGTGTCGATCTATCCCTATGGTTGGGGTGCAATGGAAACACCACTTTGCTGATAAAGCTACTTGGGAGACTGAAGAAAAAATGAGGAAATCGTACTCACATCTTTTGATTAGTACCCTCAAGTTTCAAAGGACGAAACTTATGATAAGGGGGGAGGATGTTGTACCCCACCCGTGCTGTACTGGGAATTATGATGAAATGGCGTAATGAAATGTTAGATCTCCCGAGTACATTTTATTAAGTTATATTATTGCTTCTTTAATTAAATTCCCTTAAAGTATATACTATGTAATTATGAAGCGTATGAAATGATCAGTTCACCCTCCAAGGTCGAGGAGTTTTCGGCCACAAGGCCTTTGAGGACCCCTGAGTATTTTTTTTAAAGAAGGCTAACCTAAATGGCCTTTTTAAAGTCAATACTAAGAGCCTATACAATAAAGGAGATATTGTAAGTGATTGTATAGTTATATAAGTATGTGTAAATAAAGGAGTGAAGTGACAAAAATAGCCCCAAAGCCCTAAGAAAATTCGGCCACTTAAGGGAGAATTCTAGAACCTCCTTAAATTTGTAATATCCTATTTCAAATATTAGTCTTGGAAAATAATTAAAAAGAATGGGAAAAAGAATGGTCTTAAATGGGGGTTCAAGACACAAAATCCTTTGTCTTCCCCCCCAAGCCGCCGGCCACCCTCCTTGTTCCTCCATGGAGATTTCTTTGAAGTTCATCCATGGAGCTCCATCTCCACCTTCAACTCCCAACACTTCTAAGGTCCATACCAAGACAAGAACTAAAAGCTCTTGCACACTCACAACATTTCTCTAATTTTCTGCCATACTTAAGTCAAAGAGATCCAAGAACCATCTTCAAGCCAAAGAACTCATCTAGGTAAGTTGCATGTTCAATATCCTAAGTGATTTCCACATTGCAAATGATAAAACTCACATTGTATCTCTTATTCCATGCCAAAACTGTGACTCCAAGGATGGTCACTAGGTGAAGATTTTGCAAGATACTAAGAGAAGCTAACCTCTTGGTGATTTGGATTCATTGCTATCTCCATTCAAGTTTCATTTTGACTTCACTCTAGTCCAAACAAGGCTCAAGCTAGAAGAAAGCTCTAAGATTGAAAGAGGCCAGTATACTCTACCAATCTTGACTTATTTGTGAAGTATATACTTGAATGTCTAGCCATTTTTAATCTATAAATCTTAGTTGAAGAGTCTAAGTACAAATACGAAAACTAGTTGTTATAAGAAAAGTGATGGCATGAGTGAATGATTTGTTATATGAATGTGTTGTGACTGTTTTGATATGACTCATGTACAGTTTATCTATGGTTTAAAGCATGTTATGAGGCTTGGAAAGATTATGTTGAAGTGTGTATTTGATGGTTATTAGTCACTTTAAAGAATGAAGTTCATTGGAAATGCTTGAACCATAAAAGTGAAGAAGTGCTGGAACTACTGGAGCTGGACAGATTTTTGTAGCTGATTGTGTGACCTGAAAACGAACCTTAGGAGTGTTCAAATTGGCTAAATTTTGGTATGATGATAGCCTTATGTGTTTATGAAATGTGTGAGTTGGAATTTTGGTAAAAGAATTTGTGGATTATCCTTAATGAATTGTTTGGTAAAACTGGTCCAACAGAGTTTGCTGGAACTGGACAGTTTTGAGTAGCAAGTTATTTGGCTTGAAAGTGAACCTTAGGAACGTGAAAATGAGTTGATTTTTAGTATGATGTTAGCTTGATATGTTTGGTAAATGTGTGAGTTGGAATTTTGGTAAAAGGATTTGTGGTTTGACCTGAATGTAATTTTTAATGAGAATTATCAAACAGAGTTTGCTGGAACTGGGCAGTTTTTAGTAGCAAGTTGTTTGACTCGAAATGCATCTTAAGAATGTGCAAATGAGCTGAGTTTTGGTATGATGATAGTTTGGTGTGTATAGCAAACCTATGAGTTAGAATTTTGGTAAAAGGAGTTGTGGTTTAGTCATAATAAAATATGTGTTAAAACTGGTCATTCCAGGTTCTGCATGTACCTAGCTTGGAAAGTAATTAGATGACCCCTTAAACTTATTGGATTGCCTTGGAATTTTTATGGTAATTACCTAAGGCATAGAGGTACATGTTCATGTATGGAAACCATCATAAAACCACTATTTTGATGGTTAACAACTTAGTTGAAATTAGTGGTTTAAAACTGGAAAACAGGACAGTTTGATGACATAAGTTGTAAGGCTTTGATCTTGCTCATTTAAGCTTGAACGTGATGTTTGGCCTTATGAATATTGTTCTTCGGTATGTTAACTATGTTTTCCAGGTGATGGATCAAATTGAATAAGGTTTTATGATCCATGAAAATGAGGTTAGGCGAGTCCTGCCCTGCTGATTTCAGCAGTTCCCTTTGATGATAGTTGAGGTATGAGGTCGTCATACATTTTGGAACGTTACGAAATTTTTATGGCATGTGTCTAAGACTTCATTATGCATGTGTATGGTATGGGTATATGAAAGTGAGCATGAATGGATGAGCATGAGGCTGTATGAACAGAATGTGATTGCTGGACAGTTTCTCCAGCTTGAGAGACAAGTTCATGCATGCATGTTACGATGTATTTGTTCACAAGTCGCATGTTGCATATCATGCATTGCATTGTCAATGTTCATACAGTTTATGAAACTGATTTTATGTCAAAGAATGATGGGAAAGATCTTTTAAAAAGAAGTTTTTAGTTTTAAAAGAAAGATCTTTGAAAGAGAAGTTTACGATTTTGAAAGAAAGATTCCTATGGTACCATTTATTTCTGGCCAGCAGGACCCGTTCCAGATCCGGCATAATTGATCTGATGAGCAGGACCCGTTCCAGATCCGAGGTTAATTGATCTGATGAGCAGGACCCGTTCCAGATGCGGGGTTAATTGATCTGATGATATGACCGTTCAGGCCCGGAGAGAATAGACCAGATTATTATGATGACCATATCGGTCCGGAGAGAATAGACCTGGTGATTATTATTGATGACGTGACCATTCCAAATCCAGGAATAATAGATTCGAAGAGAAGAATATGACCGCCTCAGATCCGGAGAGAATAGGTGTGAACACTCTTGTTTTCATTGACGATGATGTTTTGAAAGAAAGAACGAAAGAACTTGTCTTCATTTTTGTCATGATGCATCACATGTACATACTCATGCATGTTGCAATTAATGAGTCATCGAGTATTCGGTACATGTTACTTAGACTAACTTCTTATGACTTGGTAGCTCCTAAGTTATGATCTTTATTGAGTTATGATCTTTTATAAGTAATGATCTTTAATAAGTTATGATCTTCGATAAGTTATGATCTTTGATAAGTTATGAGCTGATTACTTACGGGTTTTGGATGGAAGGTCAGGTATGTTTCTAAACCGAATTTTGGGGTTCGGTTCTTGTATGTACTTTCCATTTAATTCATGCTTGTTTATGGTATACTTGCTAGTGACTTTGTCACTCACCCCCTTTATTTTTCCTCCCAGAGTCTGCAGGAAATTGGGGTAGAGTGGAATGATGACGAGCCTAGAGTTTCATAACCGTGAGCCGACAAGAGGATGATAGTTTAAGGATTCTCTTGTGATCGGTTATGTTTTGATGGACCTTTGATGGGGACTATGATTACCGGTTTCTACTTTATGTTGGACATGGTAGTAACCTTTATGTTAGATATTCGGAATGTATGTTTAAAAGTTTTTATTCTGCCTCGGTTTTGCTTACTTGTTGATGTGTAAGCATGAAGTCCACATATTTTATTCTGGACTAAGATATGTTATGGATTGATGCCTGGTACTCTCCGTAGTGAAGTACAGCGGACGCACCGTATCCAGCTAGGGTGGGGTGCAGGGCGCTATAGGTGGTATCAGAGCTGAGGCTCTAGATCCGGGTAGAATATAGAATTAAGTTATGATTTTAGCAAACTAAGTTTGATCTTAGATCTAAGTCATGATCCTAGATGTGAGTTGACTTTAGACTAGGATGACTTAGACTGGAAATTAGGGTTTCGATCTGATGATAAAGCCCTAGTGATGACAATTTATAAGATGTAAACATGCCTACTTGCATGCCTTTGAGATTTTATTTGGATTACAAATTAAATTTTTTCGCATATCTGAGTGTTTATACCTTGGGTAAGACTCCGACACTCCGTGGTGCGGATGGCATCACGATTCAGTAAAACAACATCATCACTGTCACCTTCAGGAAGCAGTAGGCTTCACTATCGACAGTTAGTAAGAGTACGTATTCCGAAGTTGATGGGGAACATGTTGATGTGTAAGCATGAAGTCCACATATTTTATTCTGGACTAAGATATGCTATGGATTGATGCCTGATACTCTTCGTAGTGAAGTACGGCGGGCGCACCGTATCTGGCTAGGCCGGGGTGCGGGGCGCTACACAGGCACACTCACAACAAGGAGATCCAACGATCCAAGTGATATGACAACCACTAGCTTCAAAACCAAACAAGAAGGTAAGTCGAGTCAAAGGCCTCCTCTTTTTGATGGTGAGTCATTTATCCGATGGAAACTTAGAATAAAACTCTTTCTTATGGCTATTGATATTGATCTATGGTCTATTATAGAAGACGGTCCATTCGTTCCCTCTAAATTATCTACTATAGATGGTGTCACACTAGAGGTTGTAAAACCAAAACAAGAATACACTAGTGATGACAAAAAGAAACTAAGTATGAATGCTAGAGCCATGCAATTACTTTTAAACAAACTAAGCAAAAGTGAATCTAGTTATGTATCTAATTACTCTAGTGCTCAATGTAGAGAAAAAGGGGTTTGAGTGATAACAAAATACATGATTTAAATAACATGTATTAAAGAAATGCATGACAAGTTTTATGACATGACATGTTTTTGCATGAAACCTGCCTTATATAGTTCATATATAATGTTGTCGTACTAACGAGCCATGAAGCTTTAAAGCTTACATCCAATGGCAAGCATTTGTTGTGTTTGAACTATTTTCAGGTGTCATGATTAATGAACTAAAGTAGTTCATTAAGTGAAGTACTTAGTTAAATAAACTAAGTAGTTCATTAAAGGAAGTCATATTGGGAAAAGGCACAAAGGCAACAAGTTGAAGAATGGAAAGTTCTCCACTCCCTCCTACACGCCATTATACATATATTTTTATATATATTCATTTTTTTAAAAGGCACATACACATATATTCCAACGTACTACCGACACGTTATATATTTTACGTACATACGTTAACGTTACACCACTATATTTAACTCATATTTATGAGTATATTCAGGTCTTATATCATATGATATAAGTCATGGTGATGACAAATTTATTACGATACGTTAAAAGGTTCTAAACATAAAATTGTCGTATCGGGTGAATACCAAAACTTCGCCAACGTGTCACGTACTTGCCATATATAGTTGGCCAGCCCCTACACTTCAAAAGTGGCAACAAATTTCGTGGCTTACATGGTATATACAGCCATAAAATCATTCCATGTTGGCACACACAAATCACCCCAAATTAAGGCCAAATTGTGGAGATTCCAAATTCAATTTTTGTCACATGATTAGGCGCCACTTTAATCAGCCCTAAGTTCTGAATATTAAAGTTTAATTTATGTATATTATGTGCAACATAATATATATAACATGTGCAAAAAATTGGAATTTAATCGGAGAAAAATCGGGTAATCGACAAACGTCGAAAATTCGGTTTTCTACGAACACGACATATGGAACATTCTTGGCTTGGCATACAGCATGTATCTAGACACTTTTTACATACTTCATACACTCTAAAGTGTTCTAGAAAAATCAATTAAGGGCTGATTGGAATATACCATATGTGTATAATTATATGTGCACTATTTTACAAAGTTTGCAAAAATTAAATTCAGCACATGTATATTCATCATCACACGCCTAGACAACCTTGTTGGATCTTATGTGGAGCTTTGTTGGTATCTTCATTGACCAAGAATGAAGTATACAAGGCTGGTGACATAAAGAAAGGAACTACAAAAAGATAACATTTCAAACTTTGTCACATTTGTGACACATGCTAAAAATTCAGCATGTGTAGTCTAAGGCTGGCCGAAATTTCCACTAAATTATGTCATATTTACTATCTTGAATTATATGGATTGATTGAAAAATAATATGGCAATGTTTTAAATATACTATGGAAATAATCAAGTGATATTTTCAAATATAACACATGCTGAAAATTTCAGCATGTGTGTAATGCATATGGCCGATTTTATGGCCTTCTTGATGACTAATTTTATTCCAAAATTAATAGAAATGTTATGTACTAAATGATCATTGATTTCTTCTTTATTTTCAAGGAATTAATCAAATGCAAACTTGGCAACAATTTGAATAAAGTGTGAATGTTACACATGATGAAATTTCAGCATGTGGAGAAGCATAATGGCCGATTTTCATGATGAAAAATGGTGATTAGTTGTCTTGCTAATTATGTGGGATTATTATGTGACTTATGGCAAACTTTTATGGCTAATTTGGACATGTTTTTAAAGATTTTTTTCAGATTTATCTAGTCATCAAATGATGACAACATCCATCCAATCAATGAGTGCCAAGTAAGCAAGAGCTTAATGATCATCCAATGAGGAGTTGCCAAGTAAGCAAGGAAATATCACAATGATGCAATATAATCTTCCAAGGACTTAAAAGATAATTTTCAAGAGGAAGATCAAGGCAAGAGGGGGCGGCCAATATGGTGATAAAAAGAGAAGAAGAGAGCAAACAAAAGACAAGACAAGTCTTGCAAAATTGAAGTACTAAAAACGTTTTCATCTACTCTTCTTCTATACTTATTTGTTTCTTCTCTCTAAAAGCCTATTGTATTCATATTCATACATCTTCAATAGGCTTCTTACATACCACCATATGCTCTTTATTGTTGTAAAAGATTGATCAAGGTGTGATCAATCTTGCACTCGCAAGGTGGTGGTGTTCGTGATCATTGTAGTCACATACAAGGTTTGTAAAGGGTTGGAGTTGGTGTGTAACTCCATCAACCCTGTGTGGTACGATCTTATTTTTGTTTTGTGAATAGTGCTAACCGAGAAAGGTGTCCTCGAAGACTGGAGTAGGTTGTTTTAACCGAACCAGTATAAAATTCCTTGTGTTCTGAACATAGCCACACATCTTAAGGTTATTTTGACGCAAGTTTCAACCCTTTTGGACAAGTATAAGTCATCCAAACGTCTAAAGTTCTGAGACTAGTGCAGTCTGATTTTCAGGCTTGCAAAGGTTGAGACTTTGAACGTATTTGACTAACTTCCCAAAAGAATTTTTCAAGACTGTTTCAACCCGATTAAATACACCTAACAAAGGGTCAGTCATTAAATTTTAAGAGCATTTGGAGTTACGGTTTAATTGGAATAAATTTTTCAAATCAGACTACTGTTTTTGACAGATTTGGCGAAATCTGACCACCAACAATTTTTGAAGGGGTTAGAGGTTGAATTTTAACCTGAAATTTTTGGGAGATACTCAGAACATCTGAGAATAAGATCTCTCCAAATTGCAGATTTTTTGAAGACCTGCAACCTAGTTTTCAAAACGTTTCAAAATAGGTCCTGAAAATAGAAACTGTTTTCAGAAGTTGGGTTTTTGGTTTAAAACAATTTTAAGGACCACATTTTCCGATGTTGTACCCAACAAAAAATCACATTGTACTTGAGACTTGTATGAGTGAATTAATGAAAAGTTGCATCTTCAAGTACATTTTATTTAGTTTTGTGATTACTCCCTTAATTAGATTTTAAGAAGGAAAATTATGGTATAATAATCGAAGCATGAAATTATGGACTATGTGAAGGGGTCAATTCACCCCAAATACCATAAAAGACTTCGGCCCTAAGGCCTTAAAGGGGCTTGAGAATGTTTCTCTAATTAAACTAATCCTAGAAAGGGCCTCCTTAAAAATACGCCCAAATAGCAATTAAGAGTTTTAAGTAGTGGGGCAATTTCCCTCCCAACCCTCACTAAATTCGGACCCATGAGTCCAAGAAGATTCATGATTTTTCCTAATTACATTTTAATTAGGAAAAATCAAGAAAAGGGAAGTAATTAAGGAAAAAGGGACAACTACCAAATAGCTTTCCATTAAACACACTTGAAAAGTTACTAAAGCATGGTAAAGGCTACTAATTGCCCTTAAACCGCCGGATTCCTCTATGGTGTAACCAAGAGGCATTTCAAACTTTACCATGGTTACTTTTTGTTAACCACAATGCTAAAGTAACTCAAGTTAGCAATAAAGTAACCCTAGTTGGCTAAAGTAACTCAAGTTAGCAATAAAGTGACCTTAGTTGGCTAAAGTAATTCAAGTTAGTTAACTCTAATTAACCTAACCATGCAAGAGGGAACTCCCTTCTTCTCTCTTGCTCCCAACGACTAAAACACTTAGCCTATTGAAGAAAATTTCTCTCCAAGAACTCTAGAACTCTCTTAAACTCAACCCTCAAGAATTCACAAGAGCAAAAAGGGACAAGGACTCTTTCACCCCCTCACACGGCCAACTTGAGCCAAGGAAGACCAAAATCATTTTCATCTTCAAGCCTCAAGAATTCTCTAGGTAAGTGGAATGTCTAGCTCCTTAGTTGAATTACATAATTCATAGAGTGAAGCTCACATTAAAAGCCATGACCCCCATGGTCGCTAGGTTCAAGCTTTTCAAGTTCTTAAGTGGTACTATCTTCTTAGTGGTTTGAACACCATTCAAGCCTTATCTTGGTAAGCCAATCTAGCCTCCATTTAGTTCTATATTTCCCTTAAGATAATAACTAACATTTGTTCTTTTTCCTCCTCCAAAACCATGGGGTATATGTTGAAGAGGAGGGAGACTTCACTTCATTTCATCCAAATTCCAAGATAAGGAAAGGATCAAGCTTGAAGAGGCAAGTACACTATAAATACTCTTGACTTATTTGTGAAAGCATATGCTTGAATGTCTAGTTATTACTAAGATTTAATCTTAAATGGCAAATGTTAAGCTTGAAGCATGGAAGTTTAGTATTCCTTAATAAAAGTGGCACGCATGTGTGAAATCCCCCAAAAATGGATTCTTTGCCCCTTTGAATATGAATATGATGCATGTCTAAGATGAATGTGGTAAAGCTCTCTTCTTTAACATGTAAGGGGGACGGTTGGATGAAGACGTTGGGTGAATAATATTTCTTGTGAAAGAATGTGACTTGTGGGGTAAAGGATGCATATAAGTTGTATGTTTGGATGTCTTGTGACTTAGGGGTAATATGTTCATTAAGAAAATGAAGTATAAGCCCTTGTGTATGAAACGGGCTATTTTGGGGGTATGGAACACACAAACTAGATGTGCCAAGGATAGACATTATTATGTACAAAAGGTGCAAAAAAATCAAGGTGTGCTATGTGTAACCTTCAAAACTGTTTTTGAAGTGATTTGTATGTGACCTTTAGAATGTATTAGAACCTGTAATGTTTATGTTTAAAAGTGTATTTGATGGTTAGCAAGCCATTTTTGAAGAATAACTTAAGTTGAAACACTTTTAGTAGGCACAGTGACAAAAAGGGAAAAATTACTGGAATAGGACAGATTAATGTGACGTTTTGCATGACCTAAAAAGGTATCCTAGGAGTATTCTATTAAGCTAATTTTTGGCATGACATTAGCCCTATGTGTGTAGTAAACACAAGAGTTGGAATTTTGGTAAAAGGAGTTACGGTTTATCTTTAATAAAAGTTTTGGTAAAACTGCTCAAGCTGAAATTATTGGAACTGGGCAGAACTATGCAACGTTTCGTATGGCCTGAAAATGAATCTTAGGAGTGTTCAACTAAGCTGATTTTTGGCATGGTGTTAGACTTACGTGTGTAATAAGTATGAGAGTTGGAATTTTGGTAAAAGAAGTTATGGTTTATCCATATTTGAATTTTTAGTGAAACTGGCCAAGCTGAAATTACTGGAACTGGACATAATTTAAGTGACATGTTGGTTGACCCGAAAATGGACCTTAGAAACATGCAAATGGGCTGATTTTTAGTAAGATGCTAGCATTATGTGTTTACTAAGTCGGTGAGTTGGAAGTTTCAAAAAAGAACTTACGGTTTAGTCACAATTAAATTTGTAGTAAAACCGGTCACTCAAGAATCAGCATGTAACCGTTTTTGGGAAAGCGAGTAAATGACCCCTTAAAGTTATTATATTGCTTTGAAATTTTTATGGTAATTACTTAGGACATAGGTGAGCATGTTCATGTAAATTAATCAGCTTGGAATTATTATTTTAAGGGGTAACTACCGAATTTAAATTGGTATTACAAAACTGAAAAATCGGGCAGAATTACGGAATTGGTTGTGAGGCTTTATTCTTGTGGGCTTAGACTTATTTGTATGGTTTGGGCTTATGAACATTAATTCCTGGTATGTTTTCAGTATTTTCCAGGTGTTGGTCCAAATTAAATAATACTTAATGGGCTTGAAAGGAAGGTAAAAGAAGGGTACTGTACTGCTGAATTCAGCAGTACCCTGTTTGGTGAATTAATGATTTGAAGGTTTTCTACGTCTTGACTCGTTACGTCATTTTTATGGCAAGTAGACAAGATACCCTTATGCATACGTATGTCAAGAGATCATGAAAATAGGCCTGAATTATGAGGTTTTAAGGCCGCTCAAACAGAACGATAATTCTGGAAATTTTTCCAGCCTAAAGAATAAGAACCATAATTGTATGTATGTGATGTGTTTTGTCACGAATCACATAATGCGCATCATACATTGCATCATCGTTACTTACATGATTCATGAAACTGATTTTATGACAAAGAATGATGAAAAAGCATTTTTAAAGAGAAGATTCGGTTTTGAAAAGAACGATTTCCGTTGGTACCATTTATTTCTGGTCAGCTTAACCCCCTCCAGATCCGGGGTTATTTGATCTGATGATTATGACCCTTCAGGCCTGCAGAGAATAGACCTGATTATGATGATTAAGACCGTTCAAGCCCGGAGAGAATATACCTGATTATGATGATTAAGACCATTCAGGCCCGGAGAGAATAGACCTGATTATGATGATCATGACCGTACAGGCCCGGAGAGAATATACCTGATAACTATGATTGATGATATGACTGTTTTCGGATCCGGAAATAATAGATTCAAAGGGATGAGCATGACCGCCTCAGATCCGGATATAATAGATCTGAACACTCTCTTGTTTTTATTGACGATGATGTTTTTGAAAGAAAGAACGAAGGAACTTATCCTCATTTTTATCATGATGCATCACATGTGCATACTCATGCATACCGCATTTCATAGCTGGTCGGATGGTTGATGCACTGTTACTTAGGCTATGATGTTATGATTTAATATCTCCTAAGCTATGATCTTAATGTGATTTCTTGTCTTATAAGTTATGATCTTATTTCCTTACAGGTAATGTATTAAAGGTCAGGTATGTTGTGAAACCAAAATTCTGGGGTTTTGGTTCTTGTGTGTACTTTTCATTTAATTCCTGATTATTTATAGTTTACTTGCTGGTGACGTTGTCACTCACCCCTTATATTTTTCTCCAAGAACCCGCAGGAAATAGGGTCGAGTGGATCGAGGATGAGCCTAGGGTTCCCTATCTGTAGAAGAGCCAAAGAAGAACGGCTTAAGGGTTTCTGATATGATGGTCATGTTGGATGGATTTTTTTATGAACTTATGTTGGGAACATTGATTTTCGGATTTCTTCATTTTGTGATCATGTTTGTAAGACTTATGACGGATGTTTAGACTTCTTTATTTTAAAAGTTTTATTCTGCCTCGGTTTTGCTTACCTGTTGATGCGTAAGCAGGAAGGTCCACATATTTTGTTATGGACTACGACATGTTATGAATTGACGCCTGATACTCTCCGTAGTGAAGTACGGCAGGTGCACCATATCCTGCTAGGCCAGGGTGCGGGGCGCTACAGGTGGTATCAGAGCTGAGGCTCTAGATCCGAGCAGAATATAGAATTAAGTTATGATTTTAGAAATCTAAGTTTGACTTTAGATCTAAGTTATGATCTTAGATGAGAGTTGACCTTAGACTAAGATGACTTAGACTGGAAATTACAGTCATGACTTAATCACGAAAATCTTAGTCTATGAAATTTTATATCTCCTTGAGTTATCCATTTAAACTCCTATTGGATTATGAATTAAATTCTGTCACTTATTACGACATTCCAACCTTGAATAAAACACCGACACTTCATAGTGCAGATGGCATGACCACGAGATGGACCTGCCAGGGCCAGACCAGAGGTGCAAGATCCTGTTCCTCCTCCACCTGCTCAGGTTCCTCCACCACAACCGCCACAGGATCAAAATCCACCCCCGGCTCAGAATATTCCCCCACCTCAGGGGCCTTTGCCACAAATGATTCCGGATATTAATGCTTTCCAGAATTTCTACAAGACCGTAACCTAGATCGGTCAAGTGATGTTACAACAGAATGCTCCTCAGCCTCACGAGCCAGTCAGAGGTGCCCAGTATTATTTTGAAAAATTGAAAAGAGCTAATGTTCCGCCTTTCGAGGGAAAATCAGACGCGGATGCCGCAGAGATGTGGTTGGACGAGGTGGAAAATTGCTTTGAGTTGATCCGAGCACCTAAAGAAGTAAAGACTCAAGCTGTCAGGCCGTTTCTACTTGGGGAAGCGAACCAGTGGTGGAAGGCCAATATGCAATCCCTGTCAAGGCCAATCTGTTGGGAAAGATTCCTTCAAGAATTCAACAAATTTTACATACCACCTTCAGTTAAGTTGCAAAAGAGGCATGAGTTCGAATCCCTGGTACAAGAGCAAGGAATAACGGTGGCGGAGTATGCCAATAAGTTCATAGAATTGGGCAGATTTCAGCCATCTACTATGAACGACGAGGAGACGAAAATGTTGAAGTTTGAGAGAGGTTTAAACCCTAGGATCAGGACCTAGTTGGTCAATGCAAAACCAACCAATTTTGATGCACTGTTGGATGCTTGCTACCGAATAGAGAGGGATATCCTCAAAGACTGTCTGGATAAGGAAAATGCTATATTCAAGAAGGAAAATGTTTTGGGTGTGGTAAGTTGGCCATATCCTCAAAGACTGTCCGGATAAGGGGACCACCTACTTCGGATGCGGAAAAGCAGGACACATGGTCAAAGACTGCCCGGAGAAAGGGGCCCCGCAGCAGCAACAACCTAAGAACCAGCGTCAGCGTACAAACGCGAGAGTCCATGCTATGACAGACGCAGCTGCTGAAGATGCTAATGATGTAGTGGCAGGTATATTTTAAAGTTTATGCAATACTTAGATTTTTGCAAATACTAGTGCCCTGCTGTTGCTTAGTAAATCTTGCATATCCAGGAGCTATTTTAGTATGCTCAGTGCCTGCCAATGTACTATTTGATAGTGGCGCTAGCCACTCATTTATCTCAAAGAAACTCGCAAAGAATATTGATCACACCCCAACGCATAGTGACACACCCTATAGAGTTCAAGCACCTGGGGATCAGGTGCTTGTGTCTCATCACATCTTCAGAAGTTGCGAACTTAAGTTTGATGATCACCGGTTTGACGCCGACTTAATTCCCATACCCATGACTGATTTCGATGTAATTCTTGGAATGGATTGGCTCTCCAAGAATTTTGCACACATCGATTGCAGTGAAAAGCAGGTTACTATTAAGGACCCCACACGTAAGGAAGTAAACTTCCAGGGAGGATCGAAATTAAGGAAGTATCCCAAGAATGTGTGTGTAAATGCGATCCGCGCCAGTAAGGTGTTGAAGAAAAGACACGAAGGATTTCTCGTTTATGCAATGAATGTCGATCAGACGCCCTCCGATCTTTCTCAAGTTCTGGTGGTCCGAGAATATTCTGACGTTTTTCCAGAGGAGCTACCGGGTCTTCCTCCAGATCGAGAAATCTCTTTTGAGATTAATCTAATCCTGGGAGTTGAGCCGATATCAAAGGCTCCCTATCGAATGGCGCCAGCGGAATTAAAAGAATTGAAAGAACAGTTACGTGAGTTGCTGGAAAAGAAACTCATTCGCCCAAGTGTTTCACCTTGGGGTGCTCCTGTGTTATTTGTAAAGAAAAAGGATGGGAGTATACGTTTATGCATTGACTATAGAGAACTCAACAAGATCACAATAAAGAACAAATACACATTGCCTAGGATTGATGACCTATTCGATCAGCTTCGGGTAAGCGATTCAAAGTTTTTATTTCAATGATAAGTCTATTATGAACACTGTCTAAAAATATCGTGATGCAGGTGGCACGAATTTACAGTAAGATTGATATTCGCTTGGGATACTTCCAATTGAAGATCAAAGATGAGGATGTCCCGAAAACTGCATTCTGAACACATTATGGACATTACGAATTTCTTGTAATGCCATTCGGACTGACCAACGCCCCGCGGCATTTATGGATCTGATGAATCGATTATTTCAAGAACATCTGGACAAATTTGTTGTGGTTTTTATCGATGACATCTTGATCTACTCACCGGATGAAGAGACCCATGTGGCCCATTTAAGGACCGTCCTTGACATTTTACGAAGAAAGAAACTGTATGCCAAATTCAGTAAATGTGAATTTTGGTTACGCAGTGTAGCATTTCTAGGACACATTATATCTGAGGATGGGATATCTGTGGATCCCAAAAAGATCGAGGCAATACAGAATGGCCAAGGCCAACGAATGTTACGGAAGTACGGAGTTTCCTTGGTCTCGCTGGCTATTATCACAAGTTCGTTGAAGGGTTTTCTCGGATTGTGATGCCTCTCACCCGTTTGACCCCGAAAAAGACAAAGTTCGAATAGACCACAGACTGCGAAAGGAGTTTTACCGAACTAAAAGAAAAGTTTACTTCCGCTCCAGTATTGGCACAACCTATTTCGGGTGAAAGTTTTGTGGTGTATAGCGATGCCTATAAGAATGGACTTGGATGCGTGCTAATGCAGAAAGATCGAGTGATTACGTATGCATCTAAACAACTGAAGCCATTTGAAAAAAACTATCCGGTACATGATCTTGAGCTCGCAGCTGTAGTCTTTGTCCTAAAGATATGGAGACATTATTTGTACGGTGAAAGGTGTGAAATCTTCATAGATCACAAGAGCCTTAAGTACCTTTTCATCTAGAAGAATTAAATATGCATCAACACAGATGGCTAGAGTTGATGAAGGACTACGACCTTTCTATTCAGTATCATCCGGGAAAAGCCAATAAAGTTGCTGACGCCTTGAGTCAAAAGACAAGCCATCCGCGTCAACTACCTTTGCAACGTGATATGGAAGAATTTGATCTCAAGGTAGTGGATTCCATTGATAACATGCTCGCTAAGTTGGTATTGATTCATTCGCTGATTGGTAAGATTAAGGAGGGTCAAGAAGGGGATGAAATTTTGATGAAAACTAAGGACAGGTTGAAAACAAAACCATCTGAGGATATAATAGCTTATAGTTTAGAGGACGACTATGCGTAACCAATGACGAGGATATAAAGAACAAAGTCCTTCGTGAAGCTCATAATTCTCAATTGTTTATCCATCCTGGAGCCAACAAAATGTACCAAGACTTAAAGCAAAGATTCTGGTGGCATGGCATGAAGAGGCAAATTGCAGAATTTGTAGAGAAATGCCTTGTTTGTCACAAAGTGAAAGTGGAACATCAGAGACCCACACGTTTATTACAGCCTCTTGAAGTCCCTTAGTGGAAGTGGGACCACATTGCTATGGATTTTGTAACTGACCTGCCAAGGACGAAGAACAGACATGGCCATTTGGGTAGTCGTCGATCGTTTAACAAAATATGCTCATTTCATGGCTATTACCATTAAATCCTCTATGGAGAAGTTGGCTACGACGTATGTTGATCAGATTGTGAGCCTTCATGGAGTACCCATGAGCATATTATGTGACCGCGACCCTCGCTTTACATCCCGATTTTGGACAGCTTTTCAAAAAGCGATGGGCACCGAGATACGAATGAGCTCTGCATTTCATCCTCAGACGGATGGTCAATCAGAGAGGACCATCCAAACGCTGGAAGACATGTTGCGAGCTTGTACACTTGAATTTGGAGGGAGTTGGGACAGGAATCTCAAATTAGTGTAGTTTTCTTATAACAACAGTTATCATCGATCTATTGGGATGGCTCCGTATGAACCATTTTACGGAAGAAAGTGTCGTTCTCCACTTTATTGGGACGAAATCGGAGATAAGGTTTTCACAGGACCTGATCTAGTAGAACAAACTCGAGAGAGAATAATGATCATAAAGCAAAGGTTACAAGCGGCCCAAGATAGAAGTAAGATTTGGGCAGACGAGAAACGACGGCCATTGGAATTTCAAGCAGGAGAAAAGGTATTCTTGAAAGTGTCGCAATCAAAAAGAGTTAAGAGGTTTGGTATCAAGGGAAAGTTAAGCCCCAGGTTTATTGGACCATATGAGATTCCTGAAAGAATTGGAGAAGTCACTTACCGGCTAGCACTACCACCGTCGCTATCTCAATTGCACGATGCATTTCACGTATCACAACTTCGTCGGTATGTGCACGAGCCTAGCCATATCATCGAGGAGCAGCCCTTGAAAGTTGAGGTCGACGCGACATACATAGATGAACCGGAAAGGATTGTTGATCGTAAGGAAAAGACATTAAGTAAACGATCCATACCTATGGTTAAGGTGCAATGGAAGCACCATTCGATTGATGAAGCTACTTGAGTGACAGAGGAAAACAGGAGAAGATTATACCCGTATCTTTTTGAGTAGCGCTCCTAAGTTTCGAGGACGAAACTTGTAATAAAAGGGGGGATGTTGTACCCAACTAAAAATCACATTGTACTTGAGAAGTGAATTATTGAAAAGTTGCATCTTCAAGTACATTTTATTTAGTTTTGTGATTACTTCCTTAATTAGATTTTAAGAAGGAAAATTATGGTATAATAATCCAAGCATGAAATTATGGACTATGTGGAGGGGCCAATTCACCCCAAATACTATAAAAGACTTCGGCCCTAAGGCCTTAAAGGGACTTGAGAATGTTTCTCTAATTAAACGAATCCTAGAAAGGGCCTCCTTAAAAATAAGCCCAAATAGCAATTAAGAGTTTTAAGTAGTGGGGCAATTTCCCTCCCAACCCTCACTAAATTCGGCCCCATGAGTCCAAGAAGATTCATGATTTTTTCTAATTACATTTTAATTAGGAAAAATCAAGAAAAAGGGAAGTAATTAAGGAAAAAGGGGCAACTACCAAATAGCTTTCCATTAAACACACTTGACAAGTATCTAAAGCATGGTAAAGGCTACTAATTGCCCTTAAACCGCCGGATTCCTCTATGGTGTAACCAATAGGCATTTCAAACTTTACCATGGTTACTTTATGTTAACCACAATACTAAAGTAGCTCAAGTTAGCAATAAAGTAACCCTAGTTGGCTAAATTAACTCAAGTTAGCAATAAAGTGACCTTAGTTGGCTAAAGTAATTCAAGTTAGTTAACTCTAATTAACCTAACCATGCAAGAGGGAACTCCCTTCTTCTCTCTTGCTCTCAATGGCTAAAACACTTAGCCTATTGAAGAAAATTTCTCTCCAAGAACTCTAGAACTCTCTTAAACCAACCCTCAAGAATTCACAAGAGCAAAAAGGGACAATGACTCTTTCACCCCCTCACACGGCCAACTTGAGCCAAGGAAGACCAAAATCATTTTCATCTTCAAGCCTCAAGAATTCTCTAGGTAAGTGGAATGTCTAGCTTCTTAGTTGAATTACATAATTCATAGAGTGAAGCTCACACTTCTACTCTTTCTTGCTCAAAAAACGTGACGGTCGCTAGGTTCAAGCTTTTCAAGTTCTTAAGTGGTACTATCTTCTTAGTGGTTTGAACACCATTCAAGCCTTATCTTGGTAAGCCAATCTAGCCTCCATTTAGTTCTATCTTTCCCTTAAGATAATAACTAACATTTGTTCTTTTTCCTCCTCCAAAACCGCGGGGTATATGTTGAAGAGGAGGGAGACTTCACTTTATTTCATCCAAATTCCAAGCTAAGGAAAGGTTCAAGCTTGAAGAGGCAAGTACACTATAAATACTCTTGACTTGTTTGTGAAAGGATATGCTTGAATGTCTAGTTATTACTAAGATTTAATCTTAGATGGCAAATGTTAAGCTTGAAGCATGGAAGTTTAGTATTCCTTAAGAAAAGTGGCACGCATGTGTGAAATCCCCCAAAGATGGATTCTTTGCCCCTTTGAATATGAATATGATGCATGTCTAAGATGAATGTGGTAAAGGTCTCTTCTTTAACATGTTAGGGGGACGGTTGGATGAAGAGGTTGGGTGAATAATATTTCTTGTGAAAGAATGTTACTTGTGGGGTAAAGGATGCATATAAGTTGTATGTTTGGATGTCTTGTGACTTAGGGGTAATATGTTCATTAAGAAAATGAAGTATAAGCCCTTGCATGTGTATGAAACGGGCTGGTTTGGGGGTATGGAACATACAAACTAGATGTGCCAAGGATAGACTTTATTATGTACAAAAGGTGCAAAAAAAATCAAGGTGTGCTATGTGTAACCTTCAAAACTGTTTTTGAAGTGATTTGCATGTGACCTTTAGAATGTATTAGAACCTGTAATGTTTATGTTAAAAAGTGTATTTGATGGTTAGCAAGCCATTTTTGAAGAATAACTTAAGTTGAAACACTTTTAGTAAGCAAAGTGACAAAAAGGGAAAAATTACTGGAACAGGACAGATTCATGTGACGTTTTGCATGACCTAAAAAGGGAGTATTCCATTAAGCTAATTTTTGGCATGACATTAGTTATGTGTGTAGTAAATATGAGAGTTGGAATTTTGTTAAAAGGAGTTACGGTTTATCTTTAATAAGACTTTTGGTAAAACTGCTCAAACTGAAATTATTGGAACTGGGCAGAACTATGCATCATTTCGTATGGTCTGAAAATGAATCTTAGGAGCGTTCAACTAAGCTGATTTTTGGTATGGAGTTAGCCTTACATGTGTAATAAGTATGAGAGTTGGAATTTTGGTAAAAGAAGTTATGGTTTATCCATAACTGAATTTTTAGTGAAGCTGGCCAAGCTGTAATTACTGGAACTGGACAGAATTTAAGTGACGTGTTGGTTGACCCGAAAATGGATCTTAAAAACATGAAAATGTGCTGATTTTTGGTAAGATGCTAGCCTTATGTGTTTACTAAGTCATTGAGTTAGAATTTTTGAAAAAGGACTTACGGTTTAGTCACAATTAAATTTGTAGTAAAACTGGTCACTCCAGAATCAGCATGTAACCGTTTTTGGGAAAGCGAGCAAATGACCCCTTTAAAGTTATTATATTGCTTTGAAATTTTTATGGTAATTACTTAGGACATAGGTGAGCATGTCCATATAAATTAATCAGCTTGGAATTGTTATTTTAAGGGGAAACTACCGAAGTTAAGTTGGTATTACTAAACTAGAAAATCGGGCAGAATTACAGAATTAGTTGTGAGGCTTTATTCTTGTGGGCTTAGACTTATTTGTATAGTTTGGGCTTATGAACATTAATTCCTGGTATGTTTTCAGTATTTTCCAGGTGTTGGCCCAAATTAAATAATACTTAATGGGCTTGAAAGGAAGGTAAAAGAAGGGTACTGTACTGCTGAATTCAGCAGTACCCTATTTGGTGAATTAATGATTTGAAGGTTTTCTATATCTTGACTTGTTACGTAATTTTTATGGCAAGTAGACAAGATACCCTTATGCATACGTATGTCAAGAGATCATGAAAATAGGTCCGAATTATGAGGTTTTAAGCCCGCTCAAACAGAATGATAATTCTGGAAATGTTTCCAGCCTAAAGCCATACTTGTATATATGTGATGTGTTTCGTACGAATCACATAGTGCACGTCATACATTGTATCATCGTCACTTACATGATTCATGAAACTGATTTTATGATAAAGAATGATGAAAATGCATTTTTAAAGAAAATATTTGGTTTTGAAAAGAACGCTTTCCATTGGTTCCATCTATTTCTGGCCAGCTTAACCCGCTCCAGATCTGGGGTAATTTGATCTGATGATTATGACCGTTCATGCCCGGAGAGAATAGACATGATTATGATGATCAAGACCGTTCAGGCCCAGAGAGAATAGACCTGATTATGATGATTAAGATCATTCAGGCCTGGAGAGAATAGACCTGATTATGATGATTATGACCGTATAGGCCCGGAGAGAATAGACCTGATAACTATGATTGATGATATGACCGTTTTCGGATCCAGAAATAATAGTTTCGAAGGGACCAACATGACCTCCTCAGATCCGGATATAATAGATCTGAACACTCTCTTGTTTTTTTTGACGATGATGTTTTGAAAGAAAGAACGAAAGAACTTATCCTCATTTTTATCATGATGTATCACATGTGCATACTCATGCATAACGCATTTCATAGCAGATCGGATGATTGATGCACTGTTACTTAGGCTATGATGTTATTATTTAATATCTCCTAAACTATGATCTTAATGTGATTTCTTGTCTTATAAGTTATGATCTTATTTCCTTACGGGTAATGGATTAAAGGTCAGGTATGTTGTGAAACCAAAATTCTGGGGTTTTGGTTCTTGTGTGTACTTTCTATTTAATTCATGATTATTTATAGTTTACTTGCTGGTGACGTTGTCACTCACCCCTTATATTTTTCCCCAAGAGCCCGCGGGAAATAGGGTCGAGTGGATCGAGGATGAGCCTAGGGTTCCCTATCCGTAGAAGAGCGAAAGAAAACGTCTTAAGGGTTTCTGATATGATGGTCATGTTGGATGGATTTTTTTATGAACTTATGTTGGGAACATCGATTTTCGGATTTCCTCATTTTTTGATCATGTTTGTAAGACATATGACGGATGTTTAGACTTCTTTATTTTAAAAGTTTTTATTCTGCCTCGGTTTTGCTTAACTGTTGATGCGTAAGCAATAAGGTCCACATATTTTGTTATGGACTACGACATGTTATGAATTGATGCCTGGTACGCTCCGTAGTGAAGTACGGCGGACGCACCGTATCCGGATAGGCCGAGGTGCGGGGCGCTACATCTGCACCTACTATTCAACCCTCCTTCTAGTGGTGCCCTGCAGATCCTACAAAAGGTATCAGAGACCAGGAACACTCACAACTAAAGGATCCAACGATCTAAGTGAGATGGCAACCACAAACTTCAAAACCGAGCAAGAAGGTATGTCCAGTCAAAGGCCTCCTCTCTTTGACGGTGAGCCTTTCATTCAATGGAAGTTAAGAATGAAACTTTTCCTTATGGCTATTGATATTGATCTTTGGTCCATTTGTTCCATCAAAATTATCCACTATAGATGGAGTCACACTAGAGGCTGTTAAGCCTAAACAAGAGTATACTAGTGATGATAAAAAGAGACTGAGCATGAACGCTAGGGCTATGCAATTACTTCTAAATGGACTAAGTAAAAGTGAATCTAGCTATGTTTCAAATTGTTCTAGTGCTCAAGAAATGTGGAGAATTCTTGAAATGAAACACGAAGGCACTAGTCAAGTAAAAGAGTCCAAAATCAACATGCTTATGTTCTCACTCGAGTCATTTAAATTATTGCCAAATGAATCTATCGTTGATATGGATCTACGGTTGACTAACGTTTCCAATTCTCTTGAGTCTCTTGGCAAAGCCTTCTCTATGCAGAAAAAGGTACAAAAGGTCTTAAGAAGCCTTCCATCCGAGTGGGACCCTAAAGTAACGACCATAGAAGAAAGCAAGGAAACTAAATCAATTAAGATGGAGGAACTAATTGGATCACTTAAGGTATATGAGAACAAACTCACTATAAGGAAATCGGAATCTTCATCAAAACAAGGTAAGACTATTGCATTTAAATCAAATGAATAAGTCTCTATGTAGCGGCCCGCACCCCGGCCCAGCCAGATACGGTGCGCCCGCCGTACTTCACTACGGAGAGTACCAGGCGTCAATCCATAACATGTCTTAGTCCATAACAAAATATGTGGACCTTCATGATTACACATCAACAAGTAAGCGAAACCGAGGCAGAATAAAAACTTTTAAAATAAAAGCGTCTAAACATCCATCATAAGTCTTACAAACATGTTCACAAATGCGGAAATCCAAAAGTCAATGTTTCCAACATAAGTTCATAAAAGTTCATCAATCATGACCATCTCGACAAAACCCCTTAAGTCATCCTCCTTTCTCTCTTCTACGGATAAGGAACACTAGGCTCGTCCTCGATCCATTCGACTCTATTTCCTGCGGGTTCTGGGAGGGAAAATAAGGGGTGATTGACAACGTCACAAGCATGTAAACCATAAATAGTCATGAATTAAATAGAAAGTACATACAAGAACCAAACCTCAAAAATTTTTGGTTTAGTAACATACCTGACCTTCCATCCAATATTCGTAAGTGATAAGCTCATAACTTATTAAAAATCATAACTTAGGAGATATCAAGTCATAACATCTTAGCCTAAGTAACAGTGTACCAACTATTCGACTAACCATTAAATGCAGCATGCATGAGTATGCACATGTGATGCATCGTGAAAAATATGAGGATAAATTCTTTCTTTCTTCTTTTCAAAACATCATCGTCAATAAGAACAAGAGAGTGTTCAGATCTATTCTATCAGAATCTGAGGCGGTCATATTCTTCCCTTCGAATCTATTATTTCCGAATCCGAAAACGGTCACATCATCACTCATAGTCATCAGGTCTATTCTTTCCGGGCCTGTACGGTCGTATTCATCGTAATCAGGTCTATTCTTTCCGGGTCTGTACGGTCATAATCATCATAGTCAGGTCTATTCTCTTCGGACCTATAGGTCATAATCATCAGATCAATTAACCCCGGATCTGGAACGGGTTAAGCTGGCCAGAAATAAATGGTACCAATGGAAAGCGTTCTTTTCAAAACCAAATCTTTGCTTTAAAAAAAACTTTTTCATCATTCATTATCATAAAATCAGTTTCATGAATCATGTAAGTGACGATGATGCAATGTATGACGCGCACTATGCAATTCGTGACAAAACACTTCGCATACATACATGTATGATCATATTCTTTAGGCTGGAAAAATTTCCAGAATTATGATTCCGTTTGCTCGGCCTAGAAACCTCATATTTTAGGCCAATTATCATGATTTCTTGACATACACATGCATAAGGGTGTCTTTTCTACTCGCCCATAAAAGTTTCATAACATTTCGTGACATGTAAGACCCTTAAGCTATTAAATTACTAAACAGAGTACTGCTGAATTCAGCAGTGCAGCACTCCTCTTTTACCTTTCTTTCAAGCCCAATAAGTCTTATTTAATTTAGGCCAAAACCTGGAAAATACTGCAAACATACCGAGAATTAATGTTCATAAGCCCAAGCTGTTCAAACAGATCTACACCGCAAGAACGAAGTCTCCCAACTAGTTTCGTAATTCGGCCCAGTTTTCCAGTTTCGTAGCGTTCATTTAATTTCAGTAGTTACCCCTTAAAATAATAATTTCAAGATGATTAATTTACATGGACAATGCTCATTTATGTCCTAAGTAATTTTCATAAAATTTCCGGAGTAATATAATAACCTTTAAGGGGTCATTTACCCACTTTTCCAAAAACGGGTATGTGCTGATTCTAGAGTGGCCAGTTTTACTACAAATTTTATTGTGACCAAACCGTAAGTCCTTTTTCAAAAATTCTAACTGATGGACTTAGTAAACACATAAGGCTAGCATCCTACCAAAAATAATCCCATTTGCATATTTCTAAGGTCCATTTTCGGGTCAATCAATACATCACTTAAATTCTGTCCAGTCCAGTAATTTCAGCTTGACCAGTTTTACTACAAATTCCATTAAGGACAAACCATAACTTCTTTTACCAAAATTCCAACTCTCATATTTGCTACATACATAGGGCTAATGTCATGCCAAAAATTAGCTTAATTGAATACTTCTAAGATCCCGTTTCAAGTCATACAAAACGTCACATGAATCTGTCATGTTCCAGTGATTTTTCCCTTTTGTCACTTTACTTACTACAAGTGTTCCAACTTAAGTTACTCTTCAAACATGGCTTACTAATCATCAAATACACTTCTTATCATAAACGTTATAGGTTCTAATACATTCCAACGGTCACCTACAAATCACTTGAAAACGGTTTTGAAGGTTACACATAGTACACCTTCATTTGGCACATTGTACATAATAAAGTCTATTCTTGGCACATCTAGTTTGTATGCCCCATACCCCCAAAAAAACCCATTTCATACACATGCAAGGGCTTAAATTCCATTTTCATAATGAACATATTATACCTAAGTCATATGACATCCAAGCATTCAACTTATATGCATCCTTTACCCACAAGTCACATTCCTTCACAAGAATATTATTCTCCCCACCCTTTTCATCCAACCGCCCCCCTTACATAATAAAGGAGAGAGCTTTACCATATTCATGCATCATATTCATACTCAAAAGGGCAAATAATCCATCTTTGAAGAAATCTCATACAAGTCACTTTTCTTAAGGAATCCAAACTCTTCATGCTTCAAGCTTAACATTTTCCATCTAAGATTAAATCTTAGTAATAGCTAGACATTCAAGCATATACTTTCACACACAAGTCAAGAATATTTATAGTGTACTTGCCTCTTCAAGCTCAACCTTTCCTTAGCATAGAACTTGGATAAAATGAAGTGAAGTCTCCCTCCTCTTCAACATATACCCCACGGTTTGGAGGAGGAAAAGAACAAATGTTAGTTATTATCTTAAGTGAAAGATAGATCTAAATGGAGGTTAGATTGGCTTACCAAGATGAAACTTGAATGGTATTCAAACCTCTAAAAAGCTAGTACCCCTTAAGAGCTTGAAAGCTTGAACCTAGTGACCATGGGGGTCACGGTTTTTGAGCAAGAAAGGAAGATGCTATGTGAGCTTCACCTTTTGAAGTATAGAATTCACTAGAGAATGTTAGTATGTGATTTACCTAGACAAGGATTGAATTTGAAAATGGTTCTTGGACCTCTTGGCTCAAGTTAGCCATATACCTTAAGGAAAAAGAGAGAAAAGTCTCTTGCTCTTTGGTAACCTCTTGGATAGTAAGTAGGTTAAGAATGAATTAAGAGGCTTTTATTAAAAGAAGAGGGAAGAAGCCTCTTGGTTAGGGTATAGCCGGCGGTTTAATCATGAAGGGAGGGAAAGGTTTCTCATGTGCATGGCCATCATTAAGAAACTCATTTAAAGCTTAACCATAATTCACTTTTTAGGGTTCATGAAAAAGTCTTAAAGCCATTGTTGGCTCCAACAAGCCTCATGGCCGAATTCATATTTGAATGTACTTATACATTCATGAATTTATTTTATCTATTAATCTAGCTTACCCATTTTTGTATCTCAATTATATATATACTACACTCATATGCGTTCTTAACTTTGTCAAACCATTATCCATTAATTACACTCTTCGTGAAACTAAGGTCCTTAGACCAATTGTTGTACCCCAACAATTAGGTACGTAAAAACTATGAATATGAGATGGAATAAAAGAGACGATTTCTTTTAGCGCATGTTACTTAAATCCTTTCAAGTCTCTTTACTTAATTCTTATTAAGGTGATACCAAGCCCAAATTAAATAAAGGAAACTTCAAGAGAGTAATACATGAGAGATAGGATTACATGAGCCATACATACTAACATATATGTGTGCACGTGTATATGTGATATGTATGCATACATATGCTAATCTTAGAATACAATAAAATAGGTGAAACAATATAGTACATGAACTAAAGTTACAAGAAATATCAATTGGCCAAGAAGCCTAAATTTCGGCCTATACATGGAGACACTCTAGGAAATTCTAGCCAATTTTATTGGTTAAGATAATAAGATAAGAAACTACTAGGCAAAGAAATAAATAGAAAATAAAATAGACATGCATTTAAGGAACAAGTTGAGACAACTCATTAAAGAAGGAAGTAGTATGGTTGAGGTCATAAAGACCCCAACCAAAGCCGCCCCCCTTAATGTCTAGACATGGAGGATTTTAAATCCTACCATGGTTACTTTTCTCTAAACCAAGGTTAATGTAACCATGATTTAATAAAGTAACTTTGGTTAACACAAAAAGTAACTATGGTTGAGCAAAGTAACCAAGGTTAAGTTAGATTAACCTTGGTTAACATGCAAGGAAGCCCTAATCTCACCAAATCCCTCCAAAAACCGTCCCCTCCTAAGCCTCCAAAGATGTTTTAACTTCAACCATTCTAGAAGCCTCTATCTCTCCTATTGCAAGAGCAAAAACACTTAGCAAAATCTCCATTTTCCTCATCAAGGATTTCGGCCATTCCATCTTGAGGGCTAGAGCTTCAAGTTCACTTCAAGACCCCAAGGAGACATCTAGGTAAGTCTTGTTCCTAGCCTCCTTAAGAGAACTCTCATCTTGATAAGAATGAAACTCACATGCACCCTCTTGTTCCATGCCTAAAAACCGTGGGTTTTATGGTGAAAATAGGGGAAAGCTATCAACTTTCTTAGGTGGAGATACATTGAGGTGCTTGAACCTCCATTCCAAGATTACTTTGGTAAGATGCTTTAACTTTAAAGATGACCTAGTTCCTCCATTTGAATAAAGAACTAACTTTTTTTTATTTCCCTCCCTCAAAACCGTGTGTTCAAGGTGAAGAGGGTGAAGGATTTCATCACATCTCACTTCATAACCAAGCAAAGGCAAGAGCTTTAGCTTGAAGAGGCAAGTATACTTCAACCCCTTACAATATATGTGATTATGTGCATACTTGAATGTCTAGAAGCCTAAGATATGACTCTAGTGAAAATATGCCTAAGTTGTTACCTTTTTCTTATATTTTGAATTTGTTGGACTAGAGGACTGTTTTGTTTGAAAGAATGAACAGCCTATGTGAATGACTTTTGCATGCTAAAAGAGACTTGAATTTAGTATAGGAAAGCCTTATCATGTATATTGAATTGTCATTAACTTGGATCATAGGCTAAAGAACAAAATTAGGAAGGAAAGGATATTTCTATGCATGTTGGCTGAAAACAGAATTCTGGACAGATTTTATGCCAAATTGATGGACTTAGTTAAGGACCTTCTAAGTGTTGGATTGAGCTTATTTTTGGTATGGTCGTAGCTTATTATGTCTAGTTTATTGTGGCTTTGGAATTTCTGGAAAATCCTTTGTGGATTGGCCAGAAATGAATTTTTAGTAACAAGGGGTCGAAACAGCTTCTGGTCGTAGCACCTTAGGGAGAAAAATTATTTAAGTACCTTAAACATCTTGGATTGACCTGAAATTTTTACAGGAAGTACTTAAGACCTAGGGCTAAATATCCATGTAAAGAAATTGATTTTATCTATTGATCTTGATGGTAAACCATTGAAGGAATTTCAGTGTAACATTCTGGAAAACCGGACAGATTGACCCTTTGTGCTTGTATGAATTGTATCGTATTTGTTTTAACCTGTTTTGGTGAAAGGGACATTTGAATATTGTTCACAAAGGAAATAGGAAGGATTTCCAGGTGCTAAGTGAGCCCCATAATAAGTTTATGAATGGAGACAAGGTAAGGAATGGAGTTGAGAGTGCAGCAGAATTTCTGTTGTACCCCTGTTGGGAATTATTTTTATTGAGGTATCTATGCTTGTCAAAATCGCATGAAATTTGTACAGAATGTAGTTAAGATCATGTGGTGCATGTCCATATTTTTAGTTTCTGGAAAGTAGGCTAAAAAGGTTGATTTTAAGGCCGGACAATACAGGACATGCTGCTGGTTGTTTTCCAGCCCATGAAGAAGTTGTTTATGATGTTATAAGTGCATTTTACCATGTCGCATCCCATGCACTTGCATTGACATGCTCATATGTTCCATGCTCATGATTTTATTGATGTTTTATATAAAGTTTCTGTTTTGAAAGAATTCCGTCCCTTCTGGCCAGCTTAACCCGTCACAGATCCGGGGTTAATTGATCTGAAAAGTTATAAGAACCGATCCAGGCCCGGTATAATAGGTCTGAAGATGATCACGATTATAAGAACCAATCCAGGCCCGGTATAATAGGTCTGAAGATTTTAAGAACCGATCCAGGCCCGGTATAATAGGTCTGAAGAGTATAAGAACCGTGCCAGGTCCGGTATAATAGATCTGAAGGTGATCATGTTATAAGAACCGAGTCATGCCCGGTATAATAGGCTGACACACTCTCTTGTTTTACGATGAGCATGATTTGAAAGAAAGAAAGAAAGTTCAAGTATTTTCATGAGCATGTCTACTTGAAAGAAAGAATGTTTTCCCGTTGCATTTGCATCGCATTCACATTTTCATACGCATTACGCATGATACCCTTTTCATAGAAGTAAGGTTTGGCGATGGCATGTAAAATCTAACTAAGTGATGACACTTAGATTTTAGCTAAGTATTGATATGACTTTAAGTATGATGCTTCGGAAAGGTAATGGAAGGTATGTTCTAACTTAAGGAATTGGGGTTTGATTCTTGTATGCAGTTTTCTCTTTATTGTAAGGTGTTATTGTATACTTGCTGGCGACTCTGTCGCTCACCCATTTATTTTTCCCCCCAGAACCAGGTAATGAAGTCGAGTGGATTGATGATGAGCCAAGGATGCCATACCCGTAGGTTATGGGAATTGCCGTTAAGAGAATGAGGATGGAAGCTTTTGATGGGCCTTTGGGACATTTTGGGACTTAGCTATTTCTGATTCTCTTCGGATAATGTTTGTATAATTTTGCTATGTATTCGCGATTTGACGCTTTCGGATTAAGGATTCAAATTCCGCCGTATTTTTATCTACCTGTTAAGATCGTGACTTTGTAATCCATGTTTATCCATGGGTTTTTACGAGTTAAGTATCGACGCTTTGTACTTTTCCGAAAGGGAAGGTACGGCGGGTGCACCGTACGAGGGGTAGCCGAGTACGGGGCGCTACAGGTGGTATCAGAGCCGAGGCTCTAGATTCGGCAGAACGTAGAAGATAAGTTATGATCTTAGAAAACTAAGAATTGATCTTAGACTTAAGTCATGATCTTAGAAAAGAGATAGCTTTAGCTTAGACAACTTAGATTGGGAATAAGGTCCCTTGGTCAACCTGTTAGCCGATATGTCGCGTATTGACTCTTTTTCCTGCTTTAAATTCCTTTTCTAAGCATGTCTAAATTCAGTCAGTCATCTCGATCTATATATACATAAATATACCTTTCTGCTCCATATACAGATGGTTCGGACTCGTGGTAGACCTCGCAGAGATGCTGCCCATGCACCCGAACCAAACCCTCCACAACCTCAAGATCAAGTCCCTCCACCTCCTCCTCAGAATCAGAATCCACCGCCTCCTCCTCCGCCGCAGAATGAAAATCCCCCACCAGCTCAAGGAAACCCTCTTCCGCAAGTACCACTTGTTATTCCGGATTTCCAAGCATTCTGTCAGACCGTAACTCAGATTGGCCAGGGAATGATTCAGCAAGTTGCCCCTCCTCCTCCTTATGAACCGATAAGAGATGCGCAGTATTACTTTGAGAAGCTCAAGCGAGCGAATGTGCCGCCTTTTGAAGGCAAGTCTGACCCCGATATGGCTGAAAAATGGCTGGTATGATTTAAAATTATGCAATACTAAGTTGATAAATATTTTATTGCTGCGTAGTTAAAACCTTATATGATTCAGGCACTACTCTTATATGCTGCATGCCCGCAAATGTGTTGTTTGATAGTGGCGCCAGCCACTCCTTTATATCTAAGAAATTTGCAAAGGGATTAGACCACAATCCCATCCGGTTTAAATCACCCTATCGAATCCAAGCCGCTGGTGATCAAGTGCTTACGTCTCATTATCTATATAAGAATTGCACGGTCGAGCTCGATGACCATCGGTTCGCGGCTGATCTGATCCCGATTACTATGAGTGACTTTGACATTATTCTGGGTATGGACTGGTTGTCTAAGAACCATGCCCACATTGACTGCAATCAGAAGAAAGTCACTTTCAGAGCCCCGGAGCAAGAGGAAGTATCATTTCAAGGAGGTCCCAAGTTGAAGAAGTCAAAGAATATTTTTGTGAATACAGTACGTGCCCGTAGGGCATTGCGAAAGGGATGTCAAGGCTATCTTGTTTATGCTCTTAGTGTCGAGCAGGCAGCAGTGGATATTTCGCAAGTTCCAGTAGTTCAAGAGTTTCTTGATGTCTTTCCAGAGGAACTACCAGGACTTCCCCCTGATCGAGAGATTTCCTTTGAGATAAATCTCATCCCCGGAGCTGAGCCCATTTCTAAAGCTCCTTACCGTATGGCACCCGCTGAGCTGAAGGAATTAAAAGAGCAATTGCACGAGTTATTGGAAAAGAAGTTGATTCGTCCAAGTGTGTCGCCATGGGGTGCCCCAGTTTTATTTGTAAAGAAGAAAGATGGAGGTATGCGACTATGTATTGGTTATCGAGAACTCAATAAGATCACCGTAAAGAATAAGTATCCGTTGCCTCGGATCGACGATCTGTTCGACCAGCTTCGGGTCAGTAATTACCTAGTCTTATTTCAATATAATAATCATGAATAATATCTAAAGTATCCTAATGCAGGGAGCTCGGGTGTTTAGCAAAGTGGACCTAAGATCTGGATATTTTCAATTGAAGATAAGAGCTGAGGATATTCCTAAGACAGCATTCAGGACGAGATATGGGCATTATGAATTTCTCGTGATGCCTTTTGGACTGACCAACGCCCCTGCAGCGTTTATGGATCTTATGAATCGGGTGTTTCGGGACCAATTGGATAAGTATGTGGTAGTCTTTATTGACGATATCCTGATTTATTCGCCTGATGAGGAAACTCATACAGCCCATCTGAGGACAATACTTGGTATTCTAAGAAAGCATCAGCTCTATGCAAAATTCAGTAAATGTGAGTTTTGGTTGCAAAGTGTGTCATTTTTGGGCCATATTATTACTGAAAATGGGATTTCGGTTGATCCTAGAAAGATTGAGGCAATTACTGAGTGGCCAAGACCGACCAATGTCACTGAAGTAAGGAGTTTTCTCGGACTGGCCGGTTACTACCGAAAGTTTGTTGAAGGATTTTCAAGGATAGCCATGCCACTCACTAGATTGACTCAGAAGAAGACAAAGTTTGTATGGAATGAGGATTGTGAAAGTAGCTTTTCTGAACTAAAGGCAAGGTTGACGTCTGCACCTATTTTGGCTCAACCCATTTCAGGAGAACAGTTTGTGATCTATAGTGATGCTTCCAAGAATGGATTGGGTTGTGTTCTTATGCAAAATGGGCGTGTGATCGCGTATGCATCTCGCCAGCTTAAGCCATTTGAGCAGAATTATCCAGTACATGACCTTGAGCTTGCAGCAGTCGTATTTGCTCTAAAGATTTGGCGTCATTATCTGTATGGAGAGAAGTGTGAGATCTTCACGGATCATAAGAGTTTGAAATACCTCTTCACTCAAAAGGAGCTGAATATGCGCCAAAGGCGATGGCTTGAGTTGATCAAGGATTATGACATCTCGATTCAGTACCATCCAGGTAAAGCTAATAGAGTTGCCGACGCTTTGAGTCGTAAGACGAGTCATCCTCGCCAACCACCTTTACAGCGTGATATGGAAGAGTTTGGTCTGGAAGAAGTGAATTCGATTTCCGACGTGCTTGCAAAATTAGTAGTGGTTCCTTCTTTGATTGATAAGATTAAGGAGACTCAAGTTAAGGATGATGCATTGATGAAAGTTAAGAGCAAGTTGAAGGAGAAGCCATCTGACGATTTTGAAGTCCGTAGTGACGGCAGTTTGTGGTTTAGAAGTCGGTTGTGTGTGCCTAATGATGATGCAATAAAGAGTGCAGTGTTTCAAGAATCCCATAATTCACGCTTGTCTATTCACCCAGGAGCAAATAAGATGTATCATGACTTGAAGAAAAAGTTTTGGTGGCCAGGAATGAAGAATCAGGTAGCAGAGTTTGTCGAGAAATGTCTTGTATGTCAGAAAGTCAAAGCAGAACATCAGAGGCCAGCTGGATTGTTGCAACCACTTGAGGTGCCTGAGTGGAAGTGGGATCACATCGCTATGGATTTTGTGACCGATTTACCTAGGACAAGAATTGGATATGACACTATTTGGGTTATTGTGGATCGTCTGACGAAGAGTGCGCATTTCATGGCAATGTCGATTAAAGCACCCATGGAAAAGTTGGCTTCTATGTATGTTGATCAGATTGTATGTTTGCATGGAGTTCCTATGAGCATAGTTTGCGACCGAGACCCTCGCTTCACATCTAGATTTTGGACGGCATTCCAGAAAGCGTTGGGTACGGAAGTTCGCATGAGTTCGGCTTTCCATCCCCAGACCGACGGTCAATCAGAGAGAACAATTCAAACATTGGAGGACATGTTGCGTGCTTGTGTGTTGGATTTTGGAGGTAGCTGGGATAAGAGTTTGAAGTTGGTTGAGTTTTCATACAATAACAGCTACCATAGATCTATTGGAATGGCTCCTTATGAAGCTCTTTATGGCAGAAAATGTCGATCGCCATTGTATAGGGATGAGATTGGAGATAAAATTTTCACATGACCTGACTTAGTGGAGCAAACCAAGGAAAAGGTTATGATTGTGAGACAAAGATTGAAGGCTGCTCAGGATAGAAGCAAGGCGTGGGCCGATGTGAGGCGTCGACCACTTGAGTTTCAAGTAGGAGATAAAGTATTCTTGAAGGTATCCCCATCGAAAGGAGTAAAGCGGTTCGGAATTAAAGGGAAACTTAGTCCCAGATTCATTGGACCATTTGAGATCTTGGAAAAGATTGGAGAAGTTGCCTATAGACTTGCACTACCACCATCGTTGTCTCAATTACACAATGTGTTTCATATATCTCAATTGCGTAAGTATGTGCATGATTCGAGCCATGTTATGGATGAACAACCTTTGAGGATTGAAGCTGATATATCATATGTTGAGAAACCCGAGAGGATAATTGATAGGGAAGTGAAAGCATTGAGAAATAAGTCTATTCCTATGGTCAAGGTGCAATAAAAGAACCATTCAGTTGACGAGGCCACGTGGGAGTTAGGGGAAGACATGAAGCAAAAGTACCCATATCTCTTTGACAATTCATAAGTTTCGAGGACGAAACTTTATTGAAGGAGGGAAGGATGTTGTACCCCAACAATTAGGTACGTAAAAACTATGAATATGAGATGGAATAAAAGAGACGATTTCTTTTAGCGCATGTTACTTAAATCCTTTCAAGTCTCTTTACTTAATTCTTATTAAGGTGATACCAAGCCCAAATTAAATAAGGGAAACTTCAAGAGAGTAATACATGAGAGATAGGATTACATGAGCCATACATACTAACATATATGTGTGCACGTGTATATGTGATATGTATGCATACATATGCTAATCTTAGAATACAATAAAATAGGTGAAACAATATAGTACATGAACTAAAGTTACAAGAAATATCAATTGGCCAAGAAGCCTAAATTTCGGCCTGTACATGGAGACACTCTAGGAAATTCTAGCCAATTTTATTGGTTAAGATAATAAGATAAGAAACTACTAGGCAAAGAAATAAATAGAAAATAAAATAGACATGCATTTAAGGAACAAGTTGAGACAACTCATTAAAGAAGGAAGTAGTATGGTTGAGGTCATAAAGACCCCAACCAAAGCCGCCCCCCTTAATGTCTAGACATGGAGGATTTTAAATCCTACCATGGTTACTTTTCTCTAAACCAAGGTTAATGTAACCATGATTTAATAAAGTAACTTTGGTTAACACAAAAAGTAACTATGGTTGAGCAAAGTAACCAAGGTTAAGTTAGATTAACCTTGGTTAACATGCAAGGAAGCCCTAATCTCACCAAATCCCTCCAAAAACCGTCCCCTCCTAAGCCTCCAAAGATGTTTTAACTTCAACCATTCTAGAAGCCTCTATCTCTCCTATTGCAAGAGCAAAAACACTTAGCAAAATCTCCATTTTCCTCATCAAGGATTTCGGCCATTCCATCTTGAGGGCTAGAGCTTCAAGTTCACTTCAAGACCCCAAGGAGACATCTAGGTAAGTCTTGTTCCTAGCCTCCTTAAGAGAACTCTCATCTTGATAAGAATGAAACTCACATGCACCCTCTTGTTCCATGCCTAAAAACCGTGGGTTTTATGGTGAAAATAGGGGAAAGCTATCAACTTTCTTAGGTGGAGATACATTGAGGTGCTTGAACCTCCATTCCAAGATTACTTTGGTAAGATGCTTTAACTTTAAAGATGACCTAGTTCCTCCATTTGAATAAAGAACTAACTTTTTTTATTTCCCTCCCTCAAAACCGTGTGTTCAAGGTGAAGAGGGTGAAGGATTTCATCACATCTCACTTCATAACCAAGCAAAGGCAAGAGCTTTAGCTTGAAGAGGCAAGTATACTTCAACCCCTTACAATATATGTGATTATGTGCATACTTGAATGTCTAGAAGCCTAAGATATGACTCTAGTGAAAATATGCCTAAGTTGTTACCTTTTTCTTATATTTTGAATTTGTTGGACTAGAGGACTGTTTTGTTTGAAAGAATGAACAGCCTATGTGAATGACTTTTGCATGCTAAAAGAGACTTGAATTTAGTATAGGAAAGCCTTATCATGTATATTGAATGGTCATTAACTTGGATCATAGGCTAAAGAACAAAATTAGGAAGGAAAGGATATTTCTATGCATGTTGGCTGAAAACAGAATTCTGGACAGATTTTATGCCAAATTGATGGACTTAGTTAAGGACCTTCTAAGTGTTGGATTGAGCTTATTTTTGGTATGGTCGTAGCTTATTATGTCTAGTTTATTGTGGCTTTGGAATTTCTGGAAACTCCTTTGTGGATTGGCCAGAAATGAATTTTTAGTAACAAGGGGTCGAAACAGCTTCTGGTCGTAGCACCTTAGGGAGAAAAATTATTTAAGTACCTTAAACATCTTGGATTGACCTGAAATTTTTACAGGAAGTACTTAAGACCTAGGGCTAAATATCTATGTAAAGAAATTGATTTTATCTATTGATCTTGATGGTAAACCATTGAAGGAAAGTCGGTGTAACATTCTGGAAAACCGGACAGATTGACCCTTTGTGCTTGTATGAATTGTATCGTATTTGTTTTAACCTGTTTTGGTGAAAGGGACATTTGAATATTGTTCACAAAGGAAATAGGAAGGATTTCCAGGTGCTAAGTGAGCCCCATAATAAGTTTATGAATGGAGACAAGGTAAGGAATGGAGTTGAGAGTGCAGCAGAATTTCTGTTGTACCCCTGTTGGGAATTATTTTTATTGAGGTATCTATGCTTGTCAAAATCGCATGAAATTTGTACAGAATGTAGTTAAGATCATGTGGTGCATGTCCATATTTTTAGTTTCTGGAAAGTAGGCTAAAAAGGTTGATTTTAAGGCCGGACAATACAGGACATGCTGCTGGTTGTTTTCCAGCCCATGAAGAAGTTGTTTATGATGTTATAAGTGCATTTTACCATGTCGCATCCCATGCACTTGCATTGACATGCTCATATGTTCCATGCTCATGATTTTATTGATGTTTTATATAAAGTTTCTGTTTTGAAAGAATTCCGTCCCTTCTGGCCAGCTTAACCCGTCACAGATCCGGGGTTAATTGATCTGAAAAGTTATAAGAACCGATCCAGGCCCGGTATAATAGGTCTGAAGATGATCACGATTATAAGAACCGATCCAGGCCCGGTATAATAGGTCTGAAGATTTTAAGAACCGATCCAGGCCCGGTATAATAGGTCTGAAGAGTATAAGAACCGTGCCAGGTCCGGTATAATAGATCTGAAGGTGATCATGTTATAAGAACCGAGTCATGCCCGGTATAATAGGCTGACACACTCTCTTGTTTTACGATGAGCATGATTTGAAAGAAAGAAAGAAAGTTCAAGTATTTTCATGAGCATGTCTACTTGAAAGAAAGAATGTTTTCCCGTTGCATTTGCATCGCATTCACATTTTCATACGCATTACGCATGATACCCTTTTCATAGAAGTAAGGTTTGGCGATGGCATGTAAAATCTAACTAAGTGATGACACTTAGATTTTAGCTAAGTATTGATATGACTTTAAGTATGATGCTTCGGAAAGGTAATGGCAGGTATGTTCTAACTTAAGGAATTGGGGTTTGATTCTTGTATGCAGTTTTCTCTTTATTGTAAGGTGTTATTGTATACTTGCTGACGACTCTGTCGCTCACCCATTTATTTTTCCCCCCAGAACCAGGTAATGAAGTCGAGTGGATTGATGATGAGCCAAGGATGCCATACCCGTAGGTTATGGGAATTGCCGTTAAGAGAATGAGGATGGAAGCTTTTGAAGGGCCTTTGGGACATTTTGGAACTTAGCTATTTCTGATTCTCTTCGGATAATGTTTGTATAATTTTGCTATGTATTCGCGATTTGACGCTTTCGGATTAAGGATTCAAATTCCGCCGTATTTTTATTTACCTGTTAAGATCGTGACTTTGTAATCCATGTTTATCCATGGGTTTTTACGAGTTAAGTATCGACGCTTTGTACTTTTCCGAAAGGGAAGGTACGGCGGGTGCACCGTACGAGGGGTAGCCGAGTACGGGGCGCTACACCAATAATACACCATAGGCCGAAATATATATCTACATGTATATATATTACTGCTCACATGAGTACAAGTATATCATGTAAACATACTTTTCACAAAATTGAAGTCATAGATCAAAAGTAACTAAAGTTAGTGATGAAGTCCTCTTGGGGTGAGCCAAGAGGATAGCCGGTGGTTAAGGGGTCTATCCCCAAGCTCATTTACTTCATAAATTGCTTTGTCCCTTCTTATTTCTTAAGTTAGTTACTATTGTGGTTAAAAGAGTTACCATGGACTACTCATGGGTTTGAACCCGGTGGTTAGGAGGTATTTAGTATCTCCATTATGCTTGAGTCACTTTTTAGAGGGTTTAATGGAAAAGCTACAAGGTGGTTGAAGGAAATATTCATAGTAAAATCTTGATCCCTAATTCTACCTTCCATGTGTTTCACGGTTCCTAATAGAAATTTTAGTGAGTTACACATCCTTATATTAACATCATAATGTGACTACACCATGCATAACTATTTTATATTGTTGCTTTAATAAGCAATTAAGGTGTGTAGTTAGCCTTTTTTGCAAAAGGTGGTCTCTTAATTATTTCCTTTTACCCGGCGGTTTAATGGGGAAAAAGGAGTACTTTTCCTCTTTTCACGTTTTAAATCTCATTTAGTAGAACACTAAATGCTAGAATAACTCTCCATGCTTTCTTTCGCCAATATTAAAAAGGGTTTGTTGCTTGTAGTAAAAGAAACTCCACTTTAATGTCCTCAATACTCTAGGCCGAAATTAATGAGTAATCTTGGGAGGGAAAGCTATCAACTCACATGCTTCATATTTCATACTTGGGGTAACATACTATTTTCCTTAAATATAGAACAAACGTTGGTAAAGCTTAAAATATTCTCCTTCAGAAATATCGTTCCATTGCATCACTTCATACTAGCCCCGGATACAGTACTATTTTTGGTGGGATACAACATCCTCCCCCCTTATTATTAGTTTCATCCTCGAAACTGGAAATAGTATTGTACAAGCTTTCATGTTTCTTTATGTCCCTCACGTGGTTTCCTTCATGGCGCTTTTATGAATCTTTTTATTTCCTTCCAGAATTTTCCGTGGTCGTCGTTTTCGTTACTTCTAATTCTGCTCCAATCATGGCCACTTTCTCCCTCTACAATGTTTTGCAAAAGGCTAGGGTATTAGCGGTTTTCATTAAACAACTACAATGGCCCTACTGGCATCTAATTCATTTTGCCCTTGGCAGGCTGGTCGTAGAATCTATAGGGATGTAATCTCCACTCCATCCGGAATTTAGGAAGGTTTATGAAAATCTAGTAGGTCTTTGATTCTCTGTCTTCACCTTTGGATGTATAAGATCAAATAAAACGTCTTTCCATCCTCATAGGACCACTTTGTTCAGCCTTTCTTAAGGGTTACGTCTAAACTTATCCTTTATTCTCTATACCCATTATCACTGCTTATCTCTTTATCTCAAGCATCTTTAATCTTGATTCCATGTTTCAATAACAATATTCACTCTAGAGTTGTTATTGTATACGACCACCTTCGAATATCTTCCATACATGCTGTCTCGTATATTTCACTAATAAGGTATCTTTATAGCTTGATGAACCCAATCCTTCACTAGGTATTCCTAGTTCGTCTATTTCATAACAATCAAACTGGAATCGTTGTTCCCATTCGAAACCTTATGTTCTTGACGTCTCAAATATCCCTCGTCCCCTATAGGATCTGTGATTTTTCTTTCACGGCACAGAATAAATTAAGGTATTATTGTTCACCTTAAATTGACCAACTAACTCCTTGGTCTTAAGTAACGGTACCTGTTCTTTATTGTAGTCTTATTGAGCTCTACTTATCCAGGTATTTACCCGACTGTTTGGGGATCCTAACATTCCGTGGCGTATTCTAGTTTTCATGCTTTAGTTGTGCTACCCTAGTTGTCTTCCTTGTTCACTTACCACTGATTATGTAGAAATCTTTCCTAAAGGTTCCTTATCACATTGCTCTGTGACTTTTCATACTTAGGAAATAAGGAAGGTAAAACATAGGTACTTTGTATTTAAGTTGGATAGTCAGATGTACCTATTTACGGTTCAAGTGTCTCAGAGATCCATGGATAAACCATTCTTCGGTTTAGACTATTATTTCTGGTTGTCTCGTTGGTGGTCCTATGTGAATATGGCTGCCACCTTCTACCTCGTCTTTTGATACGATCGTTAAGTCTCTTATTTCGTTCTTCCATTATCTTATTATCTCGCTCTGCTCTATAACAATCCCTCAGCAATTCATCAAAGGTCTTCGAATATGCTTTGACTAGCCGGATCTTAATCTGAGGGTTTAAAGCGCGCATGAATCGGATCACCTTATACTTTCCATCTTCCATAATCCAAGAAACGTACCGTCCTAATGTGGTGAACCGATGAGCGTATACTGAGACGGTAGTTTCTGGCTCTTGTCTTAATGTGTCAAATTCTTCAATCCTCCTCACGACCAAGTCCGGAGAAAGAAAGAACTCACAAAATTCTTCTAGAAACTTCGTCCAAGTTATCGGTCGAGGCAGTGGCTGGATGCTAGTCCTCCACCACTGACTGGCCTTACCAATCAGAAATGGCCAAAAAATTTGTGCCCTTATCTCGTCCGGCACCCAAATCAGCAAAAGGCTACTTTCGACTTCATTTAACCATTCTTCTTCTTCTTCTGAGCTAGACTCTCTGCCAAATCTCGGAACATGTGCTTTAACTAACTGTAGATAGTAGAACCCACTGCTTCCCGATGGTGACAGTGATGATATCAGTTTACCAGACTGTGATGTAATCTGCACCACGTAGCATCGGTTTTATTCGAAGTTGACATATCGAGATAAGTGACCAAATTTAATTCGTATTCCAATGAAAATTCCAAGTGGGCATGCAACAGATACGATACGAATTAAATTGTATGAAATGTCATCAACTAGGGCTTTATCATCATGTCCAAACCTTAATTTCCAGTCTAAGTCATCCTAGTCTAAGGTCAACTCTCTTTCTAAGATCATGACTTATGTCTAAGATCAACTTAGATTTCTAAAATCATAACTTAATTCTATATTCTGTCCGGATCTAGAGCCTTCGCTCTAATACCACCTGTAGCGCCCCGCACCCCGGCCCAGCCGGATACGGTGCGGCCGCTGTACTTCACTATGGAGAGTACCAGGCGTCAATCCATAACATGTCTTAGTCCATAACAAAATATGTGGACCTTCATGCTTACACATCAACAAGTAAGCGAAACCGAGACAGAATAAAAACTTTTAAAATAAAAGCGTCTAAACATCCATCATAAGTCTTACAAACATGTTCACAAATGCGGAAATCCGAAAGTTAATGTTTCCAACATAAGTTCATAAAAGTTCATCAATCATGACCATCTCGACACAAACCCTTAAGTCATCCTCCTTTCGCTCTTCTACGGATAAGGAAACGTAGGCTCGTCCTTGATCCATTCGACCCTATTTCCTACGGGTTTTGCAAGGAAAAATAAGGGGTGAGTGACAACGTCACCAACAAGTAAACCATAAATAGTGATGAATTAAATGGAATGTACATACAAGAACCAAACCCCAAAAATTTTTGGTTTGGTAACATACCTGACCTTCCATCCAATATTCGTAAGTGATAAGCTCATAACTTATTAAAACTCATAACTTAGGAGATATCAAGTCATAACATGTTAGCCTAAGTAACAGTGTACCAACTATTCGACTAACCATTAAATGCAGCATGCATGAGTATGCACATGTGATGCATCGTGATAAATATGAGGATAAATTCTTTCTTTCTTTCTTTTTTTCAAAACATCATCGTCAATAAAAACAAGAGTGTTCAGATCTATTCTATCCAGATCTGAGGCGGTCATATTCTTCCCTTCGAATCTATTATTTCCGGATCAGAAAACGATCACATCATCACTCATAGTCATCAGGTCTATTCTTTCCGGGCATGTACACTCGTATTCATCATAATCCGGTCTATTCTTTCCGGGCCTGTACAGTCATAATCATCATAGTCAGGTCTATTCTCTCCGGACCTGTACGGTCATAATCATCAGATCAATTAACCCCAGATCTGGAACGGGTTAAGCTGGCCAGAAATAAATGGTACCAATAGAAAGCGTTCTTTTCAAAACCAAATCTTTGCTTTAAAAAAACAATTTTTCATCATTCATTATCATAAAATCAGTTTCATGAATCATGTAAGTGACGATGATGCAATGTATGACGCGCACTATGCAATTCGTGACAAAACACATCGCATACATACATGTATGATCATATTCTTTAGGCTGGAAAAATTTCCAGAATTATGGTTCCGTTTGCTCGGCCTAGAAACCTCATATTTTAGGCCAATTATCATGATTTCTTGACATACACATGCATAAGGGTGTCTTTTCTACTCGCCCATAAAAGTTTCATAACATTTCGAGACATGTAAGACCCTTAAGCTATTAAATTACTAAACAGGGTACTGCTGAATTCAGTAGTGCAGCACTCCTCTTTTACCTTTCTTTCAAGCCCAATAAGTCTTATTTAATCTAGGCCAAAACCTGGAAAATACTGCAAACATACCGAGAATTAATGTTCATAAGCCCAAGATGTTCAAACAGATATACACCGCAAGAACGAAGTCTCCCAACTAGTTTCGTAATTCGGCCCAGTTTTCCAGTTTCGTAGCGTTCACTTAATTTCAGTAGTTACCCCTTAAAATAATAATTTCAAGATGATTAATTTACATGGACAATTCTCATCTATGTCCTAAGTAATTGTCATGAAATTTCCGGGGTAATATAATAACTTTTAAGGGGTCATTTACTCACTTTTCCAAAAACGGGTACGTGCTGATTCTGGAGTGGCCAGTTTTACTACAAATTTTATTGTGATCAAACCGTAAGTCCTTTTTTAAAAATTCCAAATCACAGAATTAGTAAACACATAAAGCTAGCATCCTACCAAAAATCAGCCCATTTTCATATTTATAAGGTCCATTTTCGGGTCAATCAATACATCACTTAAATTCTGTCCAGTCCAGTAATTTCAGCTTGACCAGTTTTACTAAAAATTCCATTAAGGACAAACCATAACTTCTTTTACCAAAATTCCAACTTTCATATTTACTATATACATAGCGCTAATGTCATGCAAAAAATTATCTTAATTGAATGCCTCTAGTATCCCTTTTCAGGTCATACAAAACGTCACATGAATCTGTCCTGTTCCAGTGATTTTTCCTTTTTGTCACTTTACTTACTACAAGTGTTCCAACTTAAGTTACTCTTCAAACATGTCTTACTAATCATCAAATACTTTCTTAGCATAAACTTTACAGGTTCTAATACATTCCAAAGGTCACCTACAAATCATTTCAAAACGGTTTTGAAGGTTACACATAGTACACCTTGATTTGGCACATTTTGTACATAATAAAGTCTATTCTTGGCACATCTAGTTTGTATGCCCCATACCCCCAAAATAGCCTGTTTCATACACATGCAAGGGCTTAAATTTTATTTTCATAATGAACATATTACACCTAAGTCATATGACATCCAAGCATTCAACTTATATGCATCCTTTACCCCACAAGTCACATTCCTTCACAAGAATATTATTCTCCCCACCCTTTTCATCCAACTGCCCCCTTACATAATAAAGGAGAGAGCTTTACCATATTCATGCATCATATTCATACTTAAAAGGGCAAAGAATCCATCTTTGAATAAATCTCATACATGCAAGTCACTTTTCTTAAGGAATCCGAACCCTTCATGCTTCAAGCTTAACATTTTCCATCTAAGATTAAATCTTAGTAATAGCTAGACATTCAAGCATATACTTTCACACAAGTCAAAAATATTTATAGTGTACTTGTCTCTTCAAGCTCAACCTTTCCTTAGCTTAAAACTTGGATAAAATGAAGTGAAGTATCCCTCCTCTTCAACATATACCCCACGGTTTAGAAGAGGAAAAGAACAAATGTTAGTTATTAACTTAAGTGAAAGATAGAACTAAATGGAGGTTAGATTGGCTTACCAAGATGAAACTTGAATGGTGTTCAAACCTCTAAGAATCTAGTACTCCTTAAGAGCTTGAAAGCTTGAACCTAGTGACCATGGGGGTCACGGTTTTTGAGCAAGAAAGGAAGATGCTATGTGAGCTTCACCTTTTGAGGTATAGAATTCACTAGAGAATGTTAGTATGTGACTTACCTAGACAAGGATTGAATTTGAAAATGGTTCTTTGACCTCTTGGCTCAAGTTAGCCGTATACCTTAAGGAAAAAGAGAGAAAAGTCTCTTGCCCTTTGGTAACCTCTTGGGTAGTAAGTAGGTTAAGAATGAATTAAGAGGCTTTTATTAAAAGAAGAGGGAAGAAGCCTCTTGGTTAGGGTATAGCCGGTGGTTTAATCATGAAGGGAGGGAAAGGTTTCTCATGTGCATGGTCATCATTAAGAAACTCATTTAAAGCTTAACCATAATTCACTTTTTAGGGTTCATGAAAAAGTCTTAAAGCCATTGTTGGCTCCAACAAGCCTCATGGCCGAATTCATATATTGATGTACTTATACATTCATGAATTTATTTTATCTATTAACCTAGCTTACCCATTTTTGTATCTCAATATATATATACACTATACTCATATGCGTTCTTAAAGTGTATTTGTCAAACCATTATCCATTAATTACACTCTTCGTGAAACTAAGGTCCTTAGACCAATAATACACCATAGGCCGAAATATATATCTACATGTATATATATTACTGTTCACATGAGTACAAGGATATCATGTAAACATACTTTTCACAAAATTGAAGTCATAGATCAAAAGTAACTAAAGTTAGTGATGAAGTCCTCTTGGGGTGAGCCAAGAGGATAGCCGGTGGTTAAGGGTCTATCCCCAAGCTCATTTACTTCCTAAATTGCTTTGTCCCTTCTTATTTCTTAAGTTAGTTACTATTGTGGTTAAAAGAGTTACCATGGACTACTCATGGGTTTGAACCCGGTGGTTAGGAGGTATTTAGTATCTCCATTATGCTTGAGTCACTTTTTAGAGGGTTTAATGGAAAAGCTACTAGGTGGTTGAAGGAAATATTCATAGTAAAATCTTGATCCCTAATTCTACCTTCCATGTGTTTCACGGTTCCTAATAGAAATTTTAGTGAGTTACACATCCTTATATTAACATCATAATGTGACTACACCATGCATAACTATTTTATATTGTTGCTTTAATAAGCAATTAAGGTGTGTAGTTAGCCTTTTTAGCAAAAGGTGGTCTCTTAATTATTTCCTTTTACCCGGCGGTTTAATGGGGAAAAAGGAGTACTTTTCCTCTTTTCACTTTTTAAATCTCATTTAGTAGAACACTAAATGCTAGAATAACTCTCCATGCTTTCTTTCGCCAATATTAAAAAGGGTTTGTTGCTTGTAGTAAAAGAAACTCCACTTTAATGTCCTCAATACTCTAGGCCGAAATTTATGAGTAATCTTGGGAGGGAAAGCTATCAACTCACATGCTTCATATTTCATACTTTTGGTAACATACTATTTTCCTTAAATATAGAACAAACGTTGGTAAAGCTTAAAATATTCTCCTTCAGAAATATCGTTCCATTGCATCACTTCATACTAGCCCCGGATACAATACTATTTTTGGTGGGATACAACACTCTACTTCTTCCGATCACGTAGATGATAGTGATTCTGAATCAGACAACGATGACTTAATTTTATTGGCTAAAGGCTTGAGAAAATTCATGAGAAAGTCATTTAAAAACAAACCTAAGGCTACATTGACTAAAAGAAATAAGAACAAGAAAAATGACTAGGATGTTAAACGTTACGAATGCGGTAAACTTGGACATCTATCGTATGACTGCCCTAATAACAACAAGCAAACAAACAAACACCCTGACAAGGATCGGACCAAAAATAGACACGTCTCAGAACCTAAGCAAAGGAAAAGATCTCTCAAGGCCTCCACTTGGAGTGATACATCTGATTCCGAGACTGATACAGAAGAGGAGACTGCACATGTATGTTTTGTATCCAAAGCATCATGCGAGGTATCTTCTGACTTCGATTCTGACTCTGAGCCTTCTTATGATGATCTTTTTAGTCAGTATTTAGAATTGCATAAATTTACTAAGACTCTCGCAAAATAAAAGAAACAATTAATTGAAGACAAGAAGTTGTTAGAATCTTCTGACACGAATCTTGTTGCTCAATTAAACGATTCAAAAGAAGAGTCATCATGCATCATTAATGCATTAAAGACAGAGATGTCATCATTGACCACTCATAATAATGAAATTAAATCCGAGATTTCAAATTTGAAATCAAGGAATGCGGACTTACAGAAAATGATGAAACAGTTTGATACGGGATCTAACATGCCAGATCGCATTATTTTATCACAAAAACATGATAGTGATAAAACCGGATTAGGATACATTGAGACAAATGAAGTATCCATTAAACCAACCAAGTCTGTCTTGTCTAAGAAAGTAGACACTCCAAAAGAAAATACGGCGTCTAAGATGACGCATAGACCCCCTCTCCCCTCGTCTCGTCATACTTCTTCTTCATATCATGCGAAATACAATTATGTGCCATATAGATATGAGAAGAAACAAGTGATGCATATACGACATTCATTTCATCAATCTAGATCATGTACTATGCACACCAACACGAGGACATATTAAAAACGTACTCTATATAATGCGTATAAAGGAGTTCTTGGCCAAAGGCCTAAAGTTCACTCACCACATGTCTACTACATTGCTCCTTCATCCATATTCTTACCATTTGCTATACCGAGAAGGATCACCCAAGTATGGGTACCGAAAGGTACTTTTACTAAGAGGTGAATAACTAACTCGTAAGGGCCCAAAATTAAAAGGGTACCTAAATCACTTTTGTGCATTGCAGGGAACCCACACATCAAAAGATACATCTATCAAGTGGTTCCTTGACAGTGGTTGCTTAAGGCACATGACGGGTGACCCGAGCTTGTTCACAAAGTTAAAGAAGGTCACAAAAGGTGGATCCGTGACCTTTGTAGACAACAATGAAGGCAAGATCATCGGAAAAGGTACAATTGGAAACCCACGCACCCTTCAAATCTGCAACGTCTTTTTGGTAAGCAACTTATCCTATAATCTTCTTAGCATTTCACAATTTATTGACAATGGTTTTGATGTGTGTTTTACTCATCCATACTGCAATATAATAAATAAAAATGGAGAAACATTTTTAAACGGAAAACGGGAAGGAAACATCTTTACACTTTCTATGGATGATATGTTAGACGCTAAGGTTAAGTGTTTAGTGTCAAATAAACCCAACGTAAATTTGTGGCATAGATGTTTAGGACACATTGGCATTTCTACACTTGAAAAACTCCAATGAAAGAACCTAATACGAGGATTACCTACACTTGATTTAGACAACTTTCAGTTGTGTGAATCTTGCATAAAAGGCAAACAAACACGCGAGTCACTTAAACCTAAAAATGAAATAAGCACGACTAGAGTTTTAGAATTATTACACATTGATTTATTTGGTCCTAGTCGCACTGCGAGTCTCGGTGGACGTCATTATGCTTGTGTGATTGTTGATGATTTTTCTCGTTATACTTGGATGTTGTTTCTTGCACATAAAGATGATAGTGCCATTGAGATTGCGAAACTAATAAAACAACTTGAAAATCAATATGGTGTCAATGTGAAAAGGATAAGAAGAGATAGAGGCGATGAATTTAAAAACAAGGACATGATTTCATTTTGCGAAGAAAAAGGAATTAAACACGAGTTTTCGCCACCTAGAACTCCACAATTAAATGGAGTAGTAGAAAGAAAGAATAGGACATTACAAGAAATTGTTAGAACCATGTTGTGTGAGAATAAATTGCCTAGATTTTTGTGGGCGGAAGCCGTAAATTGTGCATGCTACATAGTTAATCGTTTGTCTATTAGAAAGAAAATAAATAAGACGCCTTATGAGATATTAAATGATCGCATGCCTAAAATTGATTACCTTCGTGTGTTTGATTGCAAATGCTTTGTTTTAAATACGAAAGATAATTTAGATAAGTTTGAATCTAAATCAATTGAATGTATCTTTGTTAGGTATTCTGTGAACTCAAAAGCATATAGATGTTATGATCCTATCACTAGACAAATTCTAGAATCCATTAATGTGAAGTTTAATGAATTTGGTGAGATTGATAAAGATAAAGAATATGATGATGATTTCGAATTGAAACCCGTGTTGAATGATGATGATGGCACGCATGATATGCATGATACACTAGAAATGCATGATCACTTAGAAATGCATGAGAACATAGAAAGTAATCAACAAGATGGCATAGAGATCACCCACACGATCTCATTATAGGCGATATCACTCATGGTGTACGACCACGTAGAAGAATAAATGCGGATGAAATAAATCAATTTCATGCCATGATTTCTAAAATCGAACCTAAAAATGTGCATGATGCCTTGAGTGATTCTTCTTGGATTGATGCTATGCATGACGAATTTAATCAATTTGTTAGAAATGACGTATGGGATTTAGTGCCACGACCACAAGATAAGACTATAATAGGCACAAAGTGGGTGTTTAGGAATAAAATGAATGAAGAAGCAAAAGTTGTTAGAAACAAAGCGAGACTTGTAGCACAAGGATATAATCAAGAAGAAGGAATTGATTATGATGAAACATTTGCACCCGTAGCACGCTTAGAAGCCATACGATTTTTACTTGCTATTGCTTGCATGAAAGATTTTAAACTTTATCAAATGGACGTGAAAAGTGCATTCTTAAATGGATTTATACAAGAAGAGGTATACGTGAAACAACCACCCGGTTTTGAAGATTTGAAACATCCCGATCACGTGTACAAACTAAAGAAGGCACTATACGGTCTAAAGCAAGCACCTAGAGCATGATATGATCGTTTTGCTACTTTCCTTTTAGAAAATGATTTTAAAAGAGGCACTATAGATAGTACTTTATTTTTAAAACAAGATAAATCGGATTTACTCATTATTCAAATTTATGTTGATGACATCATTTTCGGCTCCACTTCACATAAACTTGTTGAAGATTTCGAAACTTGCATGAAATCGGAATTTGAAATGTTTATGGTTGGTGAATTAAATTACTTTCTTGGCTTGCAAATTAAACAAACGAGTAAAGGTATACATATTAGCCAAGTTAAGTATATAAATGATATGATTAAAAAGTTCAATTTTGAGAATAAAACCATCACCCACCCCTATGAGTGTCACAACTAAATTAGATAAAGATGAACATGGTAAGGATTTTAATAATGCCTTATATAGATCTATGATTGGCTCTTTGCTATATCTTACTGCTAGTAGGCCTGATATCATGTTCAGTGTATGTATGTGTGTAAGTTTTCAAAGTCAACCTAAGATGTCTCATTATAATGTCGTGAAAAGGATATTTCGATATATTAAGCACACACCCACCTTAGGCATTTGGTATGATAAAGATTGTGAATTTAACTTGCATGCCAATACTGATGCTGATTATGGTGGATGTAAAATAGATAGGAAAAGCATGAGTGGCACTTGTCAATTTATAGGAAACTCACTTATTTCTTGGTTTTCCAAAAAGCACGCAAGCGTAGCTTTATCCACTACTGATGTCGTAACCCTGTTGCAAGCTCTTCTTGTACCTAAGGATGAATTAGTTAATATGTGGCCATGCACGTTGTGCTTAGAGTTAATTTAGTTGGTAATTGTTGTAAGTAAGGCATGAGGACACTATATGTATTCACAAGACTAGGATCTATTGTTTTATGGCTTTATGGTTTTCGGCCAAGCCAATAAGGAAGATGATTAGTTGGCATGAGATAAATATATTGATATTCATTTACTAGAAAAGAATAAATAAGAAGGGAATAAAAGAAAAAAAATAATAAATATATTGGCTAGTTGGGGTCATTTAAGACCCCAACCGCCGGCCACCATAAAGAGAGGAGGGGAGGGAAAACACAATTTAAAGAGAAGGTGGCTAATAATTAAAAGTAACCTAACCAATCCTAAAATAAACCATGGTTAGGAAAAAGAAACCATGGTTGACCCAAAAGTAACCTTAGTAAGTGGAAAGTAACCCTGGTTAACCCAAGGTAACCAAGGTTAAGCATTAACTTGAAAGACCTAGAGCACAAACCATAACCCCCACCCTTATTTCCCACGGCTAGGATAGCAAAGAAGGAAAGAATTCCCTCCAACTTACACTCAAACATTTCAAGCAAAAAAGGAACCTCTTCCATCCCCTTCTTCCCTCCCCACTCACGGCCAAGTGCACACCAAGGAGAAGGGAACTCTTCCAAGACCAAGTAAGCTTAGGTAAGCATTCACAACCTCCTAAGAGTGACATTTATGATTTTATGAAGATGAAACTCATGGGTGTTCTTCTTTGTCCCAAAACCGTGACCTTCATGGTCACTAGGCTCAAGGATTCCAAGCCTTCAAGAACTCTAGCCAAGTTGGACAACTCACACCTCCTTTGAGAAGGAGAAAGGCTTCAACTTTGACACATATCCAAGAAGAGTAGGCAAGCAAGGCAAGTACACTATACTCTTCATGGTTTGAATGTGAAAGTGTGTGCATGAATGACTAGAAAGACTTAAGGTTTGATCTTAGTGATGAAATGGTAAGCTTTAAGCCAAAAGCTTTCGGCTTTATACACATGAGAGTGTAGGAAGAGCACTTTGTTCTAAAGATGAGTTCTTTGATGACTTTATGCATGTTTATGTCTTAAACTAGGCTTGAATGTGTTAAAGCTTTCTTCGTTTGGGTTGAAGGTAGCCACGGTAGAAGGGATATGGGGAGAGAAGGGGGTGAAGTTGCATGTAAGATGATAACAAAGCAAGAAAATGGGGGAAAGACTTGATCTTGTGCATGTTAGGATTGAAATGCTTTCGATTTTGGTAATTTTCTCTGTAGCATCCGCAAATGGGGCTGACATGGTGTGTGGGTGTGTTCATCTTAGGGCTGATACCATTTATGGTGACAATAAGGATAAGCCAAGAACATTTAGGAAGAATTTATGTCCACTGAAAATTCTGGAGCTGGATTAGAAATTAGGCTGACTTGCGAAGAAAGAAAAGGGACCTTAGGGACCTTCAATTTCAGTTATTTTTGGTGTGATGATAGTTTTACGTGTTTGTTAGTAGTGAGAGTTGGAATCACCTCAAAAAGAGACACGGTTTATTTTTAATGAATTTCCTACTAAGATTTGGTCTTGCTGGAAAATGAGTACTGGACAAAACTTAAGCAATATGTTTAGCAGCTTAAAAATGAACCTTAGAGGTATGAAAATCCACTAATTTTCGGCCGGGTATTAGCCTCATGAATGAAGAAGAAATGACAGCTGGAATTCCCTCAAAATAAGTTGTGGTTTATTTTTAATAAATTTTCTACTAAAACTGGTCAAATCAAACTAGGCTGGGTAAACAGAATTTATGACCCACTTTGAATGGCCTGGAAAAAGGCCTTAAAGAATTGATCTTGGGCTAAAAATTGGTAGGATGTTAGCTCAAAGAGTTTATGAGGTTAGGGAGTTGGAATTTCTGGAAAAAGATCAAAGGATTGACCACGATAAATTTTATAGTAAAATATGGTCATTTCAGAATTTTGATTGCATGGATACGTAAAAAGGAGTAAATGGGTCTCTTAATGACATCGTAAGTCCGCAATGCATGCATGACACTCGCTTATGACGGTCAAGGATGAATAGATGTGGTTACATGAGTTTAACACGAGTAGTTTAGCAAGGAATGCGTTAAAATAAGTGAATGATACGAAGCTGGAAAAATTCCAGCATTGTTAGCGAGACATGCCCGTTCTTGTGTCATATGCCGTGTTCGAGTTTGCACGTTGCATGTCATACATTGCATCATCGTCACATGCATGATTTTATGATATGGATTTTACGTGAAGGAATGATTAAAAGCGTTTTTCAAAAAGGATGACTTCGTTTTGTTTTCTTAAAACGCTTCTCCACCGGTACCGTGTGTGTGTATGAGCTGGCCAGTATGAACCTGAGCAGATCCGGGTTAAGTGATCTGAATGGAAAGGAATGATGTTACCGATCCGAATCCGGGATTAATAGATTCGAAGGGGAGAAGTTACCGCCTCAGATCCGGGAAGATAGATCTGAACAGAAAGGAACATGAGCAGATCCGGGTTAAGTGATCTGAATGGAAAGGAATGATGTTACCGATCCGAATCCGGGATTAATAGATTCGAAGGGGAGAAGTTACCGCCTCAGATCCGGAAAGATAGATCTAACACTCTATGGTTTTATGACGATGATGTTTTTTAAAAGAGTAAAGCATGAAAAGGCATTTTCGCATTTTATCATAACGCATTACATGTGCATATGCATGCATGTCACTTGTGGAGTCGTAATGTAGTGTCACAGGTTACTGATGCTGAGTAGTCACGATCTCGCAAGTCCTAAATGAAGGTGATTATTGTTTTAGTAATAAATGCACGTTCCGTTCTCCTTATGTTATATTTTCATTCTATTTAGTGATGTTATTAAGTTATGATCTTATTGCATTAAGCTATGATCCTTATCAAATGATGATTGGAGGACAGGTATGTTTCCAAACCAAGTATAATATGGGGTTCGGTTCTTGCTCGTACTTTCTATTTAACTCATGATTATTATAGTATACTTGCTGGTGACGTTGTCACTCACCCTATTTTCCTCTCCAGAGGTGGCAGGAGATAAAGTCGAATGGATTGATGACGAGCCTAGGGTACCCTATCCGTGAGGGCGTTAGAGGAGGGCCAGGATTGGTGGACCGAGCACCCAGCATGAAGGAATGATGATGATGTTTGTAATAGTGATGGGAAACTATTTACTTTTATCGCTTTCTGACTTTGTCGTGTGGGATGTAAACCCTAACTGCTTTTGATGGTACTTATGCTTGGAGTTTTAAATTCTGCCTCGGTTTCAATTACTAATTGCGCGAAGGAACGAAAATCCATGTAATTTTACCATGGATCACGACGCGTATGGAAGACGTCTAGTACTCTCCTTAGTGAAGTACGGCGGGTGCACCGACTGCGGCGGCACCGGGGTGCGGGGCGCCACAGGTGGTATTAGAGCTAAGGCTCCAGATCCGGGCAGAATGTAGAACTAAGTTATGATTTTAGTCAACTAAGCTTGATCTTAGACCTAAGTTTTGATCTTCGATGAGAGTTGACCATAGTACGGAACGACCTCGATCTACGAGATTAGGTACAATCCATTGGTAGGCCCCACCTAAACGACCTATCCTGACAGTAATGAATATATGCCGGCGTTTTTCAGATGTATTCAGTTATATTTTGATATAACATTCCTATACTAAACAAAGTCGACGCTGCGTGATGCAGATGGTGCGACCCAGAGGAAGACCGACCAGAGCTAGGCTCGAAGTACAAGAGCCTGTCCCACCCCCGCCTGCTCAGGTCCCTTCGCAAGGAATATTGAAAAAGGCCCAACTAATAGTGATGAGCCTTATAGAATCCAGGCAGCCGGGGAGGGAACAGGTGCTTGTAGCCCACTAAGTGTTCAAAAATTGTGAACTTGAGATTAATAACCATCGATTTGACGCCGATTTAATTTCCATACCCATGGTGGACTTTGATGTGATTCTTGGAATGGACTGGCTTTCCAAGAACTATGCCAACATTGATTGTAGTAGGAAGCAAGTTACCTTTAAGGACCCTACACATAAGGATGTAACGTTTTCAAGGAGGATCGAAGTTACGGAAGGACCCTAGGAACCTTTATGTAAATGTAATTCGCGCTAGTAGAGCTTTAAGGAAAGGACATCAAGGATATTTGGTGTATGCTATAAACACGGACCAAGCAACCACAGACCTAACCCAGGTTCCAGTAGTCCGAGAATATCCGGAGGTTTTTCCGGAAGAATTGCCAGGCCTTCCCCCGGAACGAGAAATCGCCTTCGAGATCAACCTAATTCCTGGAGCTGAACCGATATCAAAGGCCCCATATAGAATGGCCCCTGCAGAACTGAAAGAGCTTAAGGTGCAGCTACGGGAATTGCTAGAAAAGAAGTTAATACGCCCAAGTGTGTCGCCTTGGGGAGCTCCGGTGTTGTTCGTCAAGAAAAAGGACGGAAGTATGCGAATGTGTATTGACTATAGAGAACTCAATAAAATCACCATAAAGAATAAGTACCCCTTACCAAGGATCGACGATTTGTTCGACTAGCTGCGGGGAGCAAGAATTTTCAGTAAGATCGACCTTCGCTCAGGATATTTTCAATTGAGAATCAAAGCTGAGGACGTCCCCAAAACGGCATTTAGAACCCGTTATGGACATTACGAGTTTCTGGTAATGCCGTTTGGACTAACCAATGCGCCTGCCGCATTCATGGATCTAATGAACCGAGTTTTTCAAGAACAATTGGACAAGTTCGTTGTAGTCTTTATAGATGATATCTTAATATACTCGCCAGATGAGGGAACCCACGCAACTCATTTAAGGATCGCCCTAGACATTTTATACAGAGAGCGATTGTATGCAAAGTTCAATAAGTGAGAATTCTGGCTACGAAGCGTAGCTTTCCTAGGACATGTGATATCCGGGGAGGGAATATCTGTAGATCCTAAGAAAATCGAGGCAATCACGGAGTGGCCCCGACCGACCAACGTTACGAAGGTACGAAGTTTTTTGGGTCTCGCAGGTTACTATCGGAAATTTGTAGAAGGATTTGCACGGATTGCTCTGCCCATGACCCGTTTAACCCAGAAGAAAACCAAGTTTGAATGGGCCTCAGATTGTGAGGGTAGTTTTGCTGAATTAAAGAAGAGACTGACTTCTGCCCCAGTCTTGGCGCAGCCCCTTTCTGGTGAAGATTTTGTGGTATACAGCGACGCCTCTAAGCACGGGTTAGGATGTGTGCTAATGCAAAAGAATCGAGTAATCGCATATGCATCTCGACAGCTGAAACCCTTTGAACAAAACTACCCAGTACACGACCTGGAGTTAGCAGCGGTAGTTTTCGCACTAAAAATATGGAGACACTATTTGTACGGCGAAAAGTGCAAAATCTTTACGGATCACAAAAGCCTCAAATATTTGTTCTCTCAGAAAGAATTGAACATGCGACAACGAAGATGGTTGGAACTAATAAAGGACTACGACTTATCCATACAATACCACCCAAGAAAGGCTAATAAGGTGGCGGACGCATTAAGTAGGAAAACAAGTCATCCACGCCAACCCCCCTTGCAGCGTGATATGGAGGAATTTGGTTTGGAAGAAGTCGATTCAATTGAAAGCATGCTCGTAAAATTAATGATAACTCCTTCGTTAATAGATCGAATCAAGAAGGAGCAAGACAAGGACGAAGCACTTAGGAAGTTAAAAGCTCAAGTACAGATGAAATCCCCTGGAGATTTCAGGGTTCGGGATGACAATAGTTTGTGGTTTCGTGAGAGATTGTGTGTACCTGGTAACGAAGATATCCTGAACGAAGTCCTTAAGGAGGCACATAACTCGCGACTATCCATCCACCCGGGAGCTAACAAGATCTACCAAGACCTGAAACAACGATTCTGGTGGCGTGGTATGAAAAGACAGATTACTGAATATGTGGGAAAATGTCTAGTTTGCCAAAAGGTAAAAGCATAACACCAGAAACCTGCCGGGTTGCTACAGCCTCTGGAGGTTCCCGAATGGAAATGGGACCATATTTCAATGGACTTTGTGACAGACCTGCCTAGAACAAAGAGCAGTT